>JAYRBT010000082.1:1531885-1552218 GCA_036023395.1 Myiotriccus ornatus | reverse complement strand
GTCCCGTCCCTTCCCTTCCCTTCCCTTCCCTTCTTTCTTTTATTTTCTTTCCATACTCTTTCCAAACTGAAGCAAAAGCAAAATTCCCCCCAAAAATTTAAATTTGGAGCCAAACAGTAACCACTGGCAGCTCTTTGCAATGCCAGGGGGCACGTTCTGTCCGTGACTGGCTCGAGATCAAGCAGGAAACCACGGAAAATTGGGGAAGAAGAGCTGAGGAAAAGTCAAACCAACAGGCAGCTCCAAAAAATGCCGAGTTGGAATGTTCTGACTGCTCTTCATCGGGGAGAAACAGCAACAAACGTGGCCTTTTTCTGCTCGTTTGGCTTTCCATGAGTTATGCGCTCGCTGGGAAGGATTTGTCCCGTTTGTGTTTCCTCCTGGAGGTGGAAGGAAGGAGCTGCCTGCGGTATTTTCATGTTTTAAAAAGAGCAAACAGCTGACCCTGTAACTGCTGGCCGAGTCAAGGTGTGGCTGATGCCGAAATCAGAACGTGGTTTTTATCAGGAGAGACTCTCCCTGCAGCCAAACTGAGGCACAAGACACCTGTTCCATCCGTAACAGGGGGAAAACTCCCAAAAAAAGCTCCCAAAAAAATGGTTTTCCAGCCCCAATTTTTGTGGCTTTGGGCTCGTGGGGAGGTGTCTCGCAGCAGGTGGCAGCAGTGGGTTTGAGCAGCCGTGGATGGACCCGCTGGATGTTTACTCAGCAGCACCTGCAGCCAACCCCAGCACCTGGAATTTCGGGAGGTGGGTTCTCCAGGGTCTAATAGAGGGGCTGAGCAGCCTCCCCCTCCCCTGCTGGCCCGCTTTGTGCATCTCTCCCTCCCCAAAAATCAAATTTCAGGAGCTCTGTAGGGCTCCAACGACCCCAGAGACCTCCCTGTGTTTGATGCTGAGGCTGAACTGCCTCCTGTGCTGTTTTGGGGTGGGGAGGATGGGCACACAGACACAGCCTGGCTGCTTTATCCTTGTTTTCTCTGCAGTGGAGATTCCCCCTGGAATCTCAGACAACCTTTGAATAGTCCATGTTCCCTAATCAACATGTTTTTCCCCTCTTTTTCTGCCCTTTTTTTTTTTTTTCCCAGGTTACTTTCTGGAATCGGGGAGGGCTGTTGTGGGCGGTGTGTGTCCCCTCCACAGGGTTATTCTGTAGGATCATTTCAGCCCAGTTCAGGAAAATGCCCTTCCCAAACACTGGATGAAATCCATGTGGGAGCAGTCACCCAGTCCTTCTTATACCCTCAGACCAGGCTTAAGCCTGGTGTAAATACAGGACAGGAGGGTGACAGGGACAAGTGATGAGCCCAAGGCCACACAGGCAAGACTTGGGTGCCCTCTGGACCCCAACCTGGGGAAGATTTAGTGGGAATGCTGGTGTGTCCCTGTCACCCATCCCCGACAGGGCAGGGAATGTGGCTCAGCTCTCCTCTGGGATTTGTTTCTGTTGGAATTAACTCAGATTTCTGGACAGTTGCTATTTGTGGGCTCAGGGAGTTGATGTCTGAGCATCCAGAAGAGAAGGGGATGGGAGAAGGGGGGACTCCCCGGTCCCACCCCATGTGTGTAGAACCCAAATGATGGCTGTGAAAGGAAGGGTCGATATTCTTTATCATTTTTAACATGCATTTCTGTACATTTCTGTGCATAGATTTACATGCATTAGCTGGCAAACGCCCCTGCAGCTGAGGCACGAGCACAGCAGCTGGGGAAGAGGTGGATCCCTAAAAAAATGAATCCCTCTGCCCTCAGCCTTTGGATACACTCCGGAGGCTCCCCAGCGAGGCCGATGTTCCCTTCTGCACGTGCCTCAGCCTTTTGGGATGCTCTGGGGCTCTGAGCTGCATCCCTGCCCCAAAATGGGGGGGGGCACACACACACCAGTACAGGAGCATCCACCCCACCTCCCCAGGTGGGCTGTGCCCCTCACAGTGGGTGTGAGGGTGGCTTTGTCCTGCCGGCTCCTGGGTGGTCCCCAACAGCATCGGCGAGTGAAAAGGGTTCTCTGAACCCCTGCCTTGCTTTATGGCAATAACTGCAGGGAGTTATTCTCCCCCAGAATTAAGTCCATGACTGGTGGAAGGGCCTTAAGGTAGCACTTCTCAGCCCCAACTGTCTTGGCCCCTCGGAACAAAAAAGCAGATTGTGCTGCTGGACAAAAGGGGTTTTCTGTGTAACTTCTTGTCTCGGAGCATTCAGAGTGTGTGATGCCGATATAAATACTCAGGGGCTGGGAGATCTCATGTCCTGGCCAAACCTCCCATTCAAAATAAGAATTTGCTGGGAAATTGCATTCAGGGGGGAAGCCAAAAGCTCATTCAGCTCCTGCTGGTGCAGCCCTGGCTGGGTGCACTGCCTTTGAGGGGTGATCTGATTGAAACCCTTGGTGGCACCGGCGCTGATGTGAGGGGAGGTGTGAGAGGCTGAACAGGGAGATGGGATGCCCAGAGGGGTTTGTGCCCTGCTTGTGGACCCTGCCAGCTCCTGTTCCTGCAGCTTTTCCTCGCTATCTCCCAGTTTCTAGAGTGAGAAGTGATGATACATCGTGTGCTGCTTAAAGCCTGGAAACCAAAATTCCTGACCCCACTCCTGACCCTGGGACACGGCTGGCCAGGGATCACCTGCCATGAGAGAGAGATGTCTCCACCCACACTCCCTTCACTGGCATCAGGAATAAAATAAAGGCCAGGGTGGGTCTTCAGGGCATGTTGGTGTGTGTTTCATCCAGGAGAAGGACTCAGCTCCAGGGGTTGAGATTCCCTGGGGACAAGAGGGAATGGCTTCAAACTGAAGGAGAGTAGGTTTGGATTAGAGATTTGGAAGAAATTCTTCCTTGTGAGGGTGGGGAGGCCCTGGCACAGGTTGCCCAGAGAAGCTGTGGCTGCCCCATCCCTGCAAGTGTCCAAGGCCAGGTTGGATGGGGCTTGGAGCAACCTGGGCTAGTGGAAGGTGTCCCTGACCATGGCAGGGGGTGGAAAGAGATGAGCTTTAAAGTCCCTTCCAACCCAAATCATTCGATGATGATGATGATGATGGTGGTGATTCTAAGATGAGGATGAACAGTGACCCATTTGCTCTGAAGTTTCCTCTCAGGAGTTTTTGGGCTGGTGCTGCACGTGGGGGATGTGAAACCTGGGCTAAATCAAAGAGGGGAAGGGGAAATGCCTGGATAGGTCACCTCAGCAGGTGCTGGAGATTGCTGGTGCTGCTGGCAGGGGGACTCAAAGGTGGGGATGGCTGTGGTTTTAGCAACAGAACCAGTTAACACCAGTAGGTGTTAAACTTTATTAATGGGGATCAGGGCTGCTGTTTGGGAGCAGGTCACCTCCAACCTTCTCACACCTTTGTCCCAAGCACCAGCAGTGAAGTCCTGCCTGGAGAGCTCTGAATTCTCCGTCTTTGAAGGCTTCAAGACACATCTGGGTCAAATCCTTCATCACTTGGTCTGACCGAACCTCTTGCCGTGTTTTGGGCAAGAGGTTGCACTAGAGACCTCCTGAGGTCCCTTCCCACCTGAGTTATCCTATAACCCCAGGACAGGAGGGACCTCTGGACCTGTCCTGTCTGTCCCTGGGGTTGGAAGCTCTTCTCGTGTCTGTGATGGCTGGAAGGTTCCATCAAAGCCAAGAGCCATCAGTCCTGGCTCTATCCTGGCAGCTGGGACACACCTGAGGGTTTCGAAGGAGGTCGTGGAATCCCAGAGGGGTTTGGGTTGGAAGGGACATTAAAGATCATCTCATTCCACCCCCTACCATGGGCAGGGACACCTTCCACTAGCCCAGGTTGCTCCAACCTGGCCTTGGACACTTCCAGGGATGGGGCAGCCACAGCTTCTCTGGGCAACCTGTGCCAGGGCCTGCCCACCCTCACAGGGAAGGATTCCTTCCAAACACCTGATCTAAATCTCTCTTCTTTTAGTTTAAAACTCTTCCCTCTTGTTCTATCGCTACCTGCCTGTCTAAAAAGTCACTCTCCTTCTTTTTTATAAGCCCCCTGTAAGTACTGGAAGGTCCTGTTAAAGTCCTGAGGGTCCTGTTCTGGCAACAACCCAGACCCCATGGGTGGGGCTTCCTAAATAATTAAATTTCACTCCCACTCCAGCATTTTAAAAAAATTTCTGTGGAAAGTTCAGTTTACTGTGACAGTCATTTTATCAAAGCAATTTGGAAACAATTTCTGTTATTTAACTGCTAAAACCCACATTATTTTAGTAGCATGACTCCTTCAGAGAATTTTTTTTAATTTTTTTGTTTTAATTTTAGTTTTGATTTTTTAAATAAAATAATCCAGTAACCTAATGTTTCTCCAGGGATTTCAAACCAGAGCTGTGCCCACAATTGCCCCAACACAGCCCATCTCACCCTGCTGACCGGACAAGGCACATTTGCTTCCCAGCATCACCTCTGCAGTTTGGGTGCCCCAAAGGTGTGACCTGCTCCTGTTACTCCTGGAGCAGGATCAAAATGCTCCAGCTCTGGGAAGGTGCTGAATAAGAGCCCCTTATTCTCTCTTTCCAACAGCCCGTGGGTTTTTCCAGGGATGGTGACCCAGGAACTGCTAATTCCATGGACCAGCTGGCCCAAAAATTATCATTTTGAGTTTTTTTAGAAAAAGGAGACCTTTTTTTACCCCAAAACTCCGGAAAAATCTTGATCCCAGGCTAGTCTGAGACACCTGCGAGGTTTACTGGGCACAGAGAGGCTGGGATAATCCTTCCTGCCCAAACACCTTGGAGAGAGGCACAGCTGCCTTCCCACGGTGACAGAGCGTTAACTCCGATCCCTGCCCATGACATTCCTGCTGGTCTCCATGAATTCCTCCATGAATTTGGGGCAGCAGCCTTTCCCAAAGGGTTCTCCTGGTTGCTCCTGGACCACGGTACCTTCATCTGGAGTTTGGGGTGTCCCATATGAGATGCGTGGGTGGGAATAAACTGCCCACACTTGGGAGCCTGGATACGATCAGACCCTCCGGCTCCTTCCACGGGCTCTTTGTGGATCACCCCGCAAAGCTTTTGGGATGTATAAGAGACAAGAGAAAGCTCTTCCTGGCCATAATAATAATAATAATAATAATAATAATAATAATAATAATAATAAGAATAAGAAAGCAGAAAGCTGAGCGGAATAAAGTCACCGGGGCTTGTTGTGCCTCCCAAAGGGCTCCAGCCTCGCGTTTTCCAGGCTGCTGGTGTGTCCCTGCAGGGACATTTCCAGCGCTAGATGGAGCAGTGACCCCAGACATGAAGGAGCATAAAAAACCCATCCTGCTCGCCTTTCACTCCTCGCCTTCCACCTCTGCCCCGAGGGGAATTTGGGGCAGAACAGCTCCTTTTCAGCGCTCGGGCGGGTCGCCACCCCTCGGTGGATGCTCGGCGGGGACCGTCCCCCCGTGACCTGCGGTGGCCGAGGGATTAGGGACTCGCCGCCGGGGGGACATGGCCCGTCCCGGGAGGGGAAGGAGGGATCAGGGGGATCACACTCCGGGTCATTTCCTTGTTGCCTTAACACGGGCGTTTTTAACTCGGCCGCACAAAGGCGGCAGGTCAAAGGCTGGGGATTAAAAGGTGGCGGAACACGGAGGGGCTGTGCCTGGGTGTCCGGTTTTACGGCTGAGCCGCCCTGCAAGGGCGTGTTGGGGTTTCTCCAGGGCTGAGGGGGATCCTTGGATCTCCCCCCGGAGGCCACTGGGGTGGCACAGGGCACGTCCCACCTGCCACAGGTGCTCTGAACTCCTTTCCTAACTTGGTTCCCATCTCTCATCCATGTGTTTGGATCCAATGGGACAGATTTAGCCAGCAAAGTGATTTTTCCCAGGGGGCTGAAGGGACTTTCGTGCTGTGGGAAATGCCTCCTTCAGCAGGTGAACAGGAGTCTCCAGGATGGAGCTCCCTGCAAGCTGGTGCCTCAGTTTACCCCATCGTAGAAAGGTTTGGGTTGGGAGAGACCTTAAAGATCATCCATTCCCACCCCCTGCCATGGGCAGGGACACCTTCCACTAGCCCAGGTTGCTCCAGCCTGGCCTTGGACACTTCCAGGGATCCAGGGGCAGCCACAGCTTCTCTGGGCAACCTGTGCCAGTGTCTCTCATGGCTCCTGTGCCACCTGTGGACTGTGTCTCACCTGGTTGACATCTCCATGCTCTGATGAGCTCCTGTGAGTTAGAGGAGAGCTTTTACATCAGGCTCAGGTTGAATCCACCCTCCTGGATTTCGGGCCCCGGCAGCTGTGCCTAAATTCAGCTCATGTTTGTGACAATCCACGGAATTCTGCAGTTCAGATGGACTGTTTGGTCCCTGGAGGTGCTGGGACTCCAGCAAGAGTCCAGCTCCCAGCTGAGGCACCTCAGCCAAACTCCTGCTGTTCGGTGGGTGGATCTGGCTTTGAATGGTCTTCACAGGGACTGATTGTGGGAGCGTGTCAAGGAGCAAACAATCCAGTGCAGGACCTTGTTCCCACGTCCCACACCACCCCTGCACCAGGACAGACCCCACCTAAGCCCCAAGACTTCAGGGCTCCCACTCCCAGCCAACTGACCCTACAGAACATGGGGCTGCTCGTTCCTCCTCGAGCTGGATGTCCCCATGGAGTCAGACGTGTGTCTGGTGTCTCTGCCCTGGCCCTACCACCCAAAAAATCCCTCTGGGGTCAAGGCACGGGTTGGGGTCACCAGACCTTGCAGGCTTGTCCACCATTCTGGGGTGCAAAGCCCCGGGGGGAAGGGGAAGCCATTCCATAGCCCTGGGTGGTGGGAACTTGGGCACTCCAATGAGGACTTTGAAAGTCCCTCCCAGTGCCGGGAAGTTGCCTGAGCTCAGGAATGACCAAATTCTCAAATACCTGAGCCTTGAGTCACCTCTGAGGAGGAAACATGCATAAACAAGCAGCAAGCCAGGAAACTCCAGGCTGGGCTGGACAAAGGCAGCACTCAGGGGGTTGGTGTGTCTGAGGGAGAGCAGCAGAACCCAGGGCAGCGGGTTTGGGGTGATAATCAGCAGCAGAACCCAGGGCAGCGGGTTTGGGGTGATAATCAGCAGCAGAACCCAGGGCAGCGGGTTTGGGGTGATAATCTCAGCACCCCGGGCTGTGCTTGAGAGCAAAGTGAGGGCAGATTTCGGCAGCACTCCTGAGGAACACCCAGGGCTGGCCAGAGCTGCCCTGCTGGCCCGGGTGGTAGGAGAAATCACAGCATTCCCTTGGGATTTCTGCTGAGGTGGGGGAGATAAAAGCAGGGTTCATCCCACTGGAGGTGGGGAAACTGAGGCAGGGAGCACGTGGGAGTTGGTAGCTCGTGTTTGTGATGGTTCTGAGTCCTTGCTGTGACCCCAGTTTCTCTGGGGGTCAGAAGATAAACAGCCCCAAGTCTCAGCAGTCAGGGCTGGATCCCAGTGGGGCTTTTCATGGCCCACCCCTCTGAATTCCCCCTCTGGCCTGAGGTGAGAAGGCAAAGAAATTTCCCTCAGGGGAGGTCAAGCATCACCCCAGGAGCTTCCAGTCCATGTTCAGGTTTGGCTGGACCCCCTGGGAGTGGAGGTCCATCTGTCCATCCAAACTGTGCCTCAGTTTCCCCTTACACAAAATGAGACCTGTCAAACTGCCTCCTTGCACTTAAATTGAAAGAGGAAGGATTTAAATTAAATATGAGGAAAAAATTCCTGACTGAGAGGGATGAGACACTGGCACAGGTTGCCCAGGGAAGCTGTGGCTGCCCCTGGATCCCTGGAAGTGTCCGAGGGCAAGTTGGACGGGGCTGGGAGCAACTTGATCTGGTGGAAGGTGTCCCTGCCCATGGCAGGGGTTGGAACTGGATGATCTTTTAAGGTCCACTCCAACCCAAACCATCGTGGGATTCTGTGCTCTGAGCATAGTTATGACTTCCAAAATTTTCTCTTCCAAATATCCAGTAAAGGGAAGGAAAATCGAGCTGGTGCACCTGGAGATAACCCACCATTGCTGGTGACTCTGGGACAAGGCAGCGACAGCCCCGCGGTGTGGGGTGAGGTCGATCCACAAACTACTTTTCCCCTCGTTGTCTTTGGGGCCTTCATAGCTCTGCAAGCCCTGAGCTGGCAGAATCCCTCCACCCAAGGGACCCGGGTGGCTGATGAGGAGCCGGGGAGTGACGGACACGCGCCGGGTTTGCCTTCCTGGCTGGAACGCTCTTATCACTCCCCCGGCACTTCCCATTTTCTCTCGGGCAGCACTTGACACACAACAGAGACATTGTCCCTGTTCCTCGAGCTCCAAGGTGAGGGGCACCCGGGGGGAGTGGGAAACCCCCCTCCTGAGGCTCGTTCCGCCTGTACCTCCTCTCCATAAATCGAGTGGGTTTGTGCAGCTCCTCGGCCAAGTGTGGGCATTAACTCTGCCGTGGGGAGTCACTTCAGCAGCAGCGCACCCAGGAATGTGCCTTATCTGATTTCCCTGCTGCATTTGCTCTTCCACGGTCCTGCAGAGCAAGGCTGAGGCTGCCCTGTGGGATCCCAGAGCAAGATGTCCCGGGGGAGCATCAGCAGGGTGATGGTGTCTTCCCAGTGAGCGTGGACCCAGGACCATTCTCCAACAGCTGCTGTTTTTTGGACACTAAACATTTTCCCAGTCATGACAGGGGCTGTCCCATGTTCCTCGTGGAAGAGATTGAGATGATGACAGCCCTCCCAACCAGCTGCTCTTTGGGGGGGTCAACAATTCAACCCCATTCACTCCGTGCCTCAAAGCAGAGGCAAGGTCAGAAAAATTCCTTTGGGAGCTCAGGTATAACCAGATCTCCCCACAAATAGATTCCCCTCTGGATTATTGCAGATGGGGAGCTTTCCATGCTGGATTTCTTCGATAAAAAACCCCCACCCTTTCCTTTAGCGGAGCGGGGAGGGGGGCTGTGGGCTGGGGGAAACACGCCAGGAATGTGACAAGCCTGTTCTCCCGCTTGTTTGTGTAAACGAGTTGGGTCTATTCCCTTCCTCCTCAAGTGCAAGTTTTTAAGCCTCCTTGAAAAGCAAATTTGCTTTCAGGGCACATGGATGCCAGCACAGCGGGGAGAGGGTGTGGGGGAGGAGTGGTGGTGGGCGATGATGATGATTAATAATATTAATCACCGAGAATAATAAAAGCCAGAAGTGGTGGGTGCTGAGCAAGGGCTCCATCCGACCCTGCCCACCACCCTCATGCCTGCGTCTCCATCCTTTATTCCCACCACTGATGCAGGGCTTTGAGATGTCCCTGTGAAAGCAGGGCAGAGGACAGACCCCACCGAGGGAGTCCCTGTCACCCCCTCCACCAGCACCTTCAGTTCTAGCTCAGAACACTTCCTGGCAGCAACACCTTAATAATAATAACAATAATCGTTATTAATATGATAAAAATTATGATTATTTGCGATCAGTCACATCCCTGCAAATCCCACTCTCCCAGGAGATGCCAGGAAGCACCTGGAGAACAACCCCTCTCTAAGTGATGCTCGAAGACCCCAAAATATCCCCCCCTGGCACCAGGGGGGAGAAGGCAAATTTTCAAGGCTTTATCCACTAAAACTCCCCCTGGAACAGGGAACTGGGTTTTGCTGAGTGCTTCTCATTCACCTCCCACAGGTGAGCAGATGTTTCAGACAAAACCCATGGACACCTCCAGTGCCTTGCCTGGCTCCCAGCACGGGCAACCCCTCTCAATCCTCCTCTTTCCCTGTCCTTCCCGGCTGGCAAACCGGCTCCTTGCTGCTGGGCAGGCTGGCAAACAGCCCTGCCATCACCTCACCACGTCCTCCCGAGCTGTGTTGCAGCCAAAGCTCTGCAGGTGAGGACAGACAGAGGTGAAAAAACACCTTCTGTCTCCGAAAAGCGCGAGGAGAGGGAAACTGAGACTGTCAGAGGCAGCTGGGATGTGGCAATTCAGAGCAGGAGCCTCGTGTCTTGTGTCCAGATCCCCTGGAATGCCCGTGTGTGTTTTCCATGGCCAGATTCACCCTGACCTCACCCTGGGCATGGACTCAGCAGAGAGGCCAGGGGGACACGTGTCCTCCTTTGCAAAGCCAGTTGGGACCATCCCCAACTTTCCCCCATGGAAAAAAAAAAAAAAAAGGAAGATTCATGGCACTTCAGATTTCCTGAGGAAATTTTTCTATTTGGGAATATCGTTGGTTTTACGAGGAAGGGTTAAATCCTGACACGTTCCTCCCCAGTGCCCCAAGTCTCAAAAGTCACCCCCCATCCTTCTCCTCCACCCACCAGCCTTCTCTACCTTCTTCCATATTATTGACCTCTTCTGCCTTGGGGGTTGATAAATCACCATTTCCAACCCCCAAAATGCCTCCATACATGAAGGGTTGATTTATTTCATTTTGTCTTTTCACCATTCAGCGGTTTCAAACACTAGAGAGGAAGTATTCCTTCATGGACACGAGTTCCTGCCTCTGCTCTGCTCCAGGGTGCACCTGCTGAGGATGGGATTCACACCCACGGAGAGAGGGACCTTCCCAAGGCATCTTCTCCCACCAAATCTTTAACTTTCCCCATGGAGATGTTCCCATTTGAGCAACTGCCACACTCAGCAGGGAGAACTCACCCCAGCAAATCTCTGCCTTCCCCCCTGGGGGTGTTCCCATCCTGGGCAGTGCTGCTCCAACACGGTCCTTTGGACTCTGCAGGATCAGCTCACCCTGGGCTGGGCCCTGGGCTCTTTTCCCCAGGCGAAGAGAAGTGGTTTCCCCACAGCAATGCCCCGGGTTTGGGTGGACTCCTGTCCTCTCCAGGCCTTCCCAGCCCTCCCAGCGAGGCTGCACAGCGTGCCAGGCGTCGAGTTCCGTGTCGGGACACGTCTCAGGCGTTGAGCTCCCAGTGCCACGTGAGGACCGGGAACGTTTTCATGGCAAGCTGCCACCTCTCCCCGGATCATTTCCCTCTTGAGTGACAAAGCAGGCTCTGAAATGCTCCTGATGCAGCTCTGTGGCTTCTCTCCCGTGTGATGGGCTCCGAGACATCATCGGATTACGGCCTTCCCTGGAGCAAAAAGGGGCAATCCCCGGCATTTTCAGCGTGCT
Organism: Myiotriccus ornatus; assembly: GCA_036023395.1. Lineage (NCBI taxonomy): Eukaryota > Metazoa > Chordata > Aves > Passeriformes > Tyrannidae > Myiotriccus > Myiotriccus ornatus. The sequence goes on along the minus strand of JAYRBT010000082.1, from coordinate 1,541,188 downwards.
TGTGTTTGTGTCACATGGAGCCCATCCAGGCAGGCAGATAATCCCAGCCACTGGTGGTGCCTGAGTCCCTCTGCAGGCTGCTGCCTCCTCGGGTGGTGGTGGGGAAGGAAGCTGGAAAGCAGGGCAGAGCTATTCCATGTGTCTTTGCTCAGGGGTTTCATGGAACAAGTCCCTCAGACTGGATTCTCTGGGGTTCAGGTGCCTGGATGAAGCCCAGGTTTCACTGGGAGCTCAGACACCAAGCACCCAAGAAGACATTTCCCAAGGACACCTCAATTTGGGTGCCCTAATTTGTCTGCTGACTTCCATCCCTAACGTTAGGGGGGATGAATCCCACCTCAATCCCAGCTGGCAGTGGTGGGATCCCACTCCAAGTCCTCACTTTCTCCTTGTTTTCTTACACAAATCCAGCCTGGCCATGTGGAAATATCCCACCAGCTGTGTGGTCTGGGGTTATTTCCATAAATCCCCAACTCAAGGGCTGAATTTCAACCCCACTCCTGGAACCGCCAAGCAACAAAGTTACTTAAGCTTAAACCCAGTAGCTGATTTCCCTCCTTCCCCACCCCTTCTGGCCAATACCCTTGGATGATTTACTGATGCAGATCTGCTGGATTAAGTAATGGATCTGATGCCTCTTGAGTGCCAAGAAAGAAACGTTCTGCATTTAAAAAAAATAAAAAAGTAAAAGATGTGCCAGCAAATCCAGCCCTAAATACTATTTAAGGGCTTCTGAAAAAGCTGTTTTGACACTGGCAGGGCCACCCAGGCTCCTGTTCCTGCATCCCCTGCTCCAGAGCCTTGGGAAGATCCTCCACGAGGATGAGAGTGGGGTTTTACTCCCACCCATTGCAGGGCTCAGCAGGTTGTGTGGGGTGCAATAGGATCCTTCCAGCTTGAACAGGCTGGGAATGAATTATAATAGGAGTGGGAATAGCAGGAATTTTCTTGTTCCTCAGCAAGGTGAGCTCCAGGCCGTGAGGGAAGGAGCAACGAGCAGCTCTCACTGGTGGATCAGCCCTTGCTGAGGTCAGAGATCCAAATCAAAGCCTCTTTCTACCCTCTGTCTTGCCCTTCCCATAAAGTCCTTTAGGAAGGGAGTGATTTGATGCTACAACAACTTAATTATTCACTGGAGTGGGTCTGAACTGCTCTTGTGATGGATGTTTCTCCTCTGCTTTTAATTAGAAATTTTGGGGCAAAAGAACATTTCCTGGCAAGTTTGGTGGGAACTGAGATGTGCCTAGGAAAAACTTGCTATGTTTTGGAATAAAAAACGCTCCAAACATTCTCCAGAACTCAAATTCCCACTCAGATTCTCTCTGAATAGCAATTTTTGGTGGCCTAAGCTGGGTGATAATTTGGCCTGGTAAACACCAGTGGGATAAAGTAGTAAAGGATAGTACAAAAATATTGCAAAAATATCCCCCAAAATGTCCCTTCTGGATTTCTGCAAATAAAGGTTTGGTTTAGCCCCTGGCAGAAATATTTCAGTGGGAACCTCTGGTGGGGACCTGAAGGGGGATAAAATTAATTGAGGACAAGAAGTGAAATAGGGATAGGAATCCCTTACAAAGGGACTTTAAAATATAAGAGAAGATAGAGTGGATTTTCCAGCTGTGGAAAATTTGGTTGCTTTATCTCAGGTTTTCTGAAACGTGGCCAAGACAAGGATGAGAAATTCAGGTTGTTTTCTCAATTGCTGTTAAATTACTTTATTTTGAACTTAAATCTGCGGTTAAAAAATAGCTGCTGGTTTTAGATGCATCACCAAAGCTGAGTTTGGTGACCTCTCCCAAGGCAGGTCCAAATGAGAGCAGCCAGAGGGCCCCAAAAGGATAAAAATAAAAATCCATGGCTGAGCTGAGAAACATGATTTGATCATTCTGAGCCCCAGCTTCCCACTCACCAAAAAAACACCAGGAGCAGTTTCAAAGCTTCCCAGCTACTCTGAACAAAATAAACATCACTGGTTCAGGGAAAACCTCAGTAGGGTTGTCAACCTACTAATTATTTTTGGTGTTTTTTCCACATTTTTCTTGTTTCCCTGGGGAATGTGGTTTCAGCGTTCCCAACCGCCATGGGATTCCTGGGCTTCCAACTTCTGGGCTGAAATTTTGGGGAATCCACGGCTTTCCTTTTGGGAAAGCAGCAGCTTTCAACTCACCAAAGAAGCACAGCTGACCTTGGAAAAGCGGACCGAGAGAAAAGGGCCTTCTCCGAAGTGGAGATGGTTGAAATGATCACGCGGGTTTGAAATCCCCACTCACCCCAACCTGCTCATCCCTCCCACTGCTTGTCAGCAATCGCTGGCTATTTGACTTGCCAGCCCCGCGAGATGGTTAAACCAGCCAAAGATGATAATTCCTGAAAAATTATCACACCCCCAGGAAAAGAAAGGGGAAAAAAAGTATAAAAACCCAGGGGAAAAAGAGCGGGGTGACTGCAGCTCCCAGCTTGTGCTCGGGGTGTTTTTCCTTTGGCATCGCGTGTTTTTGGTGTTTTTTGGAGAGCCCCTCGGAGAACTGGTGAGTGCCCTTCATGGTCAGGGCTCTAATTAGCCGCTTGTCTCTCCCTGCAGGCATCTGGATGGGCTTTCCCGGGACTCTGGGCATCCTTTGGCAGGGCAGGGAGCGGGGTCTGGCAGCCTCTGCCCGTCACGGGGGGCACAATTCCCATCGCTTTAAGAGTTGACCCGTGCCTGTTCTCCTCCTTTCCCCCCCTCCCACTCCTTGTTTTTGCCTCGTGACGGGCTGCTGAGTGCGTGAAGTGATGGGAATTGGCTTGATTTAGTGAATCTGTCTAAGAAATATCTGGTGTTTGGGCATTTCCCCTCCTCTCGCTCGGCAGGTTGTTGGCTCCGTGCTGCGGCGGGGATTGCGAGCCTGCAAACTCCCTCTGCTGGCACTGCTGCCTCCCGTTCTCCTCCAGCCAGGAATTTAGCTCCTAATCAGGCTTTTCCTGGTGGTTTGATCATCACCAAGGGGACAACAATTGATTTCCTGGCTTTCTACACCAGGGCTGGTCAACATTCTGGGGATGATGGACAAGCCGACGTGGACGTTCCCGTGGGAGCAGGGCTCTGTCAAAGGGCCAAGGTGGTTCCCTGCTCGCTCCTCTGAATTTCCCAGCAAGGACACAGGTCAGGAATGAGGTGTCTGTGTTTGGACTGACCCACAAAGCAAATTATTGCCCAGGTTGAGCAACTGGCACCTGCCCAAGAGGGGAGGAATGAGAGAAACTTTCTGGAGAGATTCTTCCTGTCTGGTGGTGGCACCTTATCAGGGCTGGACTGTGCTGAGGAAGGATGTTTGTCCATCCAGACACTTTTTGCTGAAGAGATTTCTCCTCAGCCAACCGAAAAAGCCCATTCTCATGTGGAGAGCTTCCTCCTCTGCTGTGCTGAACGTACTTGAGGCCGTGTGTACCAGAGCCCAGCCCTGAAAGCAGCCACTGTGCTCGAGTGTTTGCTTGGCCTCAGAAACGTTAAGAGAGGGGATTTCTCTTGAGGAAGCTCGAAGATGTTGGTTTTGAGTTCGTTCTGTGCCTGATCCAAAGCTCCTTGGAGTCACTGCAAAGCTGTTGTGGACTCCGAATCGGGCTCTGAGCCCACAGACTCATACCCGAGGAGGAAAAAGAAGTACAGCAGATAATTCCCAAGGAAGAAAGATCTTAGTTCCAAAATCCCAGTCTTTGGACACCAGGGAGGTCACACTTCTGCATCTCCACCTGCATCAAAGTCCAGTTTGTTTTTGAAACCTGCTGAAATCTTGTTCTCTGTTCCCCAGGGTAACAACACACCTCAGGCAAAGCTTGGTTATTCTAATTAGTCCTTTATTATCTTTTCCACAGATTTATGGGTCTTTTACCTGCCCCTGTAAAGCTTCAGCAGGTTGTGTTCTAAGAAATTAAACGTACTTTTCTTCTCCAGCTCCGTGGGTTGGGAAGCTGGTGCAGTGAAGGTGCCTGGCTAGGAGGGAAGAGAAATGGTCTGCTGAAAGTTCTGAACTCCTTCATGAGGGGATTTTCTTCTCTCCTGCAATAGTCCTGGACTCACAGAATAATGATTTGAGTGGGAAGGGACCTCCAGGGGTCACCTGCTTCAGCCTATGGTGTGCTCTAAGGCATTACCTGAGCGGGATTTGGGGACAGGATGGGGATGTTCAGCGTGGGTGGGACTGCACAGGAACCCAATTCTCCACTATCTGAAATTCTTTGAGACTGTCGTCGATGCAGTTTGGACCTTCCCTCAGCCAAGGCCCTCCCAGGCAACCCCAGACCCTGCCCTCAGCCTAGGAGGCACCTTGGATGCATCCCCCCTTGCTGGAGAGATGGAGGGAAGGGAGCCAGACCCCTTCACTCAGCCCCCAGGTCCCAGAGGGACGGATTTGGGAGGGGGTGCCGTGTTCTTGGGGTCGTGGTGTGGGGCTTTGAGGGATGGTGTCAGAGCCAGCCTGGTGCAGTCAGTGCCACTGCAGCCTCTGCAAAGATCTCACCTCTGCTGGGAGGGAGGTGTTCCTGTGCTCCAGAGCGGAGCTGACACACAGCCAGGGTGACCCCCAGGGCCCGGGAGCAAGAGCAGAAGAGAGAGAGATGGCACCACGTACAAGAGCACGGGAAAGGAGGGAGGTGTGTGACACAGCCCTGGGAGAATCCCGGCTCCAGTCCCAGCTGTGACCACGGGGCAGCGTGTTGGCAACACAAAACACACCGACAGGGTTGCAGAACAGACCCCCAGGACCACCAAAGGAGATGAACTGCCGTGGGGGGTCGGGGCCAGCCCGGGTCTCACTCAACGCCTGCCCCGGGGCTGGAGCAGCTGGATCTGGGCAGGTCTCCTCTCCCAACTTCCCTGAGTGCCCCAGGACACAGACACAGCCCCCAGGCCCCACCGAGCACCCCCTCCCCTTCAAACACGAGGAGCATCTTCCTGGCGGGGAGATCGACCTCTGCTTTGTTTTTTGGGGGGGGATCCCGACACAGAGGATGGTTGGGAGCAGTGGCTGAGCCTGCACTGCCTCCTGGTTCCTGATTGGTCTGGCAGTTCCCATCAGGATATGGTATTTCCAGTGTCCCTGGACTGTGTCAGGCTTGTAGTACTTGGGATGAATTTTTCCAGGCCCACCTCTGCCTGTTGGCTGCTGTTGAAAAGCTACAAACCTCGGTGGTTTGTCCCTCCCAGTAACAGCTGCTGTTTTTGCTGGTGTGAACTCACTGATTTTGAGGGCAAGACCCTCTACCCCAGTTGCAAGTGGTGTTAACCTGAGGAATTTTTCCTCCTGCAAAAGGAAACCAAAAGTGTTTTCCCTCCAGAACACTCCTGTTTGCGTGCCCAGGGGAAACTTGTTCACAAGTGCAGAAGCCAAACCCTGCAACAGCCCATCTTCACCAGACACAGAGCCATTGCCACCTCCTGTCCTGGCCCTGGGATGTTGCTGGTCATCCCTTGAAGCTTTCCCTGTCAGTGACTACCAGTGGTGGCTCCAGGAAGACCTGGAAAATTAGCAGAGCCTGGCAAATCCCATGAAGAGGTAAATCTTCATATAAAAGGATCCCAGACCCTGCAGAATATCACAGAATTATAGAATGGTTTGGCTTGGAGGGGACCTTAAAGATCACCTTGTTCCACCCCCTGCCACGGGCAGGGACACCTTCCACTGGCCCAGGTTGCTCCAACCTGGCCTTGGACACTTCCAGGGATGGGGCAGCCCTTTTTTTTAAGGGATTTTAAGGGATGCAGGAGCCATTCCCTGGGTGTGCTGCTCCAGGGGCTGCTCATCTCCTGCAACCTCACTGCCTGGCTGGTGTGAACCCCACATTCCTGCAGGCAGCCTGACACCTCCGGGCTCTCACGGACCAGCAGTGGGAAGGCAAATTCTCCTTCCGGGCACAGCTGGAAAGAGAGGCCTCAGAGAAGAATTTCCAGTGGAAAAATACCAAACTCTTGCACTTGACTGAGAACCAAAATAGATTGCAACAGTCTTTCCTCTGGGAGGAATTTTCCTACCTGGGGGCGGTTTCTGGGGGGTGGGGAGGGGTTTGAACTGACAGGAATGAGGTTAAAAAATTGTCAGGCCCTTCCTTTGCACAAGTGAAAGGGGAGGTTGGTTGTAGGGCTGCTGTCCTGCAGGTGCTGTGCAGGTTGCTTTGGACTCCTCCTTGTGTTTTCCTGTGTCCAAGGCCAGGTTGGAGCAACCTGGGCCGGTGGGAGGTGTCCCTGCCCGTGGCAGGGGGATTGGAATGAGATGATCTTTAAGGTCACTTCCAACCCAAACCATCCATGATCCTATGAATTTGCTTGATACATATCTAATTTCACAGAGCCATGGAAGAGCTGATGTGGGCAGGGATCTCTGGAGATCATCTAGTCCACCCTTCTGCTCAAGCAGCGTCACCTGGGACAGGTTGCCCAGGGTTGTGCCCCACTGGGTGTTGTCTGACTCCAAGGATGGAGGTTCCACAGCCCCTCTGGGCAACCCCATCCACTGCTTGACCTCCCTCACACTGAAAAACCTTCTTCTCACGTTTAAATGGGGTCTTACATTTCAGTTTAAGTTCTATCAATGGTTTTGTTTTGAAGAAAGCAAATAACGAGCTCCCTGCCCGGTGCTCCTTTGAGTTCCTGCGTCTGCTGGCTCAAGGTCCAAATTCAAGTCCAAATTCAGGCTCCAGCTCTCGGGGGGTGATGTGCAGACCTGCCCCTGCCCTGTGGATGATCCCACCTGACCTGCCCTGTTTGCTGAGGAGCAGGGAACGAGCTGGGCCACCTCTCAGGCAGCTCTAACACCTCCCACTGCCTAAATACCCCACCAGCCATCAGCAGGTCCAAAGCAGGTGTTGGGACACGGCCTGAAAGTGGCTTCCCAGAGCCAAGAAGGGGCTGGAGACTCCCCTGGTGACTTCCCAAGGTCCCCTGAGCTGACAATGGGCTGCCTGTGGGGCTGAGGCGCTCGGCAGGACCCCGAGGTAAAGGGGAGACTCCCTTTTACTGCTCCTTGCTTAATAACAGGCTTGGGGATATTAATTACCTTAATTAGAGCTGGCCAAACCTGTTTGGCTTGGAGCTGGGGAGTCGGTGGGACCAGCTCTCTCAGCTTTTTTTCAGCTCTCAGGTCTCGTGATGTTCCCCGAAGAGCGAGAGCTGTCCTATTTCAAACGCAATTAAAAGGCTTTGGGGAGGCTCCTCAGATCCTGCAGCTTTCCGAGCCCAGAGCCCTCCTTCAATCAGGGGCTGTGTTGATTAAACAGCGAGAAAAGTGGCTTTATCCTCCCCAAAATAGAACCAGAGATCTTTAGTGATTCAGGAAAGCGCTGGGTACCTTCTCGACTACGGGCACAAGGCACCACCAATGCAAAAAAAAAATCATTCTCAGGATTGTAAATCCTCTCTGGAAATGGGTGGGTTTGCAGGTGAAGAACATGGGCCAGTTGTGAGGCTGGAGGTGGCTCAGTCCCCCTTTCCTGGCTGCCAGGGCAGAAAGAGCCTCCTGCCTCAATTTTCCACATGGAAAACGTGCCACGTGCCATCCAGTCATCACCTCTCCTGGCGCATGGACAATATTTATCCGGGCCCTGGCGTGTCACCAGCAAAGTTTGGAGACCCAGCTGCTCTGGTTTTTCCCGGAGAAGCGACACCGTGGCGAGTGTGGAGGGAGACGCCGCGTTCCCAGAGCCACGTGGCTTCTGCCCGGCTCTCCCTGGCTGTGTCGCTCTCCAGAGGGGCTGGTTTGCTGCTGACCCCCTGCCACGACCCACCCTCCCTCTGCCCCGTGGCTGGAGGTGCTGATCTCGCCGGGGTCTGACCTCCAAACGCGTTTGTGGGTCAAGCCGTGCCCGTGGCCGGGAGGAGACGCCGGCGTGGCCAGGCCAAGATTGGCCTCGTGGGAAAGCTGGGCTGTCCGTGGGAGCACAGCCTGGGCAGCACGTGCAGCCTCCCACGAGCTGATGGCAAGTCACAGCAGGGCTGCTGGTCCCTGACCTGCTTTACAGCCCCAAAAGGTGGCAGAGCCCACAGCATTCACCTCCGGTGCTCGCTGCGTTTGGCCAGCGACCTCGGCTCTCTTTGTCCTGCACTATCCCATCTCTGCTCATCAGCTCCAAAGCTTCCCTCTCTTCTTCAAAAACATATTTTGGGGGCCCAACCCTCTCTAGCAGATGGCACAGAGTAGACAATGGCCAGGTGAAGGCACCTCAGAGAGGGGGTTGAACTACCAGCTCCTCTGCTCTGTCCTCAGGGGCAGAACCTCCTCCAGAGCGATGCTCAGAGCTCCTGAGCTGGAGTTTCTCCCTGAGGCACCTCCCAGAGGCACGTGTTCATTTTTTTCCCATTCTCCTGAAGGCTCTAAGCGATGTTTCTTGGCTGGGTGTGGCAGCTGGGATCCCTTGAGCCTCACTGAGTGCGTGTGATCAGCACAGCCGAAGTGAGACTTGCCTTAACCCCAAGGAAAAGGTACCATTTACCTGCAGGGACTACAGAAGGAGCCTGAAGATCTCCAGGAAAAATCTTCACAGCAGGGAGAGCGATGCCTCTTTGGTGGAACACCATGTGCTGTCTATAAAACACAGGCAGAAAACACAGAATAAGTTCAAGTTTGGTCCACGTGATCTTTATTAAAAGAGAAATATTTGGGTGCAGATGAGTTTTAGCCCTTCAGCCCAAGTGACCTATCCAAGCCAAAAGGCCCATCCCAGTCCTCTTCCCCCTCTTTTCCACTCCCTGATGGAGAGTGGACACCCAGAGGTGTCCTGTGCACCAGGTGTTGCTGTGACAATTGGAGCAAGCAGTTTTCACTGTTACCATTTAAATCCTGGCTCAGTGTTGGAGTGTTTTCAGCTTAGGAGAGCTGTGGCCTTTTCTGGCCCTGATACGTGTTTAGTTCTGCATTTGCTCAGTCAGAGAAGAGACTCAGACTGGAGGTTGCCTGGGAATTATTCAACTTATTTCTATTTTATTGGGCACAGCACTTCTGTCTCCGCTGGCTGGGGCAGTTCAGGGCACCAAGTCATGGAAAACAACCCTCTAGCAGTGACCACCCTGACTGGGGGACCCACTCAGGGTCTCTTCCAGACACATCTTAGTGTTTCAGCCTGTGAAATAGCTTTTTTCCCCTTTTTTTCATCTTTTTTTTCTTTTTCTTTTTCTTTTTATTTTTCTTCTTTTTTTCCTTTTCCTTTTCCTATTCCTTTCCCTTTCCCTTTCCCTTTCCATTTTTATTTTTAATTTTCATTCCTTTTCCTTTTCCTTTTCCTTTTCCTTTTCCTTTTCCTTTTCCTTTTCCTTTTCCTTTTCCTTTTCCTTTTCCT
>JAYRBT010000082.1:1504599-1515110 GCA_036023395.1 Myiotriccus ornatus | reverse complement strand
TCAGCCTCCTGTCCCTCCACACTCCCAGCTCCCTTCCTGCCTGGCTGCTCTCCAGCCACTCTGTCCCAGCCCGGGGGCTGCCGGGGCTTGTTGTGGCCAAAGGGCAGGACCCACCACTTGGCCTGGTTGAACCTCATCCCCTTGGAATCAGACCCTGGATCCAGCCTGTCCAGATCCCTCTGTGGTGGGAGAAGGAGCAGCAGCTCCTCTCACAAGTCGTCTTTGGCAGGGGAGAGGAGGAGGGGACGCCTCCCTCCGACACGTTCTTCCACCCAGCCACCGAGGCACATCCACCAGCAAGTGGTTAAGAAGGAAGATTAAGGGTTCTGGGGGCTTGGGGAAGTCCCTTTGCTTTGAGGAGATTAACTTCTGAGAGGAGGTAAAACGCAGGGTGATAGTCTTTCAAAATTGCCTTCCAGCCGTGACAGGCAATGGGGAGATTAATTAGATTATGGATGCTCTTTTATATCCAGCAGGTGGGTTGGGACAAGGTGGGAAGGGGGGCTGGGAGAGAAATACTTCATTTTTTATTGTTTTTTCCTTCCATATTTCTATTTTTTTAATGCAATGCAGGTGTTGCTGTTGTCCTGCAAAGCCCAGCGGTCACAAAAGGGTCTGAGTGGGCTTTGGAAAACAAGGCTGGAATAACCACTGGTCATGGAGGAAAACAGTCCACAGTGTCAAAGGGAGCAGAAAGAATAGATGTAAAATGTAAGATGTGAAGGGAACTTGATCAGCACTGGATTTGTCTCCCTTATGTAGGAAGTGTAGGTGGAATGATTATGGGAATACATAAATTTTTGGTACTCAAGGAACTACAGGCAAAGGAAGCTGAGTCTGTTTCTAACACAGAGCATGAAAAGAATTTCACTGGGAGGTCAGGCTTATCTTTTTATATTTTTAATTTTTTTTGTCTTTTTATAATTTTTAATGATTTTTTCCCACCTAACCTTGAAAACTCCTTTTTTTTTTCCCAAGGCTTTCTGGAAATCAGGAGAATAATCAGTCTGTTCTTTGCTCCTATGGACATGGGAAAAAATAGGGACTGAAATCAGTAGGGGTGAGGATACCTCTGGGATAGAGAAGACAAATTTGGGGTTAAGCCACAAATTAACAAATGTCTTGCAAAGGGAGACCTGCTGTCCCAACAACTTTGCTACAGAATAATTTTACCTGTCTTTAGATGTCAAAACATTCCATTCTAAAGGAGATTCCTTACTCTCTTTTTATATCAAATTGATAGAAGCAGAAATTTCTAGGATGCATCCCTTTAGATGGGATGATACACTTTGATTAATTCTCCTTAATTGCCTATGGAAGAGGCCAACAGGAGCAATTTCCACTATTAAATCCTGAGCCACAGCTGAGCAGCCACAGATTATTTTCATTGATTTCCAGCTTTTGACAAACTCCAAGATGTTCCCTTCCAGAGCATCTTGTTCACTGGGCATGAACTCAGAGGTTCTGCTGGTCTTGGGATGTGGATTGTCCATGGGTGCTGCCATGGAGCTGGAAGCACATGAGGGAGTCTCCAGTCTTGCTCCTGGAAGTTCAGCATCCAGGACTGGAGTTCCTCTCCGGGCTCAGGGTTGATTGCAATCATCTAGGCTGGTCCTTCCAGTGAGGGCAGGATGCAGCACAACATAAACCCCCTTGAGGATGGAGTTCTGATGGGCTGAAGAGCGAACTGACTCAGCAACTTGGAGTGACAAAAAAGAGCACCCTCAGGAGAACAAGGAGCTTGAGATGCAAAGAGCCCCAAACAAGACCTGAAGCTTTGGAGAACAAGCTCTGAATATCAGTCGGGATGTTTGTGGCACCGAACACATGAGCATGACAAGTGTGAAAACAGCCTGGGTAGCCAAATTAGAGGACACAGGACACCATGGAGAAGGGCATGTTCTGGATTTTAAGGAAGCTGCAGCTTGGAGAACTTGGGATGCAGTTGCTGGGGAGGGACCCCTCTCTGGACGGGTTGTACCAGGAGTATGAACTTCTCCAGAAATACATTTTGCTGCTGCAGGACATGGGCTGTTTTCTTCTGGTCTCAGGCAGGGAATAGGGAAGTTTAGGAGCAATTCACGGCCAGAAGGGGCATCCCAGGAGTACTGTTCCTCCATGGGGAGCAACAAGCCCACCGTGGAGCCCCTCCTGGCTCCATCTCCAATTTTTGCGGGATGGAGCCACGCTTGAACTGGTTTTGGAAGGCTCTGACTTGTTTTATCCCATAGTACAGGGGGACACACCACCTAGGAGGTCTATCCTGGTCCCTGCTCCTGGCCTGTCCACCACTGTCACCTCTCCTGGCTCCCAGCCAGTTCCTAGGCAGACATTCCGAGCTCTGGAGATGACACAAACACCACACGGGCAATAGACTGAGCAACATCTTCATCTCCCTTCCAGCCCCAGCTCCCTGTTATTGGAAGTATCATCACGGATGGGCCCAGGAGGCTTTTCCTGGTGGTTCAAGGGAATGTTTGTCCATCGTGATGTCCCACCTGCAGCTTCTGAACGCTGTTCTTATTCCATAGAATCGTGGAATCTTAAAGGTTGGAAAACATCTCTAAGATCATCAGGTCCAACTGTTAATCCAGCACTGCCAAAGCCACTTCTAAACCAAGTCCCCAAGTGCCAGATCCACATATTTTTTGAACTTCCCTGTGTGGGAAGTGTGGTTCTGTGATTTTATCCCCCTCAGGACCATATCCTTCACACACTGATAGTTTTATATATTTCCCTGAGCTGAGGGATTTAGAGAACTATGTGAAAGTGTAAAGGGAAAGGAAATGAAGAAAAATAGAAGTACCAAATGGTTTTCCTTGGGGAACAGAATCCCATGGATGGATGGATGGATGATCCTCCTGTGGCAGGCTCTGGTCAGAGAGAACCTGATCATGCACATGGCTTTGTTTTAGTCTCAGCTACCACCTCCCCATCCCAAACTGCTGTCCAGTGCCAGCCAAATGGTACAAATGAATCCCAAACATGACTAAAGGAGTGAATTAGTTGACCATGGCTGGATATATTATGTTCTTTTTTCCCCTGATCTGTCTGTTTTTAATGTTAAACCACCACTCTGCTATCCCACGATGACACATCCTGCTCTGTTGCCTTTATCTCTTAATTAAGCAGGGATTACCACAGAATTAAAGGTACATTTATAAAGCTTTTAGAAGGAACCTGTGCTCTGCTACTGGCCATGGAGACGAACCAATCTAGTGCCTTTTATCTCCCTTCCAACCAGCGCAAAAAGCCTCTTTTCTCTTCACCTTCCAAACCTGCCTGCAAACAACCTGCCTCGAAATAACCCCACCCTCCCTCCTGCCCTCCCCTCTCCTTCCACCCCGTTTTCTTCCTGTAATAAGGTCTGCAAAGGTTGAAAGGTGCTGAACTCTTGTGTGGGGAATTCGGCTTTAAAGACCCTGAACTTTTAGATTCCCTGAGGGGCACAGAGGAGGGGAGGAGGAGGAGGAGGAGGAGGAGGAGGAGGAGGAGGAAGGGGGTGGGGGGGTTTGTCTTGTGCCTCGGCACAGTGACCTAAATGATACATCTCATGTACATGTCATGTCAAATGTCATCTCTGGGGCTGGAATTACTCTGAATAACCTGTCTGGTCGCTAGAGGTGACTGCAAATACGTAGCTGCAAGCCATTGCTTTGAGCAGGCCTTGCCTTTTATGCTTCCTTCTCTATTTATTTATGAGCTAGGGGCTTTTTTTTTTCTTCTGCCCTTCATGCAAGATCTGCTCTGATTGCAGATCTGTTTGATGAGCAGGAAACAGCAGCTGCAGAACAGGAAGGAACGGGGGAATCCCATTAATAGGTGGCTTTTTGGGGGGTCAGAAGTGAGAAGCTGCGCCCAGGAAATGACAGCTGAAGGGAGCAGCTTGAACATCTTCATCAAAAACGAGCAGTGGCAGATGAAAACATGGATAAATACACCAGAAATAAGGCTCAGGGAGGTGTTTCAGCCCAGCTGTTTGGCTTTAGCAGCCCAGGAAAGCCTTGCTGGCTCTGCTAAATGTCCAAAATTTAAACAGGTGATGTTTGGGATGCCATTAAATAAGGAGGGAGAAGAAGTTGAAGGAAAGCCCGGGATCACAGCCTGATGGAAGGGGATTCCTTTGGCTTGGGCTGTGCTGGGAAGCAGATTAAATGTTTATCACAGCCCTTCAGTCCCTCTCTGAGCTGCCTTTTCCTTCCTCTGCACCCATCAACAGCCAAATAAATCCACACACAGCACACGAAGCATGATCTGGTCTTGGATGGGGGGATCAGGAATTGAAACAGGAATGAGCTATTGAAACAGGAATAAATCCAGAGCTGGCTGTTTCATTCCCAGCACTGACTTCTGCACCTTTTCCAGGGGAGGTGCAAATCTTCATCCCAGCCAAGCTTTGATCTGCACTGGTTATTGGGATTATTCCTTTTTAGCAGGTTGGCTGGAAGGTTTTTTCCTGAGCAGTGGGAACTCAGAATTTGCAAGTCAGGTATGGGAAATTCATCTCCAAAGCTTAAACCCCACCAGACTGAGAAGGTGGCCAACAGCTGGAATGGCTTTGCCAAGGCTCCTGTGGACACATCTGAGAGGGGTTTTCCTGAGGGAATTTTCCAAAGGACAGGAAATCTCTTGCAAATCAACCACCTAATCCCTGTTCCTGCAGGGCAGAGATCTCCAAGGGGAGACTTTTCCAAACTTAGTGCTGCCTTTTGCCCTCCTGCCATCGGGATACAAATCACATTTGGAGTTTGAAGCAGGAACAAGATGTCAGATTAAGCCTTCCCAGCAACTCCTATCAGAAAGTTGTGGTTTTTTTTTTTTTAAGCATAAATCGAAAAGGTGATGGAATTCCCTCGGCTTTTTGATAGATGCTTTGAACTTCCAGCTGTTCTTGGGGAGAAAAGGGAACATCAAAGCCACATCTACAAAGGCTGTATTTGTACCTGAGAGGATCAGGGCTCTGTTTTCTCTTGGGGTGTCCCTACGAGAATGTGTAGGAGGACTAGGGGTGGGAAAGTGTGGCTTCTCTTGGGAATTTGGGAATTCCCCGGTTTCTGTGACAGATTGGCCCTTTTATCAAGCTTCATTAAAGATATTTTTCAATCTATCACTGATTTTACAAGGCCCCACAACGTTTCAGTACCGGTTGCCCCTCAGCCATGTGGAGAGTTCCTTTTCCAGGTCCTCCCACCACAATTTGGGACAATTAATGTTTAAAATACCAGAGAACAACCAGCTGATTGCTGAAAAAGGTGGGTAAAGGCTGGCTCTGAGGTTGGGCCACCACAAGTGGGGGAGAGAGAGAAGGGAAGGTGTTCTCACAGCACAGGATTTTTGGATGACCTGGGGTGGGTCACCTGCCATCAATTGATGTCTTGGTTTTAAAGGCTGGATCTGGAATTGCTTCCTCAGCTCAGAAAGGTGGAATGATGACCAGGGGAGGCTGTTAAGGCTCCAACAGGGAGGGTGGAAGGGCTGTGCAGGGGATTGGATCCAGCAAGGAATCACCTCACCCGGGTCACTGCACGAGGACAGTGTTGCCCCTGCAGGGAACTCGCTGCAGCTCCAGAACCTTCCGTGGGTTTTGGGGAAAGGAAGGATTATTTAGGCAGCCAGGAGAGCAGAAATGTGTGATTTATCACGGGGAATATCCTGATGTTGCTTAAATAATTGCTCTCCCTTCTCCTCTCCCTCCCCTTCCCTCCTTTGTCTTTGAGCCTTTTCCCGTATCCAAACCATTTCCAATTGCTCCACCTCCCATTTCCTATTGAAAGGGACAAAACAATCGAATCCCAGGCTTTTCTCCAGACCCTGATTCCAGGCTGTGCCTTCCCCCACCTCCACTGGGATCTTCCCTGCCTGAAACTGGACACAGGAGCACAGGGAAGAGAGGCAGGAGACACCAAACTGGTTCTGAGGTGCCTGTTCAGATGAAGGGTCTGAACCCTCTGTTAGAAACTCTCCTCAGACCCCCCTCCAGATCCCCAAACACCTTCTCTCTCCCTCTAAATCCCACATGTTTGCCCCTCCTTTCACTTTTCCTGGTCACTTCAGCTCTGGAACTGGGAAGAAATGAATCTGCACCATCAGATTATTTAACTTGCGAATCCCCTGGGTTTGTTTGTGCAGATTCTCTGGAAACAACAATTCCTGCTCGGGAAAATAGGAGGGAAGGAAAGGAGAAAGGAAAGGAAAGGAAAAAATGAGAGGAAAGGAAAGAAGAAAGGAAAGGAGTAAAAAAAAACCCAATGAAAATGGCTATGGAATTATGGAAATTGAAAGTGATGTTCTTAATCAATTACATAAGTGGGGAAAAAATGGCTCTGGAGTGATGTGGACAAGTAAATTCCATTTTTTCATGCATTTCAAACACCCATTTGAAAACAAATTAAAACAATGAAAAAAATTTCACCATATTAATATATATTTAATATACTTATAATATCCATATATTATAAAGATAGACTACAAAATATATACTAATATAGACAGTTTAATATTGTAATATATGTTTAGGATAAATATATCATATATACTATCTAGATAATATCAATCTGTAACATAAAATATATATTAATATCTATCTAATTTAGCAGCGTTTTTAATTAAGAAAATGGGATCATGTTGGAAACCCACTTCTTCCTTTGCTGAAATAAAACAGTTCCGTTTTTCTCTTGCCACCCGCAGATTTTTTTTTGTCCCCTGCAAAAAAAAAAAGAAGGAAAACCAAACCCAGCACTACAACTGTCCCGAACTTAAAACGCATTTCAGGACCGGGCACACGAGGCAAAAAAAATGAAGACGATGGACGAAGAAAAGTAACTTTGCCGGGTTTTCACCAGGGAATTATCGCTGTCTGCAGGGGAAGCAGGAGAAAATAAAAGTGATATCTGGGATTGGGTTTGCCCTATGCGGGGACACACACGTGGGATGTCGCAGCTGCCGCCCCGAGATGTCCCGATGCTCCCCGACATCAAAGGGCGAATTTATCCCACCTGGAGCGTTCCCCGGCTTGGCAAAGCTTGGGAAAGCATCTCCGAGAGCCCCCCGGGCGGGGCGGGGAAGGTTTAGAAATGCAGGAACGCCGTGCCTGGGGTGGTTTGGGAGTGACGGCCCGTGGGGTTTTGTGCTCGGGGAGGGTGGCAGGGAGGCGATTGCCACCCCCCCCGACCCCTTTTATATGGTCATTAGGAGGGCCGAGCCCCTCTCTCAAGTACCTGCTAACGGGTCCTCTGGCCTTTGGTCTCAGCCAGGTCCCAGCACCATTTCCTAAGCTAATAGGTGTGAGGCCAGCCAGGAATGTCACTCCTTTTTTTTATCCTTTTTTTTTTAGGGCTTTTCAAGGCTATAAAGCTCTTGTTTGCCTCCTCCTTCTCTCTGGGTTTGTTTCTTTGCTTCCTCCATCCCCCCCCCTCCTCCACCCATCCCAAGGTGGTGTTAAAAGTCAACAGGCTCCTTTATTTCGGGGCTGGCCTCGTTCCCCGGGGTGCTGGAGCAAATCCACGTTGCTGAGGAGGGTGGCAAACCCCTCATCCTCTAGGTTTTTCCAGGTCCTCCCAGGTGTTTTCCCTGCCTTTGGAAGCGGCAGAACGTACCCAGGCTTGGGGCAGGGGGGCTTTGTCGGGCAAGTTGCATTCCCAGGGCTGGGAATCCTCATTTTCCTCCAGCTTGCAGTGGTGCAGCTCCAGAAATGCTGCACGACTCGATGGCCTGAGAGGTCTCTCCCAGCCTTAACGATTCTGTGATGAGCTGAAGAGAGGCTGAGGACAACCTGGCAGGGGCTGGAAGGCAGGGCATGGAAGCTGGAATTCCACCCCCCCTCCTGCCCTGGGGTACCTCTGAACCCCGGGAGGCTGAACTGGAGGGATCCCAGTTTGCTTTTCACCTCCTGCTTCACCAGCTGAGAGCCCAGAGAGGCAGAACTGGTGAATTTGGAGCCTGGGTGACAGCCTGACAAGGGGCTGATTCTGCTCTTCGTTTGGTTATTCCCGCTGGAATAAAATGGCTGTGAGCTGTTTTCCCAGTGCAGCAGGAACGAGGAGGAACCAGGCCCAAATTTGAGGCTGATTCAGTGGTTTTGGCCCAAATCACCAACATTTTCTTCCTTCTAATTCTCACGTCCCAAATCTGCAACATGGTTCTCTCCCTTCTCAGTGTTAACTTTGGAGTGAATATCCTTTGCTGTTACGTTTTCCCTCATTCCAGGAATTGCTGGATGGTGTGGAGGAAAAGTTGATATTTGCTAAAGGTCTTTTCCAGGGATGGGGACTCATCCACTTCCCTGGGACAAGGGAGAGACACATCTCTGCTGTCCTACTGAATCCTTATCCCTTGAAAGAGGGGAAAAAAGGGATTTTTTTCCATTGCAAACTTGACTTGTAACTCTTCCATGTGCTGTTTGTAATGCTGGGAGGGAGGGGAGGATGAGAGGGTGACATCCAGGGGTCTCTCCAACCACCAACTCCAGAACTGTTCCTCCTTCTCAGCTCTTCCCCTCCTGACACCACCACTCACCCTCCCTGGCCTGGGGATGAAACACCAAATCCTCTTCCAAGGGGGAGAAAATTCCCCCTCTGGTGCTCAGAAATCTCCCATCCAAATGTCCTCCCCAGGGACACCTGGAGACACTTCACAGGATTTAATGGAATCCTGGAAGGGTTTGGGTTGGAAGAGACCTTAAAGATCACCTGATCCAACCTCCCCACCACGGGGGAGGATTCCTATCATCAAGGGAATCCCAAGGAATGTCTTTCTGAGATGGATAAGGCAGGTCTCAAAATTAGCAGGGGTTGTCTGGGCCTATACAAAAGATTGGCAGTGCCATTCCAAGGGACTTCACTCTCACCTTCCCTTGACTCTTTAGAGTGGAAAACCCTCCAAGATGACACTTTCGAGGGCACGAAATTGGGGACATGTCACTCAAAAACCTGGGATGGGCTCCTCCAGTGGCTCTGAATTTCCATGTCCAGCAGAGACGAGCGGTCAGATCCCTCTCCGATGCCTTTGGAGGGTCTTGGAGGGGTTTTGGGAGGTGGAGGGGACGGATGTGGAGTTGGGGGATCTTTGGGGAAGGGCAGCCCGGGGTGTGGAGTGCTGGGGGTTAATTGTATCGGGGCGAATACCTGAGCAATTAATAATGATTTGCTGCTCATCGGGCAGCCTCCCCTCGAGAAATGCAACACAAGAAAAAACACGTCGGGAAATGCCTGAAAAAAAATGCAGAGTTAAAAAAAAAAAAAAAAGCAATTGGGGGGGTGTGGGGGGGGGGGGGGTGAAGGAGCTGTCTGGGACCTGGGTTTTTGGGAGTCACACCAGAGGTCTGGGTGCCTGCACGGAGCCACCCAGCACCCCCAGGGCCTGAATGAGCTCTTTGCTCAACTCCAGCAGCCCCAGGGGGCTGAAGATTTGGGGGGCATTTCACGCAGGGCACGACCCGGCTGGCTGGAGGTGCCACAGCTCCATAAAAGGAGCTCGGGGAAGGAATCTGCCTGTCCTGGAAGGAGAGGCACAACTGTGGTATGACAAGCATTTGTGAAGAGGATGGATCACCTGGGCGCCCGTCAGAGGGAAAAGAAGGGCCAGCACAAGCAGCCACAGCCACCACGTGAGGTCCCTGTCTGGGGAACTCCCTCCTCCAGGATCCCAGGGAAGGAAGGGATATTAAAAAATAAAAATAAAAAATAAAAAGTTGGGGAGGGGGGGGGGGGGAAGAAAAGAGTGATTGAAATAAAGTTGTTTAAAAGTGTGATAAAAACACCTTAAGGTCCCCTTGGACCTCTGAGGGCTCACAAGTGCTCGTGTTTCAGGGTGTAGGGAGGTGGAGTGGGAATATCTGACAACTCACCCTAATTTTGAACTTCCAAGGATGGATGTGGACAGCCAGCTTGGCATGGGAACACCTCCAAAGCTTGAATTCCCCTGCTGCCACAGGGATGTCCTGGGAGGGATGGCAGTGCTGGGAATTCTTTTGCATGGAGAGGGGAGCTGAGGTGCAGGGAGGTGGCTGAGAGGTTTGGCACAACACCCACAGATAGTCCAGGCCTGATCCACATCCCCACAATAACTCCCTTATTCCCTCTCTGGGCACTCATCCAACTTGCCCTGCCAGAGAACTTGGGTGTCAGAGCCTGGTGGGGATTTGGAACATGAGACATTCCTGCTTGACATCCCATTACCCATTTTCTGCAGTTCCCTCTTGCTTTTCTCTGGAGAGTGAAACCCTTTGGATTGTGTCATTCCCACATGGTCTTCCTCGTGCTTGTTGGTTCCCACTGTTGGTTTTCCCTAAGGTGAGGCTGCTGTCAGCTAGGGATTTGCTTCCTGAGGGACATTTTGGTAGCAAAAGGCAAGAGGTTTGTCTTTCTCTTCCTGGTGTGCACTGTGTTATGGCAGGGATGTCCAGAAATGATGAACTTTTTGGGATCCCTACCTTAATTATGAGGAAAAGCACCAACATCAATGCAACCTGCTGCCTGGCTCTTCTCCCTTCCCTTCCCTTCCCGTCCCGTCCC
>JAYRBT010000082.1:1454842-1484713 GCA_036023395.1 Myiotriccus ornatus | reverse complement strand
TTTAACCAACCCATCTCTTCTGGAGCCAACCCACTACTTCTACAACCAACCCACCACCTCTGCAACCAACCCATCACCTCTACACCCAACCCACTACTTCTACAACCAACCCACCACCTCTGCAACCACCCCACCACCTCTGCAACAACCCAAACTAGAAGTTCCAAAGAGAAGCTGTGTTCCTTTCTCAACGACCTCTTTCCAAGAGGATGCCTTTCCTCACCAAGGACGCAGGAATGGGAAAGGCTGGGACAGGGTTTCTTTTGGGAGCAGATTTCTCTGCTAACAGAGAAAGAAAACGACTGGAATTGGCAGAACCAGCACAGAATTCCTCAGAGCCTTCCAGGGACATCGTGAAAAGTCACATCTTTCCCACGTCGGGCTTTTATTCTTCTGGAAAGAGAAACTGAGTCCTTGTTTTAGTGATGCCCAGCTGGGAAATGGGCTTGTGGCAGTTGAAGTGGGTTTCTTTTACTCACAGTTGGGTTGTCACCTGTCATAGCAGCTGGGAGTGGCTTAAATGGTGCCACCACAGGTGGTATCTCCTCTCCCAAAGCACACAACTCCAGTCCCACAAGGGGAAGATGTTTTTCTTCCCTGCTGTGTTTTCAGCCCATGATATGAAACACCACCCCATCAAAACTGTGGGGAAAAAAATGCCCAAACACGGGTTAAACTTGATGATGCTTGTTTTTTTGTGTGTTTTTTTTTTTTTTTTTAATTTTCATTATAAAGTTAACACATCTATCAAACTTAAATGGTAACAAAAAACAGTTACAAGACATCTCTAGTGTGCTGTCAGTAGAAAATAGGGTAAAAGCCAATGAGGTCACAAGCACAACAGCAGAGCAACAACACTGTCCCAATGAGTTATTTATATATACTCTTACTAATATATACATTTATTCATAAAATAAATAATCATTAAAAAAAAAATCATCAGACTTAACAAAATACTGAGGAGAAGAAAAACCAAAAAACAAAACCAAACCAAACAAAGGTGACAACTCTACTTTGTACAATAGCTTTGGAATTTCAGGTTGTATCATACATGCAGTCTGTACAGAGGGGGTGAGGGCAGGGGCAGGCTGGGGGAAGGGTTCCAGACAGTGAGGTGGCTTTGAAGAGGGCGATGTAATCAGGCAGACAGTCTGTGGGAAGGGAAAAGCAACGGCGAAAAAAAAAACCCCACTCACAAGAAGATACTTGTCCTCGACCGCCGGACAAGCACGTTTTAACCAGGGGGGAATCCCCCTGGGGTGCTACAGGTTTGTGTTTTATGTCTTCCACGCTGCTGGTGGCCTTGTCAGACAGTCCAAAGCTGTGACAGGGCTTGTTCAGGCAGGTTTTGCCCTGGGAGTGACAGAAAGTGATGCCAGAAGAGGCAGATCGAGTGGGTCTCCACTGAGGGCAAGAGGTGCAAAGCTGAGCTTGGGGACGGGCGGGCAGTGGGACAACCAGGTCTGGAAGAACCCACACTGCAGGGAAACGGGGGATTTGATCTTGCACAGGAGGGTTTTGGTGGTTTTGGGAGCCTGAATTGAAAAGATTGAGGCCTCCTGTGCTTTTCTAGTGGGAAGGAGCTCTGACATGATGGTGCTGCCCCTCACAAACGTGGGTGGTACTCAGCTGCTTCTCAGCCCACGTCTGTGGCTGAAACGCCTTCAGGGGTTTTTGGTGGAGTGGAACCAATGGTGAGAAATAAATAAATACTAATAAATAACAAGAAGGCGCTTGGAAAAGAGAGGGAAACGGGGAAAGCATCTCCTCCCGCTTTCCCCACTCTCCACTTCCAGGCAGGGCTGTGCAAGACCTCCCTTGGTCCACAGGACATGTGTAAGAAGACCAAGCCTTGTGGAAAAGATCCCTGTGGCTTCAGGGGCTTTCCCTATGTGGTTGTTTTTCACAGAACAGCAGGATTTTGCCTGTGGGTGACCTGGTGGGACATGTCCATGTGCTCACCCAGGGAAGAGCAGAGATGCTCCCTTGGGGTCAAACCTGTGACACACCAGGCAGTAGAGTGGGTTCAAATAATCATTCTTAGAGAATAATTGTCTGAATTGCTCCCTTTGATACACTTGTACCTGATTTACATCAGTTTAAGTGAGCCCAGACTGTTTTCCATCTTAAAGTCACTAAAGCCATGAGATTTAGGAATCTGGAGTGGGATGCAGCTCATGGATTAAGACACACACTTGTGGATGACCACAGTCCTGTGTCTCCATGTGATTAGACACCTGAACTCCCACATCTGATGGAGAAGCATATGATGGATCTGTTAGATATGCCATGAGATTTAAGGGAAGACCAAACTCTTCCAGAGTAATTTCCAGGAGCCAGTGGGGTACCCTGGAGCATCCCAAGTGGCTCTAGACACCTATTTCAATAATTTAGTTCAGTCCTAGATGTCAAATTTAGGCAAATGGAGCCCATAATTTGGCTTGTATGGGAGTTTAGGCACCCAGCTCACATGTAGATTCCTGCCTTTAAGCATCTCACTTTGTATTCCAAATCCCACTCCAGGTACCACGGCCTGGGAATTCACTCCTGGCCTCTTGTCTGTGCTTGAGAAAATCAAATCTCCTCCTCCAAGGTGGAGATGCACCAAAGACACCTCTGGGGACTGCAGCAAAGTGGGAGCAGAGTGACTCGCCCAAACCCATGAGGACACTGGAAGTGTCAGGAATGGGGATTAAACTTCCCGTTTTTTCAGAATGGAGCCTCGTTTCCCATCAAACTGAGGGATCTGCACCCCAGAGATGTTAACAGAGGCCTGTCAGGGAGGGTGATGAACTGCAGATCAGTAACTTCTGCTGGAGCACAACAGAGGGCAGGAAACAGGAGGATGGGAGGGGTAAGCCAGGAATGAAACAATTCAGCCACACTCCACCACTGCTGCCCAGTGAGAGAGGGGAAGTCTAGAAAAGGATTCTCCCCTTAAAGGAGACCCTACTAAAACAGCCAGGATTGAGCTTGGAAGGAGGTAGAAAAGGGGAGGCACACAGGTGTAAAGAAGAGATGAGATCTCGTCCTGCCCAGCCCACCTTCCCTCCCACCATCTAAGGCTCTTTCTGCAGCTTCTCATCCCAACCCCAACAGCTGCTTGGGCACAGCAAGGACAAATCTGAGCAAACCCCCCACCCACTCACTCACTCCACCACTGACAGCACTGGAGCAGCTCTCTGGAAGAGCCAGGAGTTGTTTTCCTATGGACACCCTATTGAACCGGCTGCAATGGCCAATACCTGCAGGGCAGTTTGATTTGATGCCTTTTCACGGCCCCGTTTCACCTTCCCAAAGCAATTTCATTAAAGCGTCAAGGGAAGGCTGGAGTAATTCCCATGGTGCAGATCCCAGGACTGATCTCACCGCTCCAGGCTCCTGCACTGCGCTCAGGCTGCAACCCTGAATATCCCCAAGAACATCAAGCTCAGGATTTTCAGCACTGAAACCAACCTTTGAAGCTGAAAAAAAGAGCAGCCCCCAAAGTTTAGAGTGTTTCTCTCGTACATGAACTCAAGGATGGGGGCGTGACAAGCGTGTGCCCACTCACGACAAGTGTAACATAACCCACGGACAGCTCTGGGGCAAAACACCTGAATGCACTGGAAACACCAAAAAATATCTTGGAGTGAGAGGCAGAAGAAATTGCTTTCTGAGGTTTGCTAACACAGAAATCCCGCAGTGCTCGGCTGAGACGGCATCACTTCTGTCTGCAGGGCTGATGTGGTCGGTGCTGACTGAGGGGTTTTGGGGCCACATGGCATTTTGTGGTGAGGTTGTCACTGCAATCCCCTCCAAAAATTCAATCCTGACTGCTTTAGTTCTGTGTATGAAGCCCCTTACAAGGATTGGGGAACAATTCTGGAGAATTCAAAATGCTTTGGAGAAGACCATCAGTGTTGGGCACGACACTGAGCCACATCAGGGGTCAAGGAACAGAAAATGTCATGCATTTCCCTCCCCATATTTCCATTTTCTCTGAGAAAGAGAAGCCCCCAAATTCTAAAACTGAACCAAACCAAGAAAAAAAACCCCAAACAAACAAACAACCAAACAACTCCTAAACTTTCCATTTCTTTCATAGAAAGAAAAGAGATGAGACCAATTTCACCCCTCGCAGGTAGCTCCACTGTCTTTAAAGAGGTTGGATGTGGGACTGATGGGGCCTCTCCAACCCATCTGTCCAGCTAAAGGAAAGGTTGGATAGCAGCATGTCAGAGGATGGAATTACGATCCATTTTTATTTTCTCCATCTGGGTTGCTTGGTTGGATGATGGTGTCTCCCTTCTCCCTGGTACTGCCAGAGCCACCCCTGATCCAAACCATCTGCCGGAGGACAAACCCCCTCAGAAGTGGAGAGCAAAGGGAAGGACACCACGGATCATGGAGGTGGAGTGGGCAGCTCCAGTCAGTGGGAAATAAATGATCTTTTCCTTTTGGCTGGAGCATTACCCAGCTCGACTGAGAGTGGGGAGGGGGGAGAGGAAGAGTTGGCAGAAAACCATTTCCAGAGAAGTGCACAATCCAGCTGCCCACACAGACCTCTCAGGTCATTCTGGACACCCAGCTGCCCAGGTTTTACACTTGTGTGAGTCTTATGTCATTGAAACAACACCTGGAGCCCGACAGGATATTGTGGGGCAGCTAAAATGTCACCGGATTCTTATATTACTGAGAGAAATCCTGAGTCCCCTCCGTAAGGAAGGCCCTGCCGTTCCCACAGGAGGGGAGAACCTGAGGGAGAAGGTGACTCTGGGCTGTATTTAGACCATCTCCTCAATAACCCCTGATGGAGACGTGCTGATGTGCAGAGAGGGATGGCACTTCACTCATCACTGCCTCAATCTTTCACCCCAGTACAGTGGAAACCCTGACTGGAGACAGCTGGTGCAGGCAGTGGAGTGAGATCTTAGTTTTCCAGAGACACTTCCCGAATTCATGTGGATCAGGGAGCGATGGCACAGGGCCCTTCTCCAAAGCCACGAGGTCAGGAGCAGTGCATGCACCTCAGACCCCTCACAGGCTCCCTTCCCTCCTCGTGGATGGGCAGAGTTGGACCCAGCACCAGAACCCGGGTGCACTTGGAGTGATTCACAGAGTTCACACAGGAATTTTTCACCGACTTTAGTAGCAGCTGCTCAACCCCTCAAGTTCTATCATCACAGTGGATGATTAATTACATAACAACCCCCCAGAATTATGCAGAGGCTTCGTTAAAAACCCCTTGAATGGGGTGGAAGTCCCCAACCACTGCGCTGTTTCAAGCTTGGACAGAAGGAGCGCAACTTCCAGCCCGTCTCAGCTGATGATCAGATTGCAGCTTCACCTCCTTGACTCATGGTGGACTTCACATCATCAGTCTGTGCCCATCCAAGAGCTCATCACCTCCTCTGAGCTCACCAGCTGAAGTCAGAGGAAAGACAGAGGTACACCCAGCGGGCAGTTTACCAAACACAGCCCAGATACCACCCCAGGTGTGGTGAATCACCTGCTGGACTCCTTTGTTCCTTGCTGTTGGTCCCAGCAGAAAACTAGATAAATACCTTAGACCAGGTGAAATGCATTCCACCCCCTCAGTCAAAATCTGTTTGTTCACCTTAAGGGGCAATTGCTCAGCAAATGCCTAATTCCAATTTCCCCCCCCCGAAGAGCTTCACCTGCTGCTGATGTTGGGCTTGTTCTTGGGTGCAGAAGCAGAAATGGTGGATGTGAGCAGGCTGTGGATGGGCTGGGGCAGAGTCCAGCTCCCACACGTGGAAGCCAAATCCTTCAACCCCTTTCTTCACTGCTGTGGTGTAAAAGAAGGACTTTGAAACCGCTTTGCTCAAAATTCTTAGGTAAAAAAAGTTGTGGGTGTGACCCCGCTCAAGTCAATGGATCGAAGGGACCTTGACCTGCAAATGTTTTGCTGTCAGGTCACCATTTACTGACAGAAGTACCTGGTAGGACATGTCTAACATCTCTTGTGGCTGCTTCCACTGCATCCCATTAAGTAAATCAGATGTATCTTCCCTTATCCCATCTCCTCCAATTCCTCAATGTCTTCCACCCCACATGTGGTTTTCTTCAGTGTTTGCTTCCTTGTCAGCTTGTGTTTGAACATCTATTATTGTGGCAACTTCCCCCTGCAGTGGCTTCCTTCTCTATTTTCCATAATGACCAGGTTTTCCTTTTCCCCAAGACTGCACTACAAAAATCAGTCATGTGTCCATGAGTTGGTCCCTCTCCCTGTCATTTTTCAGGGATCTGTTGCTCTCCCGGTCCGTGCGTGGCCATCCACTGGGTGCAATGTTGACATGAACACACAGGTTGGTTTCCTCCCCGTATTTCCTTTGCCCCCATTGATCTCCTCCTCTCTCCTCTTCTCCCTTCTGTTTCTCTGCTCTCCTTTTTTTTTTTAATTGAAAAGCACTGCCAGAAGTGCCTCCATCCATAAGCAAATCTCGGTTGTGCCCTCGGGCGCAGCCCTGAGACAAATGGGTGATGCATAAACTGCACCAGCCCAGGAGTAGTCCCAGGAGACGCTGTGACTCAGAGCCAGCCCCTGCAGGCATCATTTCCTCCTGTTTTCCCTCCGATGGGATTAAGCTCTGTTTGTTCCCTTCTTCTTCTTCTGCATGCTCCCTGCTTTGGTTCCTGGGAAGGAGATGACAGGCAAGGAGGGAAGAGTGCTCTGACTTCTCTGGGTAGACCTCCAGGTGTGAACCAGCCAACAGGCAAGGCCACAGTGCCACAGGGAGACTCTGGGAGCTGGCTCGTGCCCTGTTTCCCTTCCTGGACTGAAGACAAAGAGTAAACACCAATCCATTGTCCCTCTTCCAGGACGGGAACCCATGCAGGTTCCAGGACAAGTGCATCTGAGCCTGAAGGGGCTGTGAGTCCATGCTGGGTTCCCCACTCCTTTGTGCCAACACTGAGCGCTCAAGCAGGGTGGCAGTGCTGTAAATCCCAAGGTGATGGGGCTGAGTTCATGCCTGATACCCACTCAAGGAAGTCCTGGTGCCCACGAAGGAGGTGAGACCTGTTTGTGTAAACTGGTGATCCCGATCTGGAATCAGAAGTAGAGCAGCGTGGAAAGATGTGGAGTCAGAGGGGCCAGCACTGCAAAGCCGGGATTTGGCTCTGTGTCCAAACTTACCAAACTCTGGGCTGGTTCAGAGTCTGGGTTTTGTCCATTTTAAACTGTGCCACTTTTATAGGTGGGAATGGCTGTAGAAATCAGGTGTGGAACAAAATTTTGCTTGAGTGGGGCATGGTGGGGAGGGTTGGTTGGTTCACCATCATGTAAATTAATGGGTGACAGTCGGTCCTTCAGAGTCAAGTTCATGACAGACTTGTGGTCTAAAGCTGTTCCTAAGTGCCTGGGGAAAGCCTGAAAGATGTGCAGAGGATGGGTGTACTAAGTGCACTTCCCACTGCTGCTGACAGGATTCTCTAACGAGGTGGGAAGGGTGAACACTTTCCCTTTCCTCCTCTGGGAACAAGCTGGGATGCTGAGGAGATGGAATTCCCACACCTAGCAGCGAGTGTCCAGCCCCAGGAGACTCACTCTGCACTGTGTGTTTCCAAGGAAGACTCACTGGCTGATTGAGCCACAGCTGGTGCAGCATCCCCATTTGTGGGACTGTCTCCTTCTCAACACCCACCCCCCCGAGTCCTCCTCACTTCACGTGCCAGGCACTGAACCTTTCCGTACCGTGCACATCATCTCTGTGCCAACAGGGCATTGGCAGAAAGCCACCAGCAATTGTCTCTCTTTCTCTGCCTCTTCTTCTCCCTCTTCTCCTTTCTCCAGATGTCGCTGAATCCTACGGTGAATCTGGCAGAAGCTACTAAGCTAAAAGGTCCACACGAAGGGCCTGCCCACCCTACAGCTCTATTATATGCTTGCAGACTTCTCTGGTTCCAGGGAAGAAGCAAAGAAGTCACGTCCTTTTTTTCTTTTTTTAATTAAAAAATTAATTTATCTGCTTTCATTTCTTTTGCTGCTGGTGCTCGTATCACACACAGAGTCTGGCCGCTGGGGTATGGAGATGGACGTCTTGGAAAGCTCAGTGCTGCTGTCCATCACAGCCTCTGCCCGGCTGAGGGAAAAGGAGACGCTTAGGAAGATGCAAGTCTTTCAAAGGACACTTAAAACCACACGAGTCACTTGGGGTGGGTGGGAGCAGAGCACACCCACGTTTTCGCTCGTGCTCTTCTTCCCAGCTCTGTGGCGCCGGTTGAAAAGCCGCTGTCCCGCTGGAGGCACCGCAGGGGCACAACTCGTGTGGCTGCCACATGTACCTCAGGATAGCCCAGAAGTCCTTAGACCTATTCTATCCGACCAGTTTTAGCCTTTTGTTTATTTTTTTTCCCTTTTTTTTGTTTGGTTTTTCTTTTATCCCCCCTCCCCAAGTTTTTATTCTTTTAATATCAAAAAAAAAAATAACCCCCAAAAAGTCGACTCCTCTCAACGCCTGCAAACCTCAGAGCGAGTAGGCTCAAATCCGTTTCTC
This sequence comes from Myiotriccus ornatus, assembly GCA_036023395.1. Taxonomy (NCBI): domain Eukaryota; kingdom Metazoa; phylum Chordata; class Aves; order Passeriformes; family Tyrannidae; genus Myiotriccus; species Myiotriccus ornatus. Next base: position 1,476,212 of record JAYRBT010000082.1, on the reverse strand, counting down.
CACTCGGAGCCCGCCAAAGGGTCCCTTTCCCCCCCGCTTTATTTGCACGTGTGGACGTCGTAGACTCGTATGCACTCCTGGCACCGGACGTAGCAGCACCAGTGGAAGATGCAGTGACACTTCTCCTTGCGCTTCTCAGTCCTCGTGTTGTGGCCGCGGCCGCAGCACAGCAGGTCGCAGCCGTCGATGCCGTGGGAGGTGACGTTGCAGGTCCTGTCCCGGGTGCCGAAGGAGCCCGTCTCGGGGTTGGGCTCGCAAAAGTTCGGGGAGTTCTCGTAGTAGACCAGGTCCTTCTCGGTGGGAGCCTTGAAGAAGTTGTACTTGGGCCGCAGGGTCTCGACCCAGCCGCGGGATTCGCGGTGTTTCTCCACCACCATCTCCGAGGCACTGTCGTACTTGTCCTTGAGGTAGTCCCCGATCACCCTGAAGTCTGGCTGAGACCACCAGCAGGTCTTCACTTCGCAGCTGCCCGAGAGGCCGTGGCACTTGCACTTGAGGTGCATGAGCTCAATGATGGACTGGAGAAGAGGAGAAAGGCAAGGGAAAAGGAGAGGCATTAACCTGCAATCAAAACACTTCTGGCACACTGATATTTAGCCATGGTTTCCTAAAGAAATACCAATTATTTCATCTATTCATATTGATATCTTATGTATTTGCACGCTTGTGAACAAAAAACCACCTCATCCCCCAGTCAGTGCCCTGCTCTGATGCCAGATCTAAGGAACATAAACCTTCTGCAACTTTGTTGTTTTCTGATTTTGTCGTAGTTCGGATTCCCACCTCAAATTTGAGCATCTACCAAGAGCTTCCACCAGGGGATGAAGGGATTTCTGAGCATATTTAACTCTTATCAGTGCTCACGTGGGAATATTGCAGTGCTGTCACCCAACAATTCAGGCACACCTTGGCAGAGGAGTGAAGTACACACAAAACTGCTCCAACAATGTCTCCGTAAATAAGATATTCAGCTGTCCCACAGGAAATTAAGGAAACGTGAAATTTCCTAACTATCTAGGACAGAATTCCATGTTTTACACAGAACAGAATCCTGCCTTTTACATATGTTTTATGTTTACTTAATCAAACAAGGTTCTAGTCTTGCTGTGGCTACATCCAGAAACCAAAACATAATTTATTGTCACATTTAAGCCATCTCAGAAGGAAAAAAAATTAGGAGCCCAACTTCTGCTTTTGAAAGGCTCAAACCTCAACACCAAACACTGTCCTGGAGCAAATGCAAAGGTGATTATTGATCCCAGACGGTGACTATTTGGTTTTATACCTCTTATGAAATTAGCTTTAAGGTTTCCAGAGGTGTTGACCTCCAGGATTCCGAGGTGGGAGACGACCTTATGCAACAGGCTTGATAATCTGCATTTTCAGACCGATCAGCAAATTTCTGGGTACGTGAACAGACTCGTGCCAGGCTGAGGCCAAGAGATTTGCCATGAATCAGCACCTTGGTGCTCACCAGGTGCTTTCCTGGGTTATTTACGGAGTATCACCCGCCACAAAGAGGTTGTAATTAGCGATGAGAGGGAACCACAACATGTTTGGTTCGTATAATCACGCTGAACTTAATCAAAACTGCTGGCGGAGTCGCAGGGCTGGAGTTCCGATGGGAACTGGGATGAAACGTTGCCTATGGCTCGGGTTTAGCTGGGAACACTTGGCTGTGGAGGCCTGGAAGAGCTACTCCATGAGTGCAGGCGTGGTGAGAATGGAAAAGTGCTTTTCGAAACACTAGGATTTTCAGATCCTTTGACACCTGTAAAATAACTCAGCGCCAAAGAACAGGGTTTACAGTAAAAAGGCCCCTGCAGGCCTGTGATCACGGGGATGTTTGCTCAAAGCTCGTTCTTCCCAAGAATTCTCACTTTAAAGCAAATCCATTCTTTCCACTTATACATCTTCTCCACAGTCCTCCTTTGTCCCGTTAACTATCCCAGAAAGTTACACCAGCAATGCACAATATCTGGGGTTCCCTGGGAGAATTTAGGCCAGAGCTGGAGGAAACCACGTTATTGCTTGTGGCTGTCCACACTGGAGGCAGTTTTGGTTTCTGGTGGTATTTCTTTTCCCAGAGTTGTATTCCAAGGGCTCTGCTGTGGTGGGAGGTGGGACAACTCCCCTGGGATTTGAGGGTGCCCACCAGAGGAGCTCACCCCACAGTCCTACTCTGCCTGAGCACAGTTGTTTCCTAGCACAGCACAGCTGTGGTGGCTTTGCCCTGATGTCCTCCCAGGCACGTGCCAGACCTTCTGCTGAGGGAACAAGACCATATTAATCTGCTCTTTGATATCTCAGAGAAGCTGCATCCCGGTCTCCATCGGCAAGAACTTCATGCTTGAAGTTTCACAAGTTGTTTCCCACAAAATACACTCTTTCTGGAATTTATGGGCTATTCTTGAGATGAAAACAAAGAATAACCTCTCAGTGGGATTATTCCACCCAGGGAAAAGGTCCCCTGTGTATGAGGCAGCCACTGTGATGGGGGAAAGATTTTTGTGCTTTCTTTTCCCTGACACATTTTTTTCCCCTTGGTTGTTTGAAGTAAAACCAGCTTTAGGGAATGGTCTAGGTTTGATCAAGAGGTACTACAGTCACAATGCCTCTGATTTGCTTCAAATATTTCCTGGGAAACAGAACAGTGCTGAGAAGAGGGGTGGTGGGAAATGGTCTCCTGTTCTTCTCCTCCCTCAAGCCTGCAAAGCAGAGAGCTCATCCCATGGGGATGGACAGTCACACTCCAACGGGGATTCAGTTGTCTAAACACCTGCATTTAATGCCATTTCTGAGTGTCAAAGGTATCATAAGGCATTGGCTGGACCAGATGATCTCCAGAGGTTCCTTCCAACCCCAGCCCTTCTGTGACTCTGTGATCAGCCCCGGGATGGCAGATCTGCAAGAGATACTCTGTCTTTCCAAGGACAGGTTGGATACTTCAGGATATCTCAGCTTGTGCTAAAATGCATTTTCTTAAGCAGCTGAATCCACGCCCTAAGCCCTGATCCATCTCAACTTCAGATGTCCTACAGCCAACAGTTGGGAACAGGCCCAGTTAGGGCATTATGACTGAATTATTTATTGATTCTAATCATGGAATCACAGAATGGTTTGGCTTGGAAGGGACCTTAAAAACCATTCAGTTCCAACCCCCCTGCCATGGGCGGGGACACCTTCCACTAGACCAGTTTGCTCTAAGCCCTGGACACTTCCAGGGATGGGGCATCCACCACTTGGTGATGCCCTCACCAAGCTGGGATGAAATCCCATCCTAGACCTGTCCAGATCCATTCTCTACAGAAGACCTCTGGACAGCTGGCTCCAAGGCAGACATTTACCTGTGGGTGGGTGAATTTACCTGGAGCCTTCATGGATCGGTTCCACTGATCACCTCCCTGACAAGAACTATTATTATCTTTCCGAGATGTAAACCTGCCCAGACATAGGTTTGGTCGTTTCCCCCTCCACGCCCTCCCACGGTTCGTCACGGCGGGTAAGAAAACGCGAGCAGGAGACGGGGAAAGGAGAAACTGAAAGTCCTTACGGTCCTGCCGGCCTCGTTGTTGTGCCGGTTCATGGCCGAGCGGGCGTCGGGCCTGTTCTCCCGCGCGTCCGCGAACTCCCGGGACACCATGCTCCCGAATTCCACGTCCTCGCTGCAGCCCCCCCACTTCCAGCCTTCCCCAGGGGAGCCCTTGTGGCGGGTGTCGCAGCCACAGATGGTGGCGGAGCCCTCGGCGCAGGACCTGGTCACGGCGAACGCCACTCCGGCCGAGGCGATGGCGTGGACGAAGGCGGATTCCCTGGTAGCTGCGGGAGAGAGAAAGCAGGGAATGAGGGACCACGCGCGGGTTTGATCAGCCCTGCGAGCATCTCCTCTCTCCGGGGCGTGGCGGGAGGCCAGGAAACTCTCCTCTTCCCTGTGGTCTGGCTTGGAGCTGCTCCAGAGAGGTTTTCTTTCGCTAGGAAACAAGCTCCTGCGCAGGCAGGACCAGGCTTGACTCAAGGCCGCTGAGGTCAGCCAGGCAGCTCCGACTCGGGTCATCCCGAGGTCTTTGGAGAGGGCCAGGGCACAGCAAAGGGCTGGGCAAGCCTGGGTTTCAGGGGGCACGTGGAATATTCCGTGTGGTGCTTCGCAGCCAGTGCACCACCCGGCCGTACCCTGAGCCGTGGGCTTGGCTGCAGGTGCACAGAGCCTGGGTGTGTTCCCAGAACGTGGGAAATGCAGGTCTACACTTAACAACAGCCTGCACCCTTAGTGGTGGGACCAGCACCGGGCAAAGCACCTCCTCTTCCTCGGCTGGGAGAGCTGCTGAGAGATGGAAACGGGAGGAAAATGCCAGGATGGACAGATAGTCCTCACTCCTCACTGTGTAAACTAAACACTGTCCTCACCCTCCATCCTGAGGCCACCTTCCCTTTCCCTAGGGTGTGTCCTTGCTTAGTGACACTGTTCAGTGAATGGCATCTTGCACCTGCCCAAAGTTTTCCTCACTTGCCTAATTAAGGTCCCTGCCAAGGGGACTGGAAAGGAGCTTTCCTTTTTCTGTCCCTCACCTCGGGCTGGTGGGAGGGATCAGCCAAGGGATGTCATGGCTAAAGGCTGAGGAGTTTTAGTCTTTGTGAAGACCTTCCATCACAGCCTTTCATCCCAGGTGGAGCTGGGTGGGGAAGGGGAGCTCAGCACTGGCCTGGCCTGACTGGATGCCAGTGCTTTTTCTGCACTGGGCCAAAATGAAAACCAAACGTTTCAAACTGCTTTGCAAATTGGGAATATACCAAAAGATCGGGTTTTATTCTCCCTCTCCCCCATCCACCTCCCCCCCCCCCTCCCAGTTTTGGTTTCTTCACTCACAAGAAACCACCCTGGAGTTCAACACCACACCTCAGAAATCACCCCTGCTTTTTGCCTTCAGTAAAATGGCATTTTTGCCATAAACAGGGCTGTTTTCAGGCCCTTGAGGAAATTCAAAGCAGACACAACAGTTCTGATAACTGGCCTCCTTTAAGCTCTTACAGCATTCCTCACAGGAGCTCACCCTGTGCCTATAGACCAGTTCTCCAAGAAATCATGTTGTTTCTGACCCCTTTCTGATGGTTCTGCTACAACAGTGTTGAAATACGAGTGGATCCAAAAGGCACGAGGTCACATTTTCAGCTGAAGCATCTTCACCAACTTCTACTGAGCTCTGTGTCAGCTGACTACTCAAAACAACTCAGACCTTCTCTGCACCATATTTTGCTGATCTGAGCTTTCCCTGGGCATTTTGGCTTTGTCTTTTACCCTCCAGATGCTTCCAGGCTTTACTAATGCAAAGAGTTTAATACACCAAGCCAAAAAGTCAACATGTTTTCGGGGAGCAATCAAGACTGCAAAGCAGTCCTGGCTGGATTGTGAGGCTTAAGCAAGAACTTAAGCTTTGCTTTGGGAAGACTACCAAGCACAACAACATGCAAATGAAGTAACGTGCATGAATTTACAAGCTGAAGGTATGAGCAATGTCCTGGAACATGTTTGTCTATGCACATGGGGAGGTTAATAAGTCACCAGGGGCTAGAGCTTAAAAAAAAAAAAAAAAGGAAAATGCAGGAACCCTCAGGTCCCCAGTGTGATTTTGAAAAGCCCTTGTTCAGCATCTGTCCAGCCTGGAGGATCCCAGCATCCTGCAAGTGATGACCGTGCAGTTCATGACTGAAAACTCAGCTTGGAGCATGAACAGATGAGTCTGGTTTTGACAGGACTCAGGACTTGCCTAAGTCCAGGTGGGATTCAGAACCCAAATTCTGGGAGTGGAGAGCTTCATCTGATCACTCCAAGGACGCTTGACCAGCCTTGGGGTCTTTGAAAAGCAAAGGCTTCTTCTCATAGAAGCCACTCAGATAAGCTGGTGGTTTTAATGTCAGGAGAGTCTGGAAGGGTATCCAGAGTGCCTGACCAGCAAAGGGCTGACACACCTTCCACCTCCTCCCATTGTGGCCTAACTGATCTTGAAACCTTTTCACAGAACCACAGAATGGTTGGGTTGGAAGGTCCCTTAGACATCATCCAGTTCCATCATTCCCAAGTCCTTCTGCTAAGGGCTGCTCTCAACTCATTCTCCACCCAGCCTGTATTTGTGATCCTGGGGATTGGCGTGACCCAGGTGCAGGACCTTGTTGAACCTCATGAGGTTCACACAGACCCACCTCTCCAGCCTGTCCAGGTCCCTCTGGATGGCATCCCTTCCCTCCAGCACAGCAGATGCACCGCCCAGCTTGGTGTCATCAGCAAACTTGCTGAGGGTGCCTCCACCCCGCTGTCCACATCCCTGGCAAACACCAGTCCCAAAACCAACCCCTGAGAAACACCACCAGCCACTGGTCTCCACGTGGACATCTCTTTGAGTGCAACCATCCATCCAATTCCTTATCCACCAAGTGCTCCATTTATCAAACCCAGTTATCCCCAGTTTAGGGACAAAAATGTTGTGCTTCTACCTGACCCCTGCAGTGGCTAAAGCACCTTGCTTGGGTAGGTTACCTCCCATCTCTTGGAAGTCACCCCTTCCTCTCCTCGGGAGAGACCTGATCCAGGCCTTTGGCTTACTGGGAAGGTGCTGTAGGTGCTGAACTGATGTTTGCAAATGTACCAGGGGAGGTTTAGGTTGGATATTAGGAAAAATCTTCACTGGAAGGGTCCTCAGGCATTGGAACAGGCTGCCCAGGGCAGTGGTGGAGCCACCACCCCTGCAGGGATTTAAAAGACATGTAGATGTGGCACTTGGGGACATGGTTTACTGGTGGATGTAGCAGCGCTGGGTTAATGTTTAAACTGGATGACCTCAGTGGTCTTTTCCATCCTTAAGGGTTTTACAGTTCTGTACAGGTGAAGAGCTCACCAAACCCCGGGGAGCTTCAGGCCACACAGCCTGAAGAATTTCTGCCTTTGCCAGGAGTTGGTCCCGGCTGAACAAGCAGTTCCAGGAACACCGTTTTGGTTGTGGATACCGAGCCCTAAATCTCAGGTCCATTACCTGAACTCCCCACTGGTTTTAGCCCTTACCAAAAGGGGGTAAAGGGCATTGGGAAGGGGGGGTATTGATAGGATTTGCCTCGAGAAGCACCGATTATTCTCTTCCCAGAAAGAGCCCGGGTGCCTTTTACAGCCTTGTAATACGATGTAATCGCTCCCCTGCTTTTGAAATGCAGCCACCCCTGGGGTGGAGCGCAGCCACCGCTTAACAGCGCACAACAGGAAGCGAAGAGGTTGTATCTGATCGTAACTACCTGGGGAATGCGGGCAGGCAGGGCAGAGGAGCCGAGATCTGGCCCCGGGGGCAGCGAGGTGAGGAGTTTGTCTCTTGAGAAAGTCGCAGCCCCAGATCTCTTAATGGCTCCGCGGAATTAGGGCACCGGGTTTACGCCTCCTGCCCCTAAAGTTAAGGCACCGGGTTCAGTCTTGACGCAGATGGAGCGGTGCCATCGGTGAATCACGTCCTGCCACCTCCCGAGTTACGGGACTGTCCTGCCCTCGCGAAGCAGACCCGACCCTGCCGAGCTCTTCGGAGCTCCCCGCGTTGTAGCCGGGGGCGGTGTGGCCGCAGGAATGGAGCAGGAGCGGATAGAGATGGAGATAAGCGCAAGGAAAGCACGCACTTGTAATGGAAATGAGGGGTTATTAAGGTGCCGTATAAAAATGCGAGAGATTCGGCGAAGATAGCAGGAAAGAGCCGCGTGTTTGTCAGGTCGCCTCATTCCTCTCTGGGTGGTTCTGGTGGCAGGAGACACGCAGCTCGTTAAGGACTTGAGCTTCTGGAAGGTCGCCTGGTTAACAGGGACTAACATCTCATGGGGATGTTGACTTAGAGAGCGTTTTCAGCGCAGCACAATGGATTGAATATCAGCGGGAAAGGTGCTGAGACTTACAGAGGGCCCTCAGGGATGTTTGCAAAGGTCTCCAATTCACTGGTCGCATCTGGAAACGGGTTCCTAAAGTGCCCAGCCTGTGAGTCTGAGATCCTGAATGTCCCCTGAACACCCTGGGCACAACATCTCTGACCACCACATCCCAGCAGCAAAAGCATCTCGAGGTGCAGGAACACAGCTGAGCAGTATCAGGGGGATAATTCAGAGGGCTTGAGCATGGGGTGACCTGAGCTTTGCTCTCCTGCTGTCACAGGGCTGTTTTATGTGACCTTGGGCAAATCCTGTAGTCAGTCTGTGCTTCTGCTTCCTTATCTGTACACCTGAGGACAATCCTGCTTATCTCCTCGGGTGCCTGCAATGCTACATTCAGTGAGATCTTCAGAACTGCAGGCAGAAGGTGTTGGAGATGAGCAGGGGGTCATCAGGTTGTGGGTGAGGAAGTCAAATGAATAACTGTATAAATATCTCGACTGTCCAGTATATGAAACCTGCTCTCCTGTGTCCTTCTGCCCAGACAGTGACTTATTTTCCCTGAATCCTTCTATGAATGACTAAATGATTAACCCCAGGTCAGGTAAATATCCCAGATATGTGGGAAGAAGGACTATGGTGACATAGAAGAATGAATATAATGGTTTATTTTGCTCTTAAAAGGCTTAAAAGTCCCTTTTTACCATTGCTATACCATAACACTGAGCCCTGTTGTCCCTGCTCCTGACACCCTAAATCTTTCCTTCCTCCCTGCACAGTGGCAATGGAAGAAAGAAGAAAGAAGGAAGAGAGAGAGGGAGGAAGGGAGGGAAGGAAAGAAGGAAAGACAGAAAGAGAGAAAGAGAGAAAGAAAGTGAGAAAGAAAGCAAGAAAGAAAGAAAGAAAAAGAAAGAAAAAGAAAGAGAAAAGGAAGGTGTCATGTTGCACAGAAGGAAGAAGAGCTCAGCAGCTGCAGAACAGAGAGCCGAACAGTAGAGATGGATCCTCTTTTAAGGGTTTCCTACTCATGTCACTTTTCTAGGTGGTTCTCCTGAAGCTTTTGAAGCTCTTTTGCAAAAGAAACATTGATATTTCCAGGACAACTCCTGACCCTGCTCTGTGGAGACAAACCTCCCACCCCAACAATCCAGGACCTTGTCACTGTCCTTTTTGAAACACAGACCTTGGAGTGAAGCACTTTAGGCTGGATAATGTATAAACAACGTGGAAAAGAACAGGATTGTCCCAGACCATGAAGGAAATAACCCTCCCACCTCAGCAACTCCTCCCAGCCATCATTAGCACATCTCCTCTTGAATACAGGCTCCTGCTCCCTGTTCCACACCAGGGAAGACATTGCAATGGTGTGGCTGTAAACCCTGAATTTCTGACACCACCAACACCTTGGGTGCTCTTGGGAGAGGCAAAAAATGAAGTAAAATGGAAGGAATAATATACTGGCTTAGCAGGACCGTGGGGACGAGTCGTGCTGGTTTCCTCTGAGCTTCATTTTGCAAAGCTGAAGGACAACAGAAAGGTCCCTGTTGCATCAGCTACTTCAGACCCCCATCTCTGAGGGGAGGAAGGTGTGAAGTCTTTCCAACATCTGTCTGGCAGGGCATGTGCTCAGGGAATGTGAGAAAGGGTTTCAACTCCCTCCTTGGCTCCAGGGGGTATAAACCCACAGCTGTCAGGATTTGCACGGAGTTGACACTGCACTGACTCTGGATTGAGGAAAAAAACAACCAAATAAACTAAATAAACCCCAAGAAACTGGAAAGAGAAGTGGGGAGAGACTGGTGCTTCTGGTATTTGGAGCCAGCACAACTGGGGGCCTGTCCTAACAGCTCAGGTTCCCCTGGTTAATGTGGTTGGGGTCTTCCTGGCATGTTCAAGCAACACAGGGATTGCAGGGGAGGAAGGGGTTATCCAGGAGAGAAAGGGGGTGAGGAATTTCAGAAGTGAGAATTTTGAGGGTTTTGGAAGGCCAGTCTTTGACTCAGGCAAGTGAATTTTGGTTTTGACTGTGCAGGACGAAGGGGACGACCCAGCTGCTGTCAGCACCTTCCCCAGCTGTGGGGGGAGAGCTGTGCCGTTCCCTCGTGGGGAGGGTCACGCAGAAATACTCCCACGGTGAAAGAGAAGCCGGAAGGGCTTGAACGGAAGGTTGTGCTGCACCACTTTGGATGAAAAAGGAGAATATCAGAGAGAGATTAATGCCAACTGCGCCTCGGCGGTTGTTAAATAGATGATGACCCCTGGGAGAAGCAGCTTTCTTTAGGCCCCCACAGCCTTGCAGGCAAAGCTGCTTTCTGAACAGCAGGAGCGAAATCCAGTGGGACTGGTGAGTCAGAGCTCCCAGGATTTGGAAAACCATTTGCAGGAAACACTGAGGGCTTATAGGAACTGAACGGCGTTGCCTGCTGGCCCCAAAATCCACGTGCAGGAGAAGCAGTGCAGGACTCACTTGTCCCAGATACCAGCAGAGGAGACTCCAGTCCCTCAGCCCAGCTGGGTTCTGCTAAACTGAGCAACCAGCAGATCCCTCAAAGCCAAAACCTGCTGGTTCAGGATATGGGGATGATGTCCCTGACCTTAGGATGCTTTTTGGGGTCGGTGAAGAAAAATAAGGACAGACTTTTTAGTAGGGCATGTTGAGACAGGACAAGGGGTTTTAAACTAAAAAAAAAAAAAAAAAGGTGGATTCAGACTTGATCTAAAGAAGAAATGTTTTATGATGAGGGTGGTGAAACACTGGAGCAGGTTGCCCAGAGCGGTGGTGGATGTTCCATCCACGGGAACATTCCAGGTGAGGTTGGGTTGGAAGGGGCTTTGAGCAACCTGTTGTAGTGGAAGCTGTCCCTGCTCACTGCAGGGGAGCTGGACCAGATGAACCTTAAAGGTCTCTTCCAACCCAAACCAGGTTCTGAGAAACGAGGGTTCACATCTTCACAGGACACACTTCTCCCCAGGGAAAGGAGTGGATGTTGAAAAAAAAAAAAGGTTAAAATGCTGTTTTGCTGGATTTTTTTTTTTTTTTAAATGATCACAAAGAAGGAAATGGTTTGCCAATCAGAACTATTAAATATTGGCACAGCACCAGGGGAAGGAAGGCAGGGAACAGGGAAATCCTTGGCACACGCCGGCTGACAGATCCATCCACGCAGATCCATTGCACAGACTGTGCCCAAGCGCTGGAGGGGAACAAGTGTTGTTCCCATCCTGGAGGAGGAGGAGGAGGAGGATCACAGAGGTGTCACAGCTGCTGGGAGCCTGACATTGCTCGTGGGGAAAATACTGGGAACACTGGAAACAAAATATCGGCTCTGGCAGCCTCGGGGGCTGCAGAGCTTCAGTTTCCCCACATTCCTCTGGATTGTGGCAATAGAGGATCCCGAGTCAGATACACCAGCTGAAGGGTTTTACACAAGCTGTCTGGCTCAGCCTCAAGCTTCCCTCAGCTTCTCCCTGGAGAGGTCCCTGTTCTCAGTGTTTGTATTCCCCCTGACCCATCCTCACACGCACATTTTGGTCTCCTGCAGCACCAGGACACCTCCCCAGTTACCCCCTGACTCCTTGAGATCGGGGTACTTGTACCCCACTTGCTGTTGGCTTCCAAAAAAGTACACCTTCCACCCACCAGGAAAGGTGGGGAGGAGAGAGCTGTGGCCTTGGATGTGCTCAACACAAGGATTTTAAAAGGAGGGGACAGCTCAGGCTTCCATGATGGGAGGGAGATTCATTCCACAGAACACGTTCCCAAATTCCCCAGCGTGTGCTGTGTTCGTCCTAGTTATGCTGGAAAATACTTTCCAGATCAAATCTCTAGGAAGAGACCCTGAGCTTCCCTAAGGTTTTTGTTTCTTTAACTTGGTGTCGCTCCCAAACCTAAACCACTGAGCAGCCAAGTGCCCCAACCCTGATTTTCTGCTGCACCACAGCAGCATCACTCAGGAGGTCCCTGTGGTTTCTCTCAGGAGACTCCAGAGGCTTTGGGAAGACCAGAGCCTGGGAGCTGCCTCACCCAGTGGGATAGAAACCCTGCACAAGGTGCCTCTCTGGGCATAAACTCTGCCTTATTTTCCCCATTTGCAAAGAAGTGGACATAAAGCTTAGCTTACACTCCCTAGCCTGAGCTCTGAGCATCCTTTCAGCCTCCAGCATCACAGAGGAGAGGGAAAAAAGGGATGGCTTTTCTCCTCACCCAGTCCTCCATGATTCCTTGTTGCCCTAGGAGTGATGCTTATCCTTGGATCACTCTTTATCCATAGGGCCTTCCATGAGAACCTCAGGACCTGGAGCTGCCTCTCCGCTGAGCTGTGCAGGTGCTGAGTGACCATCAGCTCAGTGCAGGGAGGTTGGACTAAATGACCTTTAAAGGTCCCTTCCAACCCAAACTGTTCAACATTTCTACCACAAGAAGACTTTCGAATCAGCACCTCATCTGGGCTTAGAGTCATCACAGGACTCTGTGGTAGCTCCAGGACATCCCAGAGCAGCTCTGCATTGCACAAAGATGTGTCCAGTGTTAAATAAATCCCTGTGAATCTTGCCCAGAAGAGCCTGATTGCATGGGAACCTTGGGACTGGAGCAGAGCCCAAATGACTGCCTGGGATCCCTTGGATGCAGAAGGATCACTAAGTCCGTTCCTCAGAGATCTGTTTGTAAGACTGGAATCAGAGAATCCCAGAATCCCAGATTGGTTTTGGAAGGGACCTTGAGATCATCTCATTCCAACCCCCTGCCATGGGCAGGGACACCTTCCACTAGCCCAGGTTGCTCCAAACTCCATCCAGTCTGGCCTTGGACACTTCCAGGGATGGGGAATCCACAACTCCATCCTCTGTGCAGATTTACAGACAGACCTGAATGATTTGGAGCCTTTCAGCACAGAAACCCAAGCTCCTGCTGCCACGGACTGGTGTGTGGACATGTCTCAGGTCCCCTGGTCTTTAGCAGCACTCCCAAGTGGGTTTATCTGCAAACCTAGGGAAGCCCACTTTGCAGGAACAGCAGTCCCTGGGGGCTGCAGGTAATGAAGGCTTTCAGGTCTAGCCCTGAAATGGGATGAGGGTGGCTCCAGGATGCCAACCAGGAGCTGCCCCATGGATTCATTCTAGGCTCTGCATGACACCCCAGCCTGTCCCCTTCCTCGCAGGGAGCTGTGCCAGCTCCAGGCCCAGCTGATTCCGCAGAGTTTCTCATCAAAATCCAGCTCCAGGCTTTGTTTGACTTTTTTTATCCATTTAAAAACCAGGCCCCTAAATGCAAAGACGTATGCAAATGCATAATAACAAGGAGCTAACCACACTTTTGCATATCTTAAAGGAAAGGTTAGGTTTGGGTCCCATCTGTGTTTTGAACGGAGTTCTGATTGAGTTCTTGTTTCCTCTGAACCAGCTGTGCTAGTGTCAACACATCCCTGGGAAGATGAAAGGCCCTAAAAAGACATTTGATCAGATTAGCTGTGATTCAGCTCATTGGAGGGAAATTATTAAATGGGCAATTCCTGCCAGGGAACATGAAGGCGATACAGATAAGAGGGAAAGTTGGATTGAAGGAGGTTGGATTAACGCAGCTTGTAAAATCCTGAAGGCCAAGTTTCCCTAAAACATCTGAATGATGGGGGGTTTTTTCTCACTCTTTTTTTTTCCTTCTTCTTCTTTTTGCTCTCTCTCTGTTGGTTTTTAATGGTTATCACTGCACTGTGGTTATTGTAGCACTCAGCACAACGGAGCTGCAACCTCCAGCTCGGTGCTGGAGGTGCACTTCCAAACCTTTCTTGTACTTCCAAACTTTTCTCACACTTCCGAAGCTTTCCAGCACTTCCAAACCTTTCAGGCCCTGTCTGAAACAGGTAGAGCCAGATTGCCAGGCACCAGAGCAGGCTGGAAGCCCCGTGCACTGGCACTGGGAGCAGGTCCGAGCCCTCGTGTGAGCCTGAGCCGAGGGTGGGTTGGAGGCTGGAATGCTTTCCCTAATTAGCCACTGTCAAAACAACCCCAGGTGATCACAGGTAACCAGACCACCATGACAGGCAAATCAGCAGGACAGTCTGGTATCAGTAACCCGGGTCTGATGCCTGCAGAGCAAACCCCCCTCTATCACTCTCTCCATCTCCCTATCTCCCTGTTGATCTAATCACTACCGTGTGTGTCTCCCTACCTACCCTGCTCAATGCAAGCACGTTTTATCTGTCTTTCTGATGGCTTGGTCATGTGTGAAACAGTCTGTGGCATCTGATTCCCCACCACACACCCCTCTCCTGCCATCCCAGAAGTGCCTTCTCCTGAACATTTCATCGTCCTCAGCCAGCGGGGTCCTCTTCGAACCGCCCCGAATTACCCCGAGCCCTCGTCTCCCCAACAGCCGCCATCCCTGGGAGGCTCCAGACAAAAGGAAGCTGTGTGCCAATTGGGGGTTATTAGCAGAGATACAGGGCCCTCACTGTGGCAGGACAGAGCCCTTAATGAAAGGGGAAGGAGGAAAAGGGAGCAGGGGAAGGACCGGGGTGAAATTCTCCGGGGCGCGTTCCAGGTTAAAGGACCGTTTGGGTCCCTTCTGGCCTCGAAAGGAAAAACAAGGAAAGCAAGAAAAAAAAGACAAGCCCCCAAAGAGTCCTATGCAAAACAGCCCCAGTGGTCAATGGGGTACAGGGAAGCCAAAAAAAAAAAAAAGGAGAATATAATTGTATTCTGTTATCAGAAGCAACATGGTGGGACAAAAGGATCGCCTTCGCCCACCTGAGAATGGAATGTGAGGCTCCATTTCGCTGCTCTGATCGTATTTGACAGCCCCCCTCGAGACTGCCTGGTTGGTATGGCAAATCGTCCTTATTACCTGCTGGGGTGAATGAATCCCCCTTTGTGCTGCCACTGTCACGCTGCATTAGGTTGACAATGGCCCGAGATATTTTATATGAAATTTGCCCTCACTTGTGATTAGCCAGCACCAACTAAGTCATAGCAACCTAGAACTATGCATTGGCCGGGCCCCGTTGTCGGCCGAAAGGGAAATCCCTATTCAAATGGTTTAATAAAACAATCTAAAGGGCGTGTGAATCGTGAAAAGCATTTTCACTTTTCTCTTTAGCTTAATCTCATGGTCGCTGGGATATTGTGCTCGGAGCAGACCCCAGCAGGGTGTGGGCTAAGGTCCCCCATCAACTTCTTTTACAGCCTCCTTTTCTGCGAGTTAATGATATACCGGTGTGATTGCCTCCCGCAGCAAGAAGAAACACGCATTTGATGAAAAGGATGGACCTCCTAACACATCCTAAATGGCAACAATTTCTCATCCAAAGGTCACAGGTCGTAACCTGGATTTTGAATCACCACCCAGATCTTTTTCAAAGCCCTGCTAAAGCTGGGGGATTCTGTTTTGCACACAGACACACACACACACACACAGACACCGCGTTATCTCCAGAGGTTCCTGCTCCGCTTGAGTCCTCAGCTTAGTGTTTGGAAACAATTGGATTTCTCCCTGGGTTTGGGCTGCAGTTTGGTGCCTTTCACGTCCTCTCAGCCCTGGGTTGTGATGCAGGGGAAGCACAAGACGGAGGTGGGCGATGCAGAGAGGTGCAAGGCACCTCCTGAGCATCCCTGAGGTCACACGGCAGCACCCGGGGTACAAACAACACCCTTGTGGAATCAGCAGCTGCCTGCTCGTCCAAAACCTCCCCTGAGCGCCACATCCAGCAAGGCTTTGAGGTCTCAAAGCTCTCCCCGCTCGCTTGCAGGTGTGGAAAAGCTCCCCCAGTGCTGACCCCTCGCTAATCAAGGTCTCCCACGCACGGGCGAGATGCAGCCGCAGGGGTTTGGCAGCGCGGAGGGGTGGGAGGAGGGACGAGTTCAGGGTTCCCCTTCTGCGTTTTTGCTCCACTTCCTCACTGGGGGTGGAAGGAAGCAGGCAGGGTCTCTGCAAGGCTAGTGCTGATCTTAACATCTACCTAAGCAGAGGAGAGCTTTGCCTCTGCAGGATGAGGCTGGAAATCCCCAGGGAAACAAGCTCCCTCATGAACCTCCCGCAGCCGAGTTTCCAAGCACAAACCAGAGGTGACGGGGAAAGCAGCACGGGAACCTGTTCAGCTTTCCCCACTTTCCTTTCCTCTTCTTTAGTCCCCCTCTTCCCATCATGAATCCTTGAGGCAGGTGGGGTGTTCTTCTGGCTGCAGGTCAGTATTGTCCCTCTGCTTTTTCCCACTGGAGCTCAGTGAGTGGGGCTGCAGGGAGCAGCTCTACTCTGGTGAGGGACCCTTCTGGCTTTCAAAATCCACTTTAACCTCTCCTCAAAGGTGTTCACACGAGCTGTGGTGTGTTTCCACTGCACCTCTCCACATAATTGCAAAGTATCTGGGGCAAGGAATGGTTTTGTTATTATGTGCTTGTACACTGTTTAGCACAATGGGGCCCTGATCTCTGCTTGGGGCCTCGGAGTCTACTGTAATACAAATAATTAACCATAATGGAGCTGGGAAAATATCTTAATAAAACCATGGAATCAATTTGAGGCAATTAAGCAATTTTTCAGCTCGCAGAAGTTTTTGCTTTGCAGGCTCAATTTGGAGAAGGGAGGGGGTTTGGGTGCTGGAGGAGCTGCTCACCTCCCTGCAGCAGGCTTGGGTAATCTGTTGGTTGTTTTTTTTTTTTCTGTGGGTTTCAGTTTCACCCAGTTGGGGAAGCAGAAAAATTTGATGGAGCTCCCAAAGCATAAGAGCCACTTTTTATAAATAGCTTGTGAGAGGAAGCATGGCTTGGAGGCTGGATCTGTGGTTCCTGAGGGAGAAGGGGCTCAGCGCTACAAAACACGACTCTCAAACAGCTCCTCTGCCCCGGCTGCCCACCTGTGAGATGGAGAGGGATCATCATCTTCCCACTTTCTAATCCCAAACACTCAAGGACACTGCTGGGGCATCGCAGATCTATTTAGACCCAGCAGAACAAGGAAATTGCAAAGCCCCAGACACAGCCTGGATGATTTACAGGCAATTATAAGTCAGCAGATAAGCTCTGGATGACAGATATTCTGATTATAGCTGGAGCTCTTGTATAATTTTCCAGCGGAAAAGGGAGCTAAATATATTGAACACTTGTCTGAAGTTGTCTTCAGTTGTGAGCTCGTCCATCACGGAGGGAGGGCATGTGAGGACACTCCTCAAGAAGCTCATCTAAAGGTGGGCAAACTAATAAATCTACTGCCTCACCCAACCAGAAAAGTAACCCCAAGGACTGAACGACAGCACCCTTTTGGGAAGGAAACAGTTATACCTTCCATGGACACGTCTGCTGGCCAAGGGCATGCAGACCCACAACTTTGTCATGCATAGACCTGTCGTGGTCAAGCCTTGGCAGGATCATTTATCACGGAACCACAGAGGGGTTTGGGTTGGAAGGGACACTAAAGATCTGATTCCAACCCTCTGCCATGGGCAGGGACACCTTCCACTAGACCAAGCCCTGTCCAACCTGGCTTTGAAGACTTCCAGGGATGGGGCGGCCACACCTTCTCTGGGCAACCTGTGCCAGGGCCTTCCCCACCCTCACAGCCAGCAATTCCTTCCCAATATCCCATCTCAGCCTGCCCTCTGGCAGTTTGGAGCCATTCCCCCTTGTCCATTGCCCTTGTTGGTATCATGACCAACAGTGGTGTTCCGAGAGCCATTCCCTTAAACCTTTCAATCCTAAGAAGACACAACCAGAATAATCAGAACAGAAAAAGTGGGGGGAAAAAAAAAGAAAGATTTTCCTCTGTACACCACTGTGCAATAACAGGATGGCTAAGGCAAGTCTGTGAGCTGGTGATCAGCCTGGTGTTGGTCCCACATAGGAAGAAACGTGTCCTGGTGCTTAAATTTTGAAGGAAAGGATCTCCACCACAGTGCTTTCAAGGTAGACACTCTGCTGAAAGTATGTCCTATTTATGGTTCATTTCAGCCACCACAAAGAGGGAGCCTGTCATCCTGCTGGGCTGAAAATAGCATTGGTTTGATTTGGGAAGCTGAGCAAAAACATACAAGGTGAATACTTGGCTGGGAGGCCGCCTGGCAATCTGTCACACCCAGAATAAGACATGGAGCTTGAGCTCTTGGTGAATATCAGGGCTACAGAAATGAGATCCATGGTAGTTTTCCATTGGTTTCACTGTCAAATGATAGGCAGGGGTTAAATAACAATAATAATGATATCAACAATAGAATAGCCATAACTTGTATCTCCTGGTTAGGGGAGTGGTCAGGGTTCCTTCATCACAGAATCACCAAGGATATGCCAAGTTGGAAGGGACCCACAGGGATCATCAAGTCCAACCCTCAGCCCTGCACAGGCCCATTCCAAGAGTCACATCCTGTGCCCCAGAGGATCATCTAAAGGCTTCCTGAACTCTGTGAGCCCAAGGGGCTCTCAGACATGAGGATTTCTGTTCCTCACTGAGCCACGTAGATATCTGAACCAGAGACCCCAAAACAGTCTCAAAACTGTGGATGGATGTTGTCAAGACTCAGTTCTGCCGCTGCTAAAATCCCTCCCATAAGCAGAAGTGCAGCACAGCTGGGGCAGCATGAGATACCAACTTGACCCTAAAAAAAACACCCTAAAAATCAAATAACCTGCTGGAGAAGCAGAGGATACCAAACCCCTCCAGAAAACATTCTCATCCAGTCATCATTTGGGTTCACAAGACAAGCCAAGCTCATTAATCTTTTGCTTACCTTGTTTTGCCTGAGTTCCCCAAGCTTAACCCACCTCCCTAATTTAGAGGGATGCTGTTTCCTCTCCCAGCTGGAAGTGTGCAGAGATGCTCTCTCCTGTGGGGAAGACCTCTTCCAGCCTGAGCTGCACATGGATTTTGCCTTCCCAAGCCATGGGCACCCAAATGTGGGTAACCTCCAGGTAGGGGTTGGAGTCTCCCTGCAGAGACAGGGGCCGTGAGCAAGTGGGAAGAGGAGGCAGGTGCTGTGGGGTTTGATCCAGCTTCCATGTTCTGTCTCTGGCTTCACCCCTTTTAAGCCAAATGATAACAGTTCCTTTGATGAAGATTCCCTTCCCCAGGCTACATGTCATTACATATATTTGCTTCTTTTCTTTCGCATCGTGAGGCTTTTCCAGAGCTTTGCCAACCTGACTGCAAGAAAACTTGCAGTTCCAGCTTATTCTTGCTGCTGTTAATTCACCTGTTTGCTCTTGTATCAGCCCTGCCTTCATATTTGAGGACTGGACACGATGTCAGTCCTGATTTTGCATCTGATGTTCTGCTACAGGTTCTTAAAGAGCATCCACACCTCAGGGATGTGGATGTGGGCTCTCCAGAGTTGGTGGGAACAACTGATGGCTCCTTATCCAGCAAATTAACTTGGAGGGGAGGAAGGGCGATGACCTGTTCTGCTTTCGCTGCCTTCGGTGGCTTTAGTGGGAAGGCATTTGCCAAACTGCAGGAGCAACCCAGAACCTTAAGGGTTTCCTGGTAGTGCACAGCGCTTTCATCCCTGCCTATCTCACAGCAACGAAATCAAAGCTCCACATCCCGCAGCCTCTTGGGATGGGAATTGCTAAAGATTCCTCTCCTGCTGTTAAATGTGAGCTCCCTTGGTGGCAACACTGCTGCTGCCCCGTGTAATGAGTGGGGGGGGTAGATGACATGTGAAGTGCAAAAAATAACTGAAGAAAAGAAACCCAGAACCCTTCGGAAATGTCTATGCAAATCACTCACTGAATAAATCGAGGAAAGTAAAAATATATATGTTTTGGCCAGCAGCAGAACAACGTGAGGCCTGATCCTTCTCGTGGCCCAGTGTAAATACACAGAATAATTTATATTTCATGCAGTGGAAGCGGCAGCAAAGTTAAGCCACTGTAATTAGAGGTGCATCTTGGTGTTAAAATATTTATTTTCCTACAAAAAAAATCCCAAACCCTTACATTTTTAATGAGACCCCTCACTTGTTTTACGATCTCCAGATGCACTGGTAGGCTCAGCCCCTGCTCCCGAAGTACTTAAAAAAATCACAGATATCAGACTTGGACCTCGCACCCTCGTGCCCAAAGGCAGGATCCACTCTGCCTAAACTCTCCCTGACAGATGTTTGCCTAACCTGTTCTCCCAAACCTCCCAGGTCGGAGCTCCCACCCCTTCCCCGGGCGATCCATCCTCTCGCCTCGCCACCCTCTCCGTTAGGCCGCCCTTCCGTACAAACTCCCGCTCTCCCGGCTGGGATCGGGGTGGCCGTGGAGGGAGAACTCGCCGAATCCACGCGGGCAAAGCCGAGGAGGGGGTGGAAGCGCAGGGAAGAGGGGAAGGGAGCCGTGCTGTTGTGTAACAGAGCGGGAGGCAGAGCTGGGAAGGGAGCTCGGCTCCCCCGGCTCCAGCGCTCTTGCCTGCGTAAGCCGGGGAGCCCTTCCCTCCCCATCCCGATCCCGATCCCGATCCCGCTGGGAACCTCGCCTTCCTCCCGGCCTTTGTTTTTTAATGCGTTCCCTCCCCGCGCTCGCTCCCATCTCTCATGCTAGTGCCTCTCAGCACCCCAGCGTGCGCCCTCGGAGGGAGAGGCTCTTGTGACACCCGCAGCCCTGCACTGAATCATCCCCTCCGCTCGCACATGACTAACGCCCGTGCTATTTGTGTAGCTATTCCCACTGGTGTGCGTTTAATATGTAAAAATTTAATTAAAGCGTTATTCATTAAAAAAAATCTGGGCCAATTTAATTTTTTTTTTAATCCCCCCCTCCCCCCCCAAATACCCAAAGGGAATATTTCAATTAGGGACTAAATGCCAGAAAACACTGTCAGATTCCACTCCCCCCCCCTCCCTCCTCAACACCTCTCCATTTCTAATCAAAGCATCGGGGTTTGATATTATAAAGAAAAAGCCACTAAAACCACAACAGTATTTACAGGCATTCACTCTGCATGTGCAGAGACCAATCCTGAGAGAAGCTGAGAACTTCCAGCTCTCGGTGGAAACCAGTGGAAGTTACTCCGAGGAGAAGCCAACTCCATACCTGGAGCCAGCTCCTTGCCCAGTGGATCTGTGCTAAAGCTCTGATTGGAGAATCTGCTGAATCTTTCTAATCAGTTTGGTCCTGCAACATTTTAATCATGCAAATGGTTCTGTGTGCAGTTCCAGACTTGCCGGCAAAAGGCTTGCAGGACTGAAGTTGGGATTTGTGCTGGCACAACAAAGTTTCTGATGGTTACGGGCCGGAAAATGCATCCCTCCCAAAGAGATGCTTCTCCCAGGTTTGCTGGGAGGAGTAAAAACTCTTGGGCTTGCAGGTTACATGGCCTGACAAGTCTCTTTAGTGAGCAACGTCATTCAGGAGCTTAGGGGAAATACTAGTATTGCTTGGGATCAGAGAATCACAGAATGGTTGGGGTTGGAAGGGAACTTGAAGTTCATCTCATCCCACCCCCCTGCCCTGGGCAGGGACACCTTCCACTAGCCCAGGTTGCTCCAACCTGGCCTTGGACACTTCCAGGGATGGGGCAGCC
>JAYRBT010000082.1:1434511-1454216 GCA_036023395.1 Myiotriccus ornatus | reverse complement strand
GAAGCTGTGGCTGCCCCTGGATCTCTGGAAGTGTCCAAGGCCAGGTTGGAGCAACCTGGGCTAGTGGAAGGTGTCCCCGCCCAGGGCAGGCACCTGGAACTTTAAGGTCCCTTCCAATCTAAACCATTCTGTGGTTCTGTGATTCCACACCCTCTCAAAATTTTCCTCAGACTGGATGCCTGTTTGCTGCCTACACCAAAGGAGCCACAGCTGCTGTGCCAAAAACAAGGCCAATAATAATGCCACGTGTCACATGGGAGGAGCAGTCCCCAAACTCTCCAACAGAGAAGAATGAGTCACGAGACTCATCCTGCAGGGAGAGACCTCCAAGCTCATTTAAGCCAAGTCTTCATTTGCAGGAATTTTTATGAGGTGATGGCGAGGGCTCATTGATTTGTGTCCTCAGAGGGAGATAGTGGGCTACCTGAAGGGTGTGCTGGGATGTGATTTACCCCCCTGGAGCAGCAGCCTGGCAGTGCACACGTAGGAGCTGTTGGATATGCTAATATGGGAGCACAGGCCTCATCCTGAAATCCTAAAAGGGGATTAGAACAGATGAGTCCTCGTTTCATTTTCCAGAGCAACGGCAGAGATAAGTCTGGCTGCTCCTTTGGAGGGTGTTAAAGGAGGATTTCCTGGTGGGTGGGTCTCCTCAGTGGGGTGTTATTGTACAGCCAGTGGGGCGGGAAGGAATGGATTAAGCAACTGGGGATGGGATATGGAGCCTGACAATGGGTATAAGCTGGGGAGGGTGGAAAGCTGTCAGTGGGCTTTAGGAAATGAGGTTTGGTTCCTGGCTTATTCCTGGAGACCACACTGTTGCTCTCCAGCTGAGGATTACCCTTCAGGAATTCAGCCGTGGCTCTGCTGGACCTCCTGGTGTGGGAGGCAGCCAGACTGGAGCTGTTGGGGCACCCAAACACTGCCCAGTCCTGCCCTGCAATGGAGCCAAAGCTGATAAGAAATGTCATCTCCTGCCTGTGAATCGCTCACAGGTCCCACTATCCCCTGGGCTTTCTTGACTACGTGCAGTTTTTCTGCTGTGTTTCTTGGCTACGGTGGAATTTCTGGCCTGTTTTCCTTCCAATCTGCATGTTTGAACTTCTATTCTGTGGACATCACCACCAAGCTTGGTGCTAATTTTGGGGGATGGTGGAAGCCTACAGAGAGTTCAGGAACTGAGAGCAGAGCTGAGCAAAGCAGAGCTGAGAGAGGGTTTCCACTTCATCCTGGAGATGCCATTTTGTTTAGAGAGGAGAGATCTGGGGGAGGAACTGTAGGGATTCTTCGAGTTTCAGGGCCTGGGTTTGCCCTCATTTTAATGCAGTTGCTGGGGCTCAGAGTCCTGTTGAATAAATACATTTAAGAAGCAAAGTGCCCGTGACCTGCAGATTCCCACAGACTCACAGAGCTGCTTAGAGGTCAAGCCCAGAAATGAAGAGCTCCCAGAGGGTAAATCCTACCCAGAGAAGATGCATCTTTCACCCAGGCCAGTTAACCTCAGTTGGGTTAAATCAGTTTTTATGGCAAGGCAGTCTGTGGACTTGTTCAGGCGAGCAGCTGAAGCTCAAGGCAGCTTTGGGTATTATCCTGGGTGAAGAGCTGCAGTTCAAGCTGTGAGGGCAGGATTGGCTCCCCAGCAGCTCCCGGATCACTTGTGGCTCTCCGGTGTTTTGGGTTTTGGCGGGTGGTTGGTGAGCAGCAGGGCTGTGCTCTGTGGGGGCTTGAGGGCCAGCATCAGAGGGCTGAGTCGCTCTGGGATGTGGTTTACCTGCTCAGACCATCTCCAGAGGAGCCACCAGCATCCTCTGAGGCAGCCCTGGTGCACCACTACCCTGCACTTTCTGATATACATCACCTGTGGCTCACACAGGGGAGAAGATCCATCGTCCCACGCTGGGGTTCATCCCAAGCTGTCTGATCCCAATCAGCACCAAGTTTAGCTCTCCTGTTATTTTAAACCAGGCTAGTTGCCTCAGCTGCCCAGTCTGAATTAAGAGAACACCCTTCTCATTCTGGCAGGGTTGATGGAACCAAATAAAACTCCACAACCCTCACAAAAGTCACAAACCTCACAAAAGAAGGTGCAGCCCCGGATTAACAAACCAGCTCCAAGCCTCTTAAATATCACAGGACCCATCCCTAGCAAGAAAAGCCCAATATTCTTCCAGCTTTTAGTCAACCACATTAGTGGTCAAGCCCATAAAATAGGCAACTAGCTGTAGTTAATCAGAGTGTTTGACGCAGTGACCTCACGGAGTTGCAACGCCAGGGATTAAAGGCTCTTTTCCAGCAGAGCTGCAATGCTGGTACATGATGGCTTTAAACTGCATCTCCCCCCAGCCTCCTGACTTTGAACAACTCTTATTTTTCAGACAGCAGGCTGAAATTACTAAAGTCATCTCTGGTGTGTTCCGGTGCAAGTGGTGGGCACGTTAACTTTGATTGAGACGTTCAGGTGAGCAAAATACAGAGAATATTCTTAATTTCTGACGCTGGGCACGGATTGTAATTCTAATATAAGTCACTGTTCGGGCACAGGCTGAACAGGGAGATTAAGTCACAGATTTGGGTTTTATCTGTTACAGCTCTCATTTTATAGAGTTGTGAGGCTGCTTTATGAATTTAGAAGGGTCCTTGGGTGATCACTGCTGATATTTTCCTCCCAGTTAACCTGTATTTAGGCAGATTCTTAGAAGGTTTGGAGATCATGTTACACTCAAGGCTTACAATAAGGGACCAAAAATTTACCATATTGTGGGAAATCGCGACTTGCTCTTCATTTTGAAGAGCTGAAAATCAAATGGACAGTGCAAGAGTTTGAGTTTTTAGGCTGTTGAAGTGTTTTATCCTGTTGATGGCAGATTTTGTTGTTTGAGAGGAGGAAATCATTCAGCCTCAATAATATCAACCCACTCCAACATTCCATAAAATATTAAAGGTAGAGCAGTGTGCTCCTACAGTGGTTTAATGATTTCCTATTTTGGCATAAGATCACATGCAAACTAAAAAGAAGCAAAATAC
This sequence comes from Myiotriccus ornatus, assembly GCA_036023395.1. Lineage (NCBI taxonomy): Eukaryota > Metazoa > Chordata > Aves > Passeriformes > Tyrannidae > Myiotriccus > Myiotriccus ornatus. The sequence continues at coordinate 1,451,192 of JAYRBT010000082.1, read as the reverse complement.
CTTATTTTCAAAAAAAGAAAAAAAAAATCAAGAAAACCAAACCTGCGCTTTTTTTTTTTTTTTGTCTTGAAATTAAGGGGAACCTGCAAAACATCTCCATTTCTGATACAGCTGCCTCTTCTGTTGGGAAACTGGCCCAGAAAAAAAAATAAAATATATTTTTGACAAGATATAATATCTCCCAGGCTGGATCCTGCCTAGCCTAAGGGGTCTCCGAGTTTTTTATGGCTCCAGGTGAACAGAAACATCTCCCTGTGCCTTCCCCACCCATCCCTGTGGCAACAGCTTCCCTGGGAAAGCAGCGTGATTAGGAAAGGATAAACCATAATTATTAGCTATCATTTAATGTGATTTAGCACCTGGAAATAATGGAGAGGAAATTGTGCCAGATGCTTAGTCAACAAACTGCAGCCTCACCAGGAAGTGTTCGGTGCAGCTTTACTGCCCTGTCCATGAAACCTGGGACAAACAGTCATAAGCAGGCCAATAAAACTCCCCAAATTGTGTTGCAAGAGCTGCAGGGCCCCACGTTTGACCTACTTTGGTCTCACTCTCTGGGGTCTCCTGTCGCTTCTGTGGTGGACTCCGTGGGAAATGGAGGTGCAGAGGAAGGAGGAGCTGCCCCTCTGTCTCCAGAGCCAGAAATGGAACCAGAACCTCCTCTCTCTTTTCTGCCTTGCCCCCCATCACTGGCCCAGGCTGGGTCACGTAAGCTTTGTGAACTGCTTTTCTCCTCTAGGAAGGGTGAGATGAGTCACGAGGAAACAAAAAGTGGAAGACGCTCTCCATTCCTCCACCCAGGTCTTGAGAACAGCTCTGCACTTCCCCGAATCTGGAGGGCTTTGTGCCTTTCTGTTTGTGCTTTCACAGAACCGTTCAAAGCCTTGGGTTGGAAGGCACCTTCAAGATCATCCTGTTCCAACCCCCTGCCACGGGTAGGGACTCTTTCCACTAGCCCAGGTTGCTCCTAGCCCTGTCCAACCTGGCCTTGGACACTTGCAGCCACAGCCTCTCTGGGCAACCTATTCCAGGGTCTCACCACCCTCCGAGTGAGGAGTTTCTTCCTGACACCTCCAGAATTCATATTCTGCAGATGGCTTTGCCATCAGGGTTTAGGGTCACCTACTGCCAAAGCTCCAGTCTTCCCCCATGGTTCACCATGCCACCTTCTACCTCCTTAAAAAGCCTGCCCAAACTTGAAGAAACCACAGCAATTTCCTTCAAGCCCTTCCCTAGAGCATATCCAGACTGTGACATACCTACCTTCCTCTTTATGGGCCCACCTCATGGTGTCTGCTGTGGGCAACACTCTCCAAAAGCATCTCTGTTCCCATGAGAGCAAGATGAAGGTGAGCAGGCCTTTTTCCCAAAAAAGGCTCCTTCCGTGCAGTGCCTCTGCCCACCCTGGCACAGAAGTCCCTACCCTATGTCAGCTGGGTGCTGACTCCCTGAATTTGTATCCCCAAAACCCCATTTTCCTCTTATTCCTGCTTTGTCCTCTCAGCTCAGGCTCAAGTCATTCCTTGAGCACCTCGTTCACAAGCACAACAGAAATCCAAACGCGGTCACAACAATCCTTTTGAACCATTCCCTCCCCCCGGTGCCTGATCCCTGCCTCCTCCTGAACCCTGTGGGTCTTCTTGGGAGATGAGTCCTTCCTTTGAAGGAGGTGCTCCCAGAAAAGATGGGGCTGAGGAAACAAGGAGTGAGAGAGGCTGTTCCACCAAGGCACAGGGTTCCTCCTGCAGCAAGAGCTTAGCAGGGAAAGTGCAAATCTATGTCTTGCCATGAAGTGCCTCGTCTGCCTGTCGTTGCTGCTCTGCAGGAGACATCCCCATTCCCCTGCTGTGCCATCCCACTGCAGGAAGAAACACGCAGTGCATCTTTATACCCCCTTTTGCTGCCCTGTCATATCTGCTCGGGGAGGGATGGGAGGAAATTCCCTGCTCGTTACACGGGAATCCGACCAGATGATCCCACAGCCCCTTCTGGCCTTAAAATCCCCTGCTCTATTCAGCCCTGCCAGCTCAGAGAGCATCTCACAGGGAAGAAAAGCCACATTCACAGGCCTCGGATCCCTCTTTGTCAGAAGACTTTGCTTGTTTGGGCCGTCCGGCGAGGAGAAGTGCGGGAAGGCACGTTTGTCCCCTCAACCCACCCAGAGGACGGAGCATCCCGGCTCAGCACTCATCCCAAAGCAAACCCCACGGGCAGGACGGTGCACCCCGGCTCAGGACCCACCCCAGAGGAAAACCCAGCGGGTCCCGCTTCCCCCCCCGGGCGAAGGCGATCGAGCCTCCTTGGCTCCCGTCCATGCCTGTGTGTGTTTGTGCCTCCCGTTGCGCTGCGAGGGCCCGTTTGGGGCTGGGATTCTGCCGGGACAAAGGGATGCTAATCAGCTCCCTCTACTGTTCCCTTTTGTCTAGGACCAGCTCCCACGCTTGGACTTGGCACTGTCGGGATGCGGCAGAGGGAGCTCCTTGTTGCGACCAACCTGAGCCCGGTTTGGGGAATGCAGCGCACCCAGCAGGGAAAGGGGAAGGAGGGGAGCCGGGGGGTGGTGGTGGTGGGTGGGTGGGGGGGAAGGAAATAAATCCATAACTCCACACAGCTCCGCTCCCTGCCAGCCCGTCGCGTTCTGCCCGAGGCAGAAGTTTCCAGCGCCTCCCGCCGCCGGGACAGACGCCACTGGTTTTGTAGCCACGGGCTGTCTTGTTCCTCCTCCCCTCCCCGAGCCCCCGTCCAAGGTTTTAGTCGCCAGGAAAAAAAAAAAAAAAACAAAAAACAAAAAACAAAAACCCAGCATGTCAGGGTTGACAGATGAGGGTTGGTGCAGTGGGAGGTGGAGGGAAGCAAACGGGATCGGCTCCTGGAATTGCTGCCATTTCCTTTTCACCATCACTCCTCTCTCGGGTTTGCAGCCCGTGTCTGGGTGTTGGCTGTTTACAGCTGTTTACACGGGCTGTCTCAGCTCCAGAGGCGCAGGAGCCAGATCTTTGTCCCGGGATCACTTTGCGGGTAGGGAGGTGATGAGGTCAGAGCCTCTAAGAAACCCCGAAAACAGCTGAGCCCAAGGATCCCAGGCCACGCTCAGCCTCCAGCTGCACTGGGGATGGAGAGGGAAATGCAGCCACAGGTAATGTTGACCACAGTCTTCTGGTGCCATCCTTGCCCGGGGAAGTCACCTCTGAAGTGACAAGAGGCTGAAGTGACCCCTCTGATGGTCAACTGGCCCTGCCTGGCTCCATCAGCAAGAGAAGAGCTCCTCCACTGCTATCCTGCTCCCAAAGGCTGAGGGATAACACCTTGGCATGTTTCCTGAGCATCTCTCTCTGCTGCCCTCCCAGCCTGCAGCTCCTGCCAAGGCTCAGTGGAAGCTGTTAATCTCCCAGCACGACGCGGGCTGCAAACCAGGGATGTGGCAGCGGCTCATCTAGACCTCCCCAAACTGCTTGTCACCTCCAATGCTCCTGCCTGGACTGAGTTTGCTACACAAATCCCAGCCCAGGAACTCTGAACATGGGTGAACGTGGCCTGGAACGTGGACTCAGGCAGTGCTGATGTGCTGCCCCATCCCCTGCAGGAATCCCCAGCTCCAAGCTCAGCTTACAGTGGCACTAAACACAACTGATGCTCCTGTCCTGAGCCGGGATCTTCCATTCTTTCCCTCAGCAGAGCTGGCAAACCTGTGGCCTGCAGTATTTATGCATCCTGACGGCTGAGAGGAGCTTGCACAGTCACATTTTCAATCCTGCTCCTTCCAGTTTCCTTCCCCATAGTTACAGGGCAGAGTTTGTAGATCTCCGTTGTTGATACCAGGGCAGCTGCCCAAATTGCCATTAGCGGAGAGGTAGACGGGGTGTGGCTGGAAATCAGATCCTCTTGGGAAGAGTTTCATGAGAGAGCAGAGAGTACCTCCTACATGTAACTAACCTCCTGGATGGATCAGTATCTTGTGGCTTTTTGCTCATGCCTTACTTTATTGCAGCAGTGCAGAGGTCTGATCTAGAGTGGGGAAAGATGGGGGGAAGGATTTGGCACGGAGGTGCCAGAATGCCATCAGGAAAACATGATGAGGTCTGCTAAATATCTTCATTTTAAATCATTATGAGATGTTATTATGTCCTGAATAGCCTGTGTTGGGTGGCCCAGGAGGTCCATTTTGGTGCCATGCTGTTCCACGGTTAAAATGGCCTCTCCAGCCACGACTGGATGTCAGGATTGCTTTCCTAGCAGGAGAAAGGTGAGGGGTGGGAACTCTTTGCCCCCAGAACTGGGGCCTCTGAGGAGCACACATGGAAGTCTGAGCCTGTAGCCCTAGGCTCCCTCTATAGTCAATGGAGAGAAATAAACATCTGGGCATGATTCATGTTCTCCTGAGATAGGTGTCTAAGATAGGTCAGATGAATTGCTCCCTGGAGATGCCGATTGCTCTCCACTGACTACAAAGGGAGCCTGGGGTGACGAGCTCAGACTTTGACATCTAGCTTTGGAAGATGAGATCAGGCCTATCAGAGAGCCTGTGGAGAGATATTGTCATGACATAGAAAAAAAACCCACGGAGGAGACTCGTGTCTCCGAGGGATTATAACTGGATTTTAAAGTCTTGCTCCATCGTGGGGGAAAATTCACCTGGATTTCACCAGACACAAGATGGGCTTCCTCATCCACCTCATCCACAGTGGTAACAGGGACAAAAGAGTCACTCCTCGAACACGGCTTTGTTTTGTCTTTCTTGACGGCGACAACGCACGGGGCTCATCCCCAGAAAGCCTCGAGTCCAAATTAGGCCTGACTTCAAAACAAGTCCAGCCCAAGGTCAGCCCAGCTGCAGAGGCAACAGTGCCCAGCATTCCCCGGGAAACTGGATGGGATTTGAATGCCACATCTCTCAGGAGGCAGACAAGTGCCTGCTCTGCCCTCCACGTAGTCCCTGGGAGCAAGAGGCTTCTCATCCAGAGCCGGTCTCCCTGGATTCCCTCAGTGATTGATGGAGAGATGCAGAAACTTCAGGGTGTGAATAATTTAATCCCAACTGTCTAGAGCACAGCAGATGAATCATGCCCTGGAGGACCCCAGCATGGAATGGAGCTCCTTCGACCTGTCTCGCTGCCTGGCAGAATGGACCCAAATCTTTTTCTGTCCCTCTTCTGCAGTCCCCATTTTAAACTTTTTAGGATGTCTGAGTAGCAAAGACAATGGTCAGTTCTAGAAGAGCTTTTCTGAGCCTAGCAAAGGGAAATAGAGTGGCTGGTTGTCAACACCAGAGCAGTGGAGACTTGTAAAAGAGGAGGCTGTCTGTCTATCTCTTGGTGATGTGTCAAGGCAAGATGTCCCCTGGGAAGAGATGTTGTAGTCAAATTCAGATTTTGGGTTCATTCCAGAAGTCTTGAGGGGAAATTCTCCAGTCTGCATCATGCAAGGAGTCTGCTTGGATAATCTGACAGCCCTGTCAGGCCATAAACATGCATTATGTGCTCTGCTGTGGGAAGGAATGAGGCAGCTGAGATCCAGAGATCTCACATCTCTGCCAGTAACACACTAGTATTGCTACCCCTTCCCATTGTCGAGAGACCTTCAAAGGGATTATTTGGTTTCATTTCCTGAAGGACACTCAGCCACCTTTATAAGGCAGTGTCACCTGGGGGGCCATCGTGAGGGAAGAGAACAGTAGTTTTTTTAGGCTTTGTGGTCTCTCTGGATAATATGATAGGGAGACACCATCCCATTCCATCCCACCTCGATTTGAGATGGAAGCACTGCAAGCCAAGACATCAATGGGCTGCCCAGGGGGGTGGTGGATTCCCCGTCCCTGGAGGTGTTTAAGGACAGACTGGATGTGACATCAGTACCATGGGCTGGGTGACAGGGTGGTGCTGGGTCGAAGGTTGGACTTGCTGATCTCAGAGGTCTCTTCCAACCTGTTTGATTCTGTGATTCTGGGATCACCCCAGATAACAGAGCAGTCGAGTGGTGTCAAGTACTCCGTATCTCCTTCCGTGCTCATCCCGGGAACTGCACAGACAGGAGCTGCACCAAAAAGAACATCCCTTGGCTGGACAGGGACGGGATTAACCCAGGGGGGGCACGAGCAGTGGGTCACTACCCCTGTCTTTGTGACTCCCGACGTTTGCCTTGCAGCAGGGTCGGCGGCCAGCCGTCATTTCCGGAAGGAATTTGTGCCCCCGAGCCTCGGCATGGCCCGCCAGGCCCTCATTTGTCGGGTGGGGAGGTGGATTTGTGTCCCCAGCGGGCACATCTGATGGGTGCACACACTTGACAGAGCACTGGGGGAGCACAGGCTCGTTCAAACCAACCCCCCCCCCCCCCACGTCCTGATCCACAAAAAGGGCCGGAGCAGCTTCCCAAGGCTGCACGAGTGTTAAAGTCTAATAAACAAGCCCCGTCGGCCGGAGCTGAAAGAATCCGAGCCCTCCCCAACAAAGCATTTAATCCAGTTTGGCGTAACCTCTGACATTATTAGGGATCTCAGTGACCCTAATCCAATCAGATTGATTAACTAAAGCGGAGACCCCATAAGCTGACCCCCCTCTGGCCTCTGCTATTTAGTCCTGACCAAACAGTGGGAGAGTCGTGCCGTATTTACACCACAATGGGGCCGCGCTGAGAACCTGTTTCATTACAGAGAGACTTAAACTCCCATTACTCCATCAATGTATCATTCTTCAATAGTTCATTAAAAGCTGCTCCTCCACAATAACTATTAACCATTTCTCAGCCCAGCTGGCAGGTTTAGAGCCCCGGCCAGCCTTTAGCAGAAGGAGGTGGGAGGGAGTGAAAGAAGGAGATGGACAAGGGCTCCCTTTTTAAATTTAAACCAACTGGGGGCTTAAATAGTTGGAGGTAATTTACTTTTACTGAATGGGGGAAGAGGGAGGAAACTTTTATTTTGGCTCAATTAGGTGCTGAGGTCCTTTAAAGAGACAGGGCCATGATAAGCTTTTATTGCATGACTTCTCCTGAGTTCATATCTCTGCCCAGAGAAGCTTCAAAGGGAGCTCTTGGAGCACTGAGAGACTCTAAAATGCACCACAACTTATCAACAGCCTCTTCAGTCCACAGAAGCTAAAATAATGGCAAAATCACTATTCCCAGTGTATGGCACTGAAGTCTGAGCTGGAAAATGCCTGTTAGGATGCACTGTTCACTTTCTGTTGATGGCACGTCCCTCTCCTACATCCTCCAGAGTTTTATCCTGTGCACTTTTAGAGGCAACTCAGAAACCTTCCCTTGTCCTTGGTGATCTGGAAGATGCAACGGCTGCCTACAAACTGCCAAGCCTCTCAGGAAAGGGGCTGAGCAGGAGCTGTGTCTCCATTTAAGGTCACATTGCTATGGCCATAAATTTCTCCATTTCCTACACTACAGGTGAAGAAACACACGAGAACATTTTTTTTTTTTTCCCCTTTAGGAATTACTGTGAGGAAAATTCAAGTGAAGGTGAGATTTGAACTTCTAGGATACTAAAAATCACACAAACTGTAGTCTGTTATATATGACTGATAAAAGGATGGGCAGGTTTAGGTAGTGGGAGAAAGATCAGACTCATTTTCCTGGACAGGTATCCTGTTCCTCGCATTCCCAATAGTCTAGGCTACCCAAGGCACCCATTCCTAGGGATTTCCGAGTGGCACCTATCTGAATGTTTCTCCATGAAGCTGCCCAGCTACCCATCCACTCCCAAGACCACAAGAGGGGAGAAAAACCCTCTTCCACCTGTGCTAATTCCTGAACCATTCCCTGTGCAGGTAGCACAGCTTAGCAAGGAAGGTGACTCTGTTCCCTTTGGATAGAACCAGAGAACCAAAGAATCCCTGGAGGGTTTGGGTTGGGTTGGAAGGGACCTTTAAAAGATCATCTGGTTTCAACACCACGGGCAGGGACACCTTCCACCAGCCCAGGTTGCTCCAAGCCCTGTCCAACCTGACCTGGAACAATTCCAGGGATGGGGAGTCCACAAGCTCTCTGGGCAACCTGGATAGGGAATGTTTATTCCACAGCCAAGGACCTGCAAAGCAGAGTTTAGCTGGGTGGGATGGGGAGTTTCTGCTCTTCCAATGTCCTGAGTGACTGACAAAGAGCTGAAAGGACACAGGGGAAACCTGGCAGGTGTTGCCTTCAAACAGCAGCAGACCAGGATCCCCTGGACATCACTGATCCCTCATAGCCGAGCTCCTCAAAGCCATTCCTGTTTAATTTGTGATTCATTATGGGATCACAGAATCCCAGAATTGTTAGGGTCAGAAAGGACCTCTGGAGATTAGGTCTGGATTAAAAATATATATACATAAATATAGTCTGAGCGAAAACATGTGGGATGTTTTTCCCCCTTAAAAAAAAAAGGGGGAAAAAGAGTCTGGTTTTAGATGAGATATCAGAATACGGCTCTTAAAAGGACCAGAGCCTGGTGACAGGTTGGCACTGCTGAATCACAGCTCAAGCCTAGCCCTGAATGAGCAATGAGATGCCACAGCAGCAAGGCAGCCTCAGCAAGATTTGGGCCTAGAAAAGGTTTCTTGAAGGCATTAAATTGGTCCTTTTCAAAGGAAAAAGTGCAGATAGTCTGTGAGGCAACAGGGAGATGCTTTGGGAGCTGCTCTGGTTTGTGCTGAGGGAGGATGGGGGTCCTCACTGACTCCAAGGAAAAGCCACACTTGGATCTTGGGTGACTTAAAATCCAAGTTGCAAAACAGAGTTTTCCTTGCTGGCTTTCTTTCTCTCCTGTTCTCCTTCTCTCTTTCTGGGTAGGAGCTCAAGTATGTTCCTACCCTGGGGGATCTGCCGCACAAGAATGCGACCGAGCTGTTGTTTTTTTTTCTCCCCCCTCCTGCTGTAGGTGAAGCAAAACTGAAGGGTGGTTTGATTCTCCCTCAAGGAACAACATTCTTCAGTTATGAAATAGTCCCAGTCTCCTTTCCCTTCCCCGAGCCCGGCTACTGAAACCCTCCAGTCTCAGGCAGGGACAGACCCCTCGTGCCGACAGCGCCGTGAGATGAGGGTTTGGCAACGTGTGGGGTTGGGGTTCTTTGGTCAGCAGGGAGGTGAGGAGCCCCGTCCTCACACACAGGGATTGTTGCTGTGGATGTGGGGGGTCTAATCCGAAACTTTCTGGAGCATGAGGGGCTCCATGTTGCCCAGAGGGGTCAGGGACTCGCCATCCCTGGAAGTGTCCAAGGCCGGGTTGGACGAGGCTTGGGGCAGCCTGGGGTAGTGGTAAAGGTGCAGAGCATGGAACAAGATGATCTTTAAGGTCCCTTCCAACCCAAACCATTCAGTGTGTCCTTGAGAACATCCAGCCACGGGTTATCTGCTTCACGTCCTGCCTGTTGCCAGTGGATGTTCTCAGACAAGTCATGTTGTGTATGGGAAAAAGATCCATTTTTGGCCTAATCCAACCCTAAGGAGGGAGGTACCCAGAGCAGTGAAAAATGCATGAAAAATGCCGTGGTAGGAGATTCTCACAGGGGCTCGAGTGCACCCACACTGTGGGTCTTACAGATGATTATTTTGGGATGGTTTCTCACTGATAAACCCAAATAGTGACATCAGAACAAATCAAAGAGTCACAGAACACTTTGGATTGGAAGGGAACTTGGAAGGAACAGGAAAGAAAGAGGGAGGAAAGAAGGAAGGAAGGAAGGAAGGAAGGAATAATGGAAAAATGGAAAAATTGGCCCCTTTGTGCTAAAGGGAAAGGCAGAATTTAACCCAGACTTGGTGAGACCAGCAGGAACAGGCTGGACTTTAAAAGACAAACAAGGGCAAAGAAGAATAAAAAAGTTCTTACAGGCTAAAATAGGCTCCTACCAAATTACAAGGGAAAAGACCAGATACCCAGATTTAGCCTGGGGCTTAAATCTCACAGCAACCAACGTCTTAGGGTGATCTAAGAGTTCCCACTTCTATCAAAGGGTGCAGAAATAACTGTCTGAATTTGCACCCCATCCTAATTTGCCACGTTCATAACCAATGAAAGCAGAACCACTAATTGATGATTATTTCCCCAGGCCTTTGATCTTCTCTGTATTCCATTCCAGTATCAAAACTGCTGTTATCTGATAAGGCCAGTCCCAGGAACCATCCCCAAGAGCCCATCATTACCCCTCTACCATCATCTGGAGAGCTGGAAATACAGCACGACATTCCATGGGGTCAGAAAAAGACATCCAGCTTGGCCCCTGCCAACACAGTAATCCTTGTGTTCCTTCCAAGGGGCCCAGGATCAGAGGACAGTTCATAAAGGGACACTGGGAGGTCTCCAGTCCAACCTCCTGCTCCAAGAAGGGTCAGAGGTGACCCCACTCTCTGTGGGCGCCTCCCAGTTCTCTGGGTCACCTGTACAGAGGTGTGAGGTGAAAACAGAGGTGACCTGGGAGTGGGTGTTGGCTGTGCAATGGGGGTGTTGGGTGACCACCCTCCTGACACTGGGGAGGCCCCCAGGTCCTTGCTATCCCTGTGAGAATTATCATCTTGCCCCTACAACAGACACCCTGGATTGGGTTTGAAATGCTTGGATGGGCTGCTGGGCCAATTCGATTTTCCCTGCCTGTGTCACACACGTCCTTTATCCGGCTCAAGTCCTGTCTGCTGACAATTTTTTTCAGAAGGAAATGAGCTCCCAGCAGGTTTCCCAAGGTCTCTGCTGCCTCTCCACCACGGACGCTGCCGTCCCCAAACCCGTGGCGCAGCACTCACCTTTATCCAGCACGGGCCCAAAGATGGCCAAGCTGTCATTGACGGTGGTGCAGTTCCACCTCCTGCCCCGGAACTGGTGCTGACATTCCTGGATCCCAATCTTTACCCCTTCTGCCACGCTGGGCATGATCTCCACATAGTTCCGACAGAAGCGCAGCTGCTTCGGCACCAGGCCCGGGATGCTCCCGCAGAGGATGGGCTGAGTCCCCAGGGAAGAATACTGGTGGCCAATTGCCAGTGACCTGGGTGGAAAAACAAGGAGGAAGAGATACTTTCAGGCTGGCTTTTGCCTTGTGACTTGGCTCACAAGAATGGGGACAGAAAATCAAAATCTTCTTTTCCTCCACGTTCCGCTCACCAGGAAACGTCATTTTTGCTGTCATCCCTCCCCCCAAAAACATCATCTCTGTCTCCTGAAATTCCCTGCAGGCCCAACATGGAAAGAAACTTTGCTTTTAGTATCGTCCTTCCCTTTTCTTCATCCTCTCAAAGCCTTAACCCATCATTGTGCTGTCTGTTCCCAAAGATGCTCAGCCCGTATAGAGAGTTTGCAACCAGGGAGTCAATCCTGAATTTCTTTCTTTGACAGCCAAGCACACCTAGACAGGATGTTTTATAGGAAATTTTGGCAGGGAGGAAGCCCAGGGAATAGCCTGGGCAAAAGCACTTCCAGAGCTACACGAAGGAACAGCACCAGCAGTAGAAGACACCAGTCTTTGGAAGGGGAACACCGAAAATTCAGGAAGGGGATCACCACCATTATCTGGTGCTTTGGGTAAAGTGAGAAGGGTGAAATTAAAGCCAAATCAAAACAGAACCAACAAAAAATAAACAACAACAACAACAAAAAAAGACCAATTAAACTTGAGTGCAAATTCTGTGCTCTGCCCAATGGAAGCCTCTGAAGGAGTGTCCATGAACCATCATGTAGGTGAAGCCTTGGAGACAAACAAGTCAGCTCTGCAGAGAGATCAGCAGATATGCAGCTAATTGGATAGATTTTTAAAGTGTTTTTACTGGTGCTTCTAATAATAACCTTGATTACTAAAACTGAAGGGATTTTTAGAGCATGATTTCCTTTTCTTCTAATTAAATCTCTTGATTGTCTTTTCTGCCCCGAATTAATGACAAAGAGGAACCTGCCTGGGCAGTGTGTATTTCTGTTTACATTCATTTTTGCCCTGTGGTTTTCATTTGGGAACAGCCTGATGTGTTTGGATTATCAACAGGGCCATCAGGGAATATGCCTCCCCTCCTTCCCTCTCTTCTGCTCTGACTAAATAAAAGTACAACAATTCTATCATTGCTGAAGTTCAGATGAAAATTAGCTTGACTTGAGCGCTTCTCTGGGACAAAATTTGTTTTAAAGTGTCTGTGCTGTTCATGGGGGAAGGGTCTGTGCAGCCCTGGTGGGGACCTGGTCAAGAGGGGACAGAAGGGAAAAGGAGGTGGACATTCACATGGTCAAGGAGCCACTTCTCAGTGGCTTTGTTAACTATAGGCTAAAGCTTTTTCAGTCCTTTCCAGGTAGTGAGACATCAGTTTCTGGATCCCAGATGGTTCCAGGTAGGAGTTTAAAACCAAGATAATCAGCTCAGCCAGGAATGTGCCCTCCAGTAAATGAACTTTTAGGTGGACAAGGTGCCTGGGGAAGCAACGGATTTTCAGCTGATTCCCTAAGCTTAGGTGCCTCTTTCCACCTCATCTGCATCTCTGGGAGAAGATTAATTCCACTGAACATTAGAGGAAAATTCATCCTACCCTAGGGAGGGAAAATGAGGCAAACAGCATGAACTTCCCCCTGCTAATGCCCCTCTCTTCCCACTACATTGAAAGAGGGAGGAGGGCAGCTCACCTTGAGCAGGTGTTCGTGTCACCCACCTTCTGATGTCTGTGACATGGACTTGTCCAGCTGACCCAGCCACCCCAGCCTGCCTTTGGAAGCAGTCAGTGGAGAGGAACAGACACTTCCACGTCCCGGTTCCTCTGCCCATTCCAGCTGTTTGCTCCGGGCTGAGGTGAATCACGGCCTTGCCCACGCTGGCTGTGTTGGCCAGACTGTCAGGACAGCCTGGCTGACTGGATCAGTGGGGTATGTCTGCACTGGGAGATGAATCATGCCATGATCCCTCACAGCTGGGATGGACAAGTTCCTTGGAGAAGTCCCACCCGGGAAAGCTTTGTGGAAGTCCTCCTGCAGGAAGGAGGCGAGTTCCTGCAGGAACCCCCAGGAGAAGACCAAGGAAAGGACTCATTAAACTCATTTTCCCTGTCTAAGGGACTTGATATGGGGTGTCTTTTTTGAGCTTTGGGTTAATTCAGGGCACAACTATTGGCAGAGAAACCTCTGTGACATGAAGCCCATGTCAAGTGTTTTTTGTTTCATGCAAAACACTGGGCTAAAGTGTTTCTGCACTGAAGACACCTTCTAAACACCGTTTCAGGCTTCAGAGGACATGCTGGGCAGTTGCCTCTGTGGCCTTGCTGGAAATGGAGCTTTGGGGTGCCACATACCCAAATCTCACTCCACTGGACCCACCAAGAACTGGGATTTAGGAGGTATTTACAGGTGCCAATGTTAGGCTTGGGAGGCAGGTGGTCCTGTCTCTGCAGACAGTGTGGAGAGATGCCTCAATGAATTGTCCAGGGAAAAGCACTGACTTATCCCTCAGAGAACATTCCACTGACTGCAGAGCACAGAATGTGGACACTTCCCAGTGTCTTAAGTTAACTTTGCTGGAAACATCTGCAGATTTTGTTTCCACATCAACTACAGTTGCCAACATCCTTCCCAAAGCTTTCCAAAGCCCCCTATCCAATTCCCAGTGAAGTATCCACTGAGATAGAATCAACCTCTTGCAGGCTCCGTCATGCAGAGAAGCCAGAAGAATGTTTTTGAGCTATTTCAGTAGGACCTGGGTGAAGTTTTAGGATTCCAGCCTCATAAACTGCAATCATGTGAGCAGCCAAACTCATGCCTGTCTCTGGGGGTGTTTTTTTTGGTGGTTACTACTCTGGTAGAATGAAAATCCCAGTCATAGGAAGAGCAGTTTATAGGTTGGTGCCCTCAACTATTCGTTTCCGTTGCTGGGAAGATCATCTGAGATTAAAGAAGAATATAAAAACATGTAGAAATACCTCTAATTGCTTTTTCACACTGCTCCCTTCTCAACCCAGCAGGGAAACAGTCACACCTTGCTTTGATCTGAGTTACAGTCTGGGAAGTTTAATCTGCAAAAGACAATCTCCAGGGAGAGCCTCGTTCTCAAGGTGTCACCGGGCCCCGAGACGGCATCGTGCACATCTGGAATTTCGTGGAGGAGTGTGCAGTGCCCTGGACTTCCAGCTGAAGGCACGGGATGGAACCTCAAAACACCTCTCCACCAGCAGAGGCTCTGCTGGTGAAGGGAGCTGAGCTCGGGCTCACCCTCACACTCTGGGGGGTGATAACATCTATCCAAGCAACCCTCTCTTGGTTTCTGCTTGGCTTCCAGCTGTAAACACTTTCTCCCTCTCTGGAGTCGATTTATCTTCTGGAGGACCCGGTTCTTTCAGCTCCCTGTCATTATTATTGATCATGAGGTAGGAACCTTATGAAACTTCCAACCTTCTCCTCCACCCAAAGAGAGAAAAAAACCAAAACAACCCGACAACAACCCGACAACCAAAACCTTTAGAAAAGATTGGGAAAGTCTATAAAGATCAGAATCTCAGTTCACTGTTACTCAACTCTCTAGTAGCTCCCATCATTCATTCTTTTTCCCTCACTGTTTCCAGTGATTAAACCTGTCCTTTGCATTTTTCCCACTCTCCTTCTCAGCCATCTCCCCCGGGTGGGTAACTCTGAAAACATGATGTCGAGAAGCGGCTCGAGCTTCCTCTGCTGTGGCCTAACCAGCCATCACCTTCGAATTCCTTAAGCACCAGCACTTCCTGCGTGCCTTGATACCAACCTCTCCTCTCCCACTGGAGAATTCCTGAAGCAGGAATTTTACAAACACACCCAGCCCCCAGAACAGGCACCGCTCAAGTCTGAACCAAGGGGAAGGGTCAAAGAGCTGATCCTTTCGGTCCAATTAGGCTTTTTCTTCCCATTAGCACAGGAGGAGCCAAGAGAACGCTATCCTGTATGTCCACAGCCAAAGTTCTTGGCTTATCTTTAAGCCTTGCATGCCCTGAAGTGTTTAATTCAACCCCCAGTGTGCATTTTTCGCTGCCAGCACACCTAGAGAGCTCTTCATTTCCCTTATCTCAATCTGCTCCTTCAGCAGAGCCGTTGTAAATAAGAACCTGGCCACCTTCTTCCTAAATTACATGTACCCTCCCTCCTGGAATGGGTACCCCAGCCAGGTTAGGAGGGAGAAGTATGCAGGAAATACCTGCTCAGAGCTTTTTGAGAGAAAAGAAGAAACCCCTTCGTTTCTGGACGCCCTTGCTGTACAGCACCACTCCACCGGCTTTCAGAGGTCGCCACCTCCTCAGCACGGCTGTCAAAAGTCCTTGACACATCAGGAGCAGAATGTAGGGAATCATACACCTGCTTCCTCCTGAATTCTGTTAAGGCTTGAACTCTGCTGGGGCTCTGTTCACCTTGGAGAGGCCCTTTGCTGGCTCCAAGTGCTGCTGAGAACTTCCTCGGTGGACGTCCCCGACACGGGTAAAATAACTTTGTCCGTGAATTTTGTAGGACTGTTTGCAATGTATTGATGTTGCCAGGGTGTAACTTGCCTAATGAGCCAGGATAAGACCCAGACAGCCCTCCAATCCCCACCAAACATTGGGAACTTGGCAACAGCAGTGACTTTGCTCCCTTTGTCTTCCACAGATGGGAGGTGGCAGCCAGCCCTGCTGAAGGAGTTAAGTCAGAGGATGTCCATGTTCTTTTGCAGGACTCTTTCCATGGGATCCCCTAACAGCAGGATGTCCCACTTCCTCCAGATCCTTCCTTACAATCCATTCAGCTTTCCAGAGGTTCAGCTCGCTCCCTGTCCCTTTCTCACTCGTTTTGGCTGCCTCACTGGGGGGCCACATCCTTTGGAAGATGAGCCTCAGCCACACAAGGAAGGAGGGCACAGGCTGTGCAGATTGGTCCAGAAAGAGTGGCCAAATGAGAGTGGTCTAAAAAGATGCATTTTCACCACACGCCCTTGGTCTTATGACCCTAAAATATTGAAATTGAGAAGGTGGGTGGAGAAGTCTCCATAGGTTGTGACGAGATATAAGGAAAACCCAGCAGGGGTTGTCTCACATCTCCTGGTACGAGCCAGGAGGCTCACAAGGAAGCAGGTGATGGCTGGGCAGCCCTTAATCCATCCTAAAACATCCCAGTTAGACCCTCTGTGGTGCCCATGGGCTGCAGAGGTTCACCAGCACGAACATCCTCTATCTGAGGCTGCCTAAAAACACGTTTTGGGGGAGAAATGAGCAACTGGAAGGCTGTGAAGTTTCCAAAGTCCTCCCCACACTGCCACACAGCACAGAGGGACTATGAAGCCCCTCTAAAAAGGACAACTAGAAGCTGGGAATGATATCCCAGAAGGAGATGCAAGGAGAAGGACATGTAGTTGAGCCTATGGTGCCTTTTACACTCTCACAGCAAACATCCATCCAGTCTCCATGAAACTCTTCTGTAGAGACACAGGAAGGACATGGAGCTGTTGGAGAGAGTCCAAGGCAGGGACACCAAGGTGATCAGAGGGATGGAGCATCTCTGCTGGGAGGAAAGGCTGGGAGAGTTGGGATTGTCCAGCCTGGAGAAGAGAAGGCTTCAAGGTGACCTAATAGTGGCCTTCCAGGACCTGAAGGAGCTACAAGAAAGGTGGAGAGAAACTGTTTACAAGAGCCCGGAGTGACAGGACAAGGGGGAATGGCTTCGAACTGCCAGAGAACAGGGTTAGATGGGATATTGGGAAGGAATTCCTGGCTGGGAGGGTGGGCAGGCCCTGGCACAGGTTGCCCAGAGAAG
>JAYRBT010000082.1:1393126-1423584 GCA_036023395.1 Myiotriccus ornatus | reverse complement strand
GTGCTCCCTCATGTTGAGGCGAAACTCCTCGCGTTTTAGTTCGTGGCTAACCACCACCCCAGGGTTTTGCGTGCGTGGCTTTATTTGCGTGGGGTTGTTTTGCTTTCGGTTTGGGGTTATTTTGGTGCCTTTTTTTTTTTTTTTTTTTTTGACAGAGCAGTAGAAGAGCCTTCAGCAGCTGCACACAGGTCTGATCCCTGCCACTGCCTCTTCGCTGCCACAGCCCCACTTCAGGGACGCCAAAGACCCCCAAAAAACCCCTCTCTCTGTGGCAAAATCAGGGTGGAGACCTTTCCATCACAAACCCCCTGCACTGTGCCCTTTAGCTTGAGAAGAATTCTCTGCACTCCTGTCCTTTCAGGGGGCTGGAAAGCTGCCAGGGATCCGGGGTAAGGAGTTGCTAACATCGTGCCATACTAATAATTCTTCATTTCCCCCACCTTTTTTTCTGTCTCTTTAGATTAGATTTGAAGTGCTTCAGGGCAGGGACTGTCTCCTGCTATGTGCACATGAGGTGCTTAGGACAAGGAGCCTTTCCACTTCCCTGGAACTGGCAGCTGCCAATGAATAATAAGAAATAATTGGGAAGTTCTTGAGAGTTGAGATGCAAAGTGACAATGGACTCGCTGGGAGGGGTTGGGAGGGTTCTGAAATTTTTTTGAAAGCTTTCTGGTTTGGTAAATGATGAATTTAAAAAAAAAAAAAGAAAAAAAGCGCTTATTTTCTGGCTCTGAGAAATTGAAATTAGTACCTGGACTAGTTCAGTCTGGGTCAGGAAGGGTGAAAGAAAAGTATGTCCAGGTGGAATAGCAGGAGAAGTTTAAATAAACTGAAGGTAATTCCCTAAGTGAACATTTGCCTAAGTGAACACTTTTGCTCTTACCCCCCCAAAAAAAAAGACTGCAATGTAGGTTTAATCCCTTGGGATAGTTTAAAATCATCCATCAGCTCCCAGCACTGCCCATGAATCAAAAACTCCATTTCTACTCAAAATCAGTGTGAGAAGAGTGGGAAATTGTGAATATAAATGAGGACTCAATGAGGCAGATAAGTGATAAGGGAAGCTCAAGCCCTCAGTGAATAATCCATGATTAGTAGTGCTAAAAACAGGAGAATGACCAATAAATTACTGTTTAATGTGTTAGAGAACATACAGAGATATTCACACACGCTCATTTATGGTCCCTAATAACGTATTAACCTTATGTAGATAAACAAGGAGATAAAGAATGAAGGGAATCTAGGATATTTCTGGATAACTACTGAGAACATTTGTAATAAACCTGCAAGTGATGATGGAAAACAAGAGAATGCCAAACAGGTTAGGAATCCACCGTGCTGTTAAAGAGCAAATGGGTAACTGTAAATCTGTTATCTGGCCCAAAAGGGAAATGGGTGATACAAGACTGAACCCACAGAGAATGGAAAAGTTGTTTTATAATTAGTGGCAGTAACCACAGTTGTATGGGGAACTAATTTCATGTAATTTTTAAATGGGATTGTTAAACACGGGTGATTAAAGTGATGTTGATACAGCATTTTTGTCAGAGCACACAGAGAAAGAGTGAATAAAGAATTCAATATATGGTCCTGTGTGAGCAATGTAGAACACCAGAAATAGATGTACAGCTCTATTCTCCACCCTGCCAAACAATCATCATCAGAGGGGCTCTTTCTAACTGCAGCTCTCTGAGATAATCTCAGTGCTGTTTGATTTTCTCATCAGTGGCCCAAAACCCCCTCAATCACATCATTACTGAAGAAGTGTGGAGGATATGGAAGCACCACAGGGGTGAGAGGGAAGGAATAGGGGTGGGGCAGCAGCACAAGGAGAGGGACGAAGATGAGACAACCCAAAAACCACCTCCATGCCCCAGATTCCAAGTCAGGCTTGTAGGAGTGACATAAGCCATGTCGAGGGCGTAGGAATTTGGGGACTAAACCCCCATGATGTGAATGCTGAGCACGTCAGGGCTGCAGAGTGAGGACAGAGGAGGGGGGTGTGATATCTACACCCAGCACTGCTGGGCACGCTGCCAAAATGCCACATCCAGGAAAGCCGGAGAGAGAAGGCCTGGAGGAGCAGAAAGACATCCAGGTTTGCAGGGAATGACTGGCTCACACCATCTGCAGTCCACAGGTGCTACACCATCCCTCCCTTTACAGAAAACGAGGATACTGGACGTGGGACTGGGGAAAACCACA
Organism: Myiotriccus ornatus; assembly: GCA_036023395.1. Lineage (NCBI taxonomy): Eukaryota > Metazoa > Chordata > Aves > Passeriformes > Tyrannidae > Myiotriccus > Myiotriccus ornatus. The sequence goes on along the minus strand of JAYRBT010000082.1, from coordinate 1,421,379 downwards.
CACAGAGACACTTTGGGTGCCACCAAAGCTTCTCTCTGCTGACTCAGAACTAGAGTTTTGGCCTGATTATTCATCGCTTTCCCGATCTCTGGTGCCACAGTAGGCTCCAAGAAATTCCTCTGAGGTGCAAGAACAGTGGTCTGAGTGTGAACTACAGGAATTTTAGGAAATGCCACCTGGAACAGCTTTCTCAATGCTCCAGCTCCAAGGGGAGGCCTGCCAGAGGAGAGGGACCAGGTGTAGCTCTCAGACATCGAGCCCCTAATGGTCCTGAAGATACAGAATCCTACCCAGATTTCCTTGGAGGTTTCCCACCCAAGGAGTGACTCAACCTCCTTATTGTTTTAGGGAAGGAATCTGACACGATCAGGCCCGAGATGGTCCAGGGCTTTGGGCCATAAAGTTTCCTATCACCAAGTGCTGTAAAATCCCCTGATCAGAGGAGCTTTCACCACAAGCCCTCAAAGGGCTGAGTACCACGTTCTGCCTCAGACAATGGGATGTAATATATCTCCAACCATATAAACAGCTAGTTGGAATGGGAGCTGGATAAGATCATGGCTTTACAATGCTGCCCCTCCTGCTTTTAAGCCATCCCAGCAGTCGGCTGAAACCAGGATGTGGCAAGCCTCAAAGGGATTTATGCCTTGGAATCACCAGCCTTCTTCAGCCTTACAGGAATAAGGATGTTGATTCTCACCGGCAAATTGCTCCCACTCAGCGCTGCCCTTTCCTTGCTGATCCCTTCAGCACCACCTTTTTGTTCGGAGCATCTAATCACTCATCAGCAAAGGTTCTCTCTGGGAGCACCTCAGCGTGGCCCTTTCATTCCATTGTCCTGCTCAAGAGAGGGTTTTGCCCCCCCCTCCCCTCCCCCGAATTTGCCTGTAGGTGACACTCCACTTGTGTGCCATTGGGAAAGACACCCCGTGCTAGCACAAGGAAAGGAACTGCCTTGCTGCAATTCCTCTGCTGCCTGCTGTGACAGGACAGAAATGTCTCTTGGGTACCCAGAGCTTGGTTGGCGCCAGAGCTCTGGGAACAGACTGAAAGGCGTGGGTTGTTTTGGGATGAATCATGTTTTTAATCATCAAACACTGCCAATCAGAACTGCAGCAGATTTTCCCCATTTTTTTTTTTTTAAACTCCTTTTTGTTTTACCTTAAGAGTGATAATTTCAGGCTCACAGCTCTGGATTAAGCACACACAGGAACTTCACAGGTGCTGACTAATGAGATTTCCCAGCCCTCTTGTTTGAGATGGAGAACCTTCAGCATTGACAGATGAGGTGGGTTATGAAACTGTCCCAACTGGAGCTGACATTAGATTTGAGATAATAACCCTCCCAGTGTGCACAGGGATCAATTATATCAGGAACTCACTTTGATTAAGAGAGAAGTCATTCAGTGATGAGCCCATGGGCTGTGGGCTCGTTGCACTAAAGGTCCCCCGTGGACTTGTGCATTTTGGTTTGCCTCAATTTCCCACCTATGAAGTGGGAATAATATTATGTATTAATAATACAGTCACTCGAGAAAACAGCCATGTGCTTAAGGAATTAAAGACAAAGGCTGTTAACGCTTAGATGATGGATTATTTAACGGCTGAGCCACTCTGCAGTGGCAAACTGAGGCTCGTGCCAACCACCAGAACAGAGGCAGTGATGGATCACTGCATATTCTGCAGAAAGGCTGCAAAGATGCACATCCTGTCTCTGCCTGCACCAGCCGTTGGACAGTGGTTATGAAAACCTGATTTCCAAGCCACTGGAGCACCCCTGAATCCTATTTTGGGTGAGGGAACCTCCACTCCTATTTATATGGAGGAATCCCCCTCTCCTCATCCATAAATCTTTCTCCTTTTAATCTTTGGAGCAGCACCAAGTTCCATTGCTCTCTGCATTTCCACTAAAGTCCTGTCTGATCGCTGGTGTATTTTGGTTTCAGCCTTTCAACTCACTTTCCTAAATAGCTGGAAATTTCCTTTTCTCCCTCCCGGATCCTTTATTCCCGATTGACCCAATGCCCTGGCTGAGTGATGGATCAACGAGACACAAGCAGGTTGGTAAGGATGTCCCACGTGACACTGCACCCTCCTCTGTAGAAACTGCTGCTCTAAACGTTTTAAGACTTCCATAAGTTAAAAAAGGTGAAAATAGGGAAGAATTACTCTAAACAAATAAATAAACAAAACCGAACTAAAACCAACAAAACCCCTCTCAGGTAAAACTTCCAACAAATCCATGTTCAGCTCTGCTTTACCAGCCATAATTATCCACTTAGGGATTTCATCCCAAACTTGTTTACTGAGGGTGTTATTTATTCCTATCACTTGCTAAATTGACAAAGATCTGCAGGGATGTTTTAGCAGCAGGCGACAAAAGTGGGCACAGCATTAGATGGAAGGTTTGATCCACAGGCTGATCCAAAGACTATTCCTGAATAAGAAACCTCCAATGCAGAGACCTCCAGGAAACCTCTCCCTCTGCAAACGGGTGAAGGTGACTTGAAGAGGCCCCCAAACAGAAGCCTGATACAATATCCTGAGTGAGGAAAAGTGACACCTTTGTGTCTCGGCACAATTTAACAGGTTCTCACTTATCCTTTCCCTCACAGCAGCTTCTTGAACGATGCCAGCAGGACAAATCCAACCTGCAAGGCACAGGCAGCAAGCTCAGATGGACCCAGGGAAGACTCAGCCCGTGGCTGTCTGAGGCTCAGCACTCACAGACAAGTGCTGAGCAGACAATGGCCTTCAAGAAAACCACACAAACACGGCTCAGATAAGATCCCTGAGCCCTCATATTCACTGAAAAACTTTTGCATCCAACCCCTGCTGCGTGTGGCCTGTACAATATCAGTGTTTTCTTTCAGCAGCCCTCCTTTAAAACCACTTGGGAGCTTCCATTTGTGTTTGGTTTTTAGGATACACGGAAAGAAACCACTGGGGCAGTCATGTCAAATCGACTCTCTGATTTTTGAGAGTTGCCTTTTCTGCTCTTTCTCCTCATTTTTTTTTTCACAGAGGCAGGTAAGGAATCATGTGGTCAGGGTGTTCCTTGGGAGAACAGCCCTCCCCTGAGGCAGGAGCTCAGCTCCTGAGGGGTGGAAATCAGAAGGCGTTTCGCCTGTTCCCCTCACCGTCTGGGCACCCCTTCGATCTGCTTTGAGTGAAAGTATTTCCCGCCAGGAGCTGGCTTCAGAGGGTTTGGGATAAAACAAATTAGGGTCCTGGCCATCTTTTTGCACCCCGAGCCCCAGGCAAAGCCTGTGCCAGGTCCCTGCTCTGGGGTGCTCTGGCAGGGCAGACAAGATCAACTTAGAGCCCAATCAAGATTCGGGAACTTGATCAAAGTGAGGAGATAAGAATCACAAAGGCCACCTTTATGGCTGTGTTACTGATAAAGTGACAGAACAGGGACTAATCTAGACAACTGGAATAATTGACAATAACCTTGGAGCTTCTGGGAGCTGTCTAATGACCCAGGAATCTGGGGAATGCTGTTGCATGGCAGAATTCCTGGCATGTGCCTAACACAGCCTCTACCTGGGGCTGCGAGAGGAGGCATCAGGACAGTTCCATTGGGCTGATGGGTCAACACTGAGCACAGGGATTCCTTCAGCCCCCCAAAATTGGGTGCCTGAGACCTAAGTTCTTAGTGCATCCCCACACCTGGAGTGGTTTGGAATCACCCCGTCACGAAGGGGAAGAAAAACGTGTATCTCCCTCGGATAATTCAGCAGCTGGGAGGCAATCCAAGTTCATTAGACAAATTTGCTTATATAAGCGTGTCACACCTCAGCCTGGAATCAATCATGTCTCAGTAGCTATGGCAAAATGTGCAAACAGTGACTTCCAGCTGAGACAAGTTCAGCACAAGCTCGGCCAGCGGGGTGGAGGCCCCGGTTTTTGACTCACCCCGTTGAGTTCCTGCCTCGGGACCCACCGTGAGGGTCCCTGGGCGATGTGCAAACGAGCCATGAAGGCCAGCCAGTGCTGGGAGAAGGAGTGGGGAGGATCTCTGTGTGTGTGTTTGGCTGCCAGCTGGATGGGAAGGGCGAGCCTGTGCTCCTGAGCTTGTCCCGGCTGGAAGGAACTCACTGCAGATACAACCCATGCAGGCTCTGTCCTCTGCAGCTTCCTGTAAAAACCCAGTCCCAGGGCATTTTGGAGCAGTACCTCGTGTACCACTGTTGAAATCAGAGACCTCTATCAGCTCTGAGGGAAGGCAGGTCCTCAGCTGGGGTCAAACAGCAGCACTCCCGAGCTTTCAGAGAGCCGGGACTCAGGTCCTTAACAGCATTTAGCAGCCAGTTCTGTCCCTAAAGATACCAACCCCACCTCCACTGTGATGGCAAACCCCTTCCTCCTTCCCACCAGCTGCCTTTGCACAGGGCTCTGATGGCAACTGCACAGCTAAGAGCATGTTGGAACTTCATCACGCTCTTGGGGACCCCAAAAATGAGTCTGCAAGTTACACATTCCCTTCTTCTACCAGTATCCTCACAGTCAGTCAATAAACTCCGGCTCTTTGACCCATATAGGTGCATTTCTTTGGCCATTTCACACGTCCTGTGAGGAGCCCCTTCTCTAACACCAGCTCTTTGATTAATGAACATGCTGGTTGCCCAACTAATCAGCAGGGTGCTAAAGAGAGATGCAGCACAGTCCTTAAGTAGTGTCATCCTAAAAGTCTTTTTACATCTGTGAAAAGGTACAGCCCTCTCACACCTTCGAAGACTGGGAAGTTGAGCGATGACCATCTCACACTGAGGGTGCATCCAAAGGAGGGGAATATCTGTGTCCTACTCCAGCAAGTGGCAGGAGATCCCCTCTTTCACTTCATCCTCACTTAGGAAAACTTAAAGTGGAGCATTAAGCTGAGCTTAGGGGCTGTGAGAAGTTATTATCTGTTCTCATACACTCCAGAGCTTCTCAAATGCTCACTGGCAGCTCAGGTAGGACCCATCTCCCCTAACTCAAACCATCTAAAGGGTAATTATCCAGTCTGACCTGCTCATTCAGTTCCTACCAGGGTTTATGGAAGCGAAGGCGCTTTCAGGCAGCAACTCAAGCCACCATACCTGAGTCATGATAAACTAAGTGAGAAAATTCCCATCTGTGGGATTCCAGAATGGTTTGGGTTGGGAGGGACCTTTAAAGCTCATCCTTTCCCTGCATCTTGCAGCTGCACCACTCAGCTTGGTGCTGTCTGCAAACCCGCCGAGGGGGCACTAAATCCCACTGACCGTGTCCCTGGTAAAGAAACACTGATAAAGAACAAGCACTGGACACAAACATGGACCCCTGAGGGACCCCACTTGTCACTGATCTCCACCTGGACTCTGAGCCACTGACCACCATCCTCTGGATGTGACCACCCCACCAGTTCCTCATCACTAAACACTCCATCCATCAAATCCACACCTCTCCAGTGTAGGAAGAAGAGTGTCGTGGGGCACTGAATATGGTAACTTTTCGTGATTAACAGTGTGAAGACACACAAACCTGGTCACAGCAAATTACTGAAGTCAGTGGGAGATTATCAGTTTACACACTTTGTTATACCTGGTACACCAAGTCACTGCTTGGCAGCTTCTCCATTTTATATCCAAAGAAGTGAATGTCCAAGTCCTGGGCCTGAGTACACACAGAAATGTCAAGAGAGTCCCTGTAGTCACATCCTGAATTCCAGCTCTTCAGCTGCCTATTCCATCCTATTGACTGGATTCTGCAACAGCTTCAGCCAAGTCAGGGCAGCCCTGGTGATTCCCACCAGCTGAAGATAAGCCCTCACTGAATTCCAGTAAGAAATCACTCATTTGGTTCCACCCAGCCATAAAACAGAAACCTCCATTTCACACTGCCCATGGTCTCTGGAATCACATTAAATAAGCCAAATGATGGTATTTTAAAAACACTCCTCTATACTCTGACATTCCAGAGCATCCAGGCAAACTGCTTGTTGCCCTGCTATCTAACTGGTATCTCCCTTTCTTTCCTTCTCCGAGTTCTGCCCACTGTGGAACGATTCCTCCCGAGTTTCCTTCACTTCATACACCTGACAAAGGTTTGGGAGCTATTATCCCATCACTATTTGGCCCGGATTAGTACCCGCTAATCTTTGCTCATCAGCATCAGTCCTTCCAGCCCTCTGGCTCTTTGAACACCCTCCAGTTTGTCAGCGCCTTCCTGGCAGGAGGATGGAACACAGCGGTCCAGGTGCGCCCATCGACGCCGCCGTCCCAGCTCAGTTCCGGGGCTGGGTGCGCTGGATCCCGCGTGTTCCTCGCGTTCCTCGCCCAGGCTGAGGGCTGCGTGCCCGTGCAGGACCCACCCGCTCCCGTGGGGCTCCGTGGAGCTGCGCGCGTTGGCTCCTCGTGAACCCGGGGCTAGGGGCTCTGCCTCCCTCTGTTTACTCTCCAGGGTGACTGAGCAGCGAGGTGTTGGCACGCAGTGAATGGGAGCGAGTCATTCACAAGTTCCTGCCTGCCAGAGGAGCTGCTGCCACTTCCATGAGCGCGCTCCGAGCCCACCCCAAGACACGGAGCCTCCTGAGGCTCTCCCCCTCCCCACGGACACTAGATGAGGCTGGGGTCACGCACGGGTGTTGCAGTGCTGCTGGTGGCTGGTGTCAAGCCACAGCAACTCTATTTTGATCAGTCATCTGAAGCTGAGGCGTTTTTTTTTTATCGCAGATGCTTTGATGACCCGCCCGTGTTTAGTGCAGCTGCCGCGGTGGTAAATTGAAGATTATCCCGTGCAACGCCACAACTTATCCTTCTAGGCAAGACAAACAGCTCAGTTTTCTTCTTCAACAGTTATCAGACACAGATCTAAATCAGCACCACCTGATTACTCCTGAAAGTGAGAAGCATTTCAGGTCAATTTAAAATTGGTGGCTGGTGCTAGACTTGCAGTTTCTGGAAGCTGTGGCCTTCCTTCACCTGCACACATCAAACAGAGCTTCCCCTTCCCTGAGCAGAGGCTCAAGCTGAGCCAAATCAGCTGAGCCAAAACACAGGAGGATGGTTAGCTCTTTTCTTTCATGTTTCACCCCATTGTCTCCATGAGCAGCGACTCCCTGTGACAGTCAAGAGCTCCATGGCCAGGCCAGCAGAGTTCTCCACCGGCATTCCCATTGCCAGGACGAACGTTCCCTGCTGCCCATATCTCTCATTACTTTACGTAACACCACTTTCAGTCAGGAACAGACATTCCAAAGTAACCCTGAGAGATGCCTTTTGGGAGAAATTGCATGTGCCTGCTTGAAATTATTGGGATTTTTATTTTTTTTTCCCCCTTAGTTTATCACACGTTGAATTCCTGGGGTGGAATTCCATTGCTGGAGCACGTTGAGTACCATTTGAGGTGCTCTACAGTGCCCACCTGGCTCCAGCCTCCCTCCCTAAAGCATGTGGCTTCCTCAGGGGACATAAAACATCCCAAATGGCCCTACCCACTCCTACAGAACCACAGGGAACCTTAAACCGCCCCTGAACGTAGCAGGGCTTGGGCCACTCACCAGGCACTGATATTGTGGGAAGGGAAGGGAAAACTGAACAAACCCAACTGTTATTTTGAACAAAATGTTAAAACTAAAAAAAGGAAAGGAAAAGAAAAGGAAGGAAAGGAAAAGAAAAGGAAGGGAAAAGAAAAGGGAAGGGAAAAGGGAAAAGAAGGGAACTTGTAGCATTGTGCAGGTTACTGAAATATACCTGTTTAAAAGAAATAAATAAATGTTTTGGTCATTATTACTACAACTCTCAGTCTCTCAGTTTATCTCCTGTGCACTCAGCTACCTTGGAATTGGACCAATTCTGTGATTTTGGCTCACATAAGGGAGGAATTGCAGGAGCCAGAGAATCTCCAGCCCTCTGAGTCATCGTAAACACCTATAAAACACATGGAAATCACTAATGATTTACCTACATGGGACACCATCACAGAGCAACCAGGATTGTCAGTGTATTCCTACCTATTCCTCACCAACCCCGAAATGCAAAGAGTCAACAGCACCTGCATTTGAATAACGTGCAGTGGAATGTCTCCAAAGTAACTCCTGCCTCTTTGAAAGGGGGCAGATGGCTCCACATTCAGGCCATGGTTTCTAAGCTGTGCTGGTGGGATGGGCAGCGACTACGCAGGGTCTTTGGGAGACCTGAATTCTTTTGGAGGGGCAAGAGAAGCCTCCAAAGAGACCCCAAACAGGTCCCTTGGTGTGCACTGGGAGGTGGGATCCACTTGTCCAGCTGATGGCCTCTGCAATGTCACGCTCTGCATCTGAGCAATCACCCAGGTGTCCTTTCCAGCGACCCAGAGGAATCCACCATTTCAGGGCACACCTCGACGCGTCTTCATTTCATTTCTTTTGACACCTTCAGGGGGAGAAACCCGTCTCATTCTAACCATCCATTTCTCCTCTTTGTCAGGGAGGCAGAAGAAGGTGTCTCTGCCACAGATGTCCAAGGGTGGGATGTCCCAGAGCGTGTCCTGGATGAACCACCGCTCAGATCCACCCCCGCGTGATAAATCCGCGGCTCCGCTCCGGGGCCCAACCTCGTGGTCAAGCAAGTGGAGCTCAAATTACCACGCTGCTAGTTGACCCACAGCAATCCTACACATGCGAATCCCTAGCCTACAGCAAACGCTGGAGAAATGCGATTTAAATTAACCCTTTTTTATTGCGGGTGAGCAAAGCCTAATTACGCGAGCGGCTGCAGGCAAGCCGCGAGCGCGCAGGCGGCTCCCGGGGGTCAGCCGATGTGTGGCGACTCGTTGCACCGCAGAAACCCGATCGGTGGTTTAATTTGCTGTGACTTCCACACACGGGGCGAAGCCCTCAGACCCGCGTTCCTAATCCCGGCCAAAGCCCCGGGCGGTACAAAACGGGCTGAAAAGCCGCGTTAAGGGAGAGGGGGAACGGTCACAGCGAGAACCCTCCGTGCTGGGAGGCGCCTGGACACGGTGGGCGTCGGTGTGGGCTGCCCCAAAGCCCTCCATGCTGCGACAATCTGAGAGCGGTAACGATAAAAACCCGCTCCTAAATCCCTTCATCTGTTTGGGGTTGTTTTTCCATCTTAAAATATTAAGAGCTGCTCGCATTCGAGAGCGACAAATCTGCTTCTGGAGCGTCCCTCGTAACAGAGCCGGGACTAAATGTAAAGCTACAAATGGATTTGTTTATCACAAGCAAAGTAATTTGTAGAGAAGTTAATAGTCACTCTTGTTTCTGAGGGAGGAAACAACAAATAAAGGTCACCAAAGGTCCTCAGTCCTTGCTACCACAATAGTCCACGTAGGTCTAAGCCACAACAGGTGTTACAAGAGACAACTTTCAAGAGAGACACTGAGATTTTTTTCCTCCATCCCATCTGTGTTTCCTGCTGCCCTGGTAGAAGATAGACAGAGGGTTTTTTTTTCCCAGTCTGGCAGTGATATGGGAGCCAGTGATGGTTCACTGAGACCAGCCAAATTCAGCTCAGAAGTAGACCTGAATTACAGAGATGATGAATCCCCAACTGGCCAAGTCTACCAAGAGAAAGGATGGATTCTCCCACCCACTCAACACCTTCAAGATCACAGCTGAAAGCTCTTCCCAAAAATGCATTTCAGCCCGATTTGTTTGGGTGAGGAGGGAAAATTGTGGTGGAATCCTCCCCATCATCGTCATCCTAAAAAATGATCCCACAGAGCCTCACATCCCACACCCACTTTGAGATGGGACAAACTCTCAGTCACCAACACTGAAATGTCCCAAGATGGGACTCAGCTCACAGGCTGAGACATGAACACATAAATGTCTGCGTAGACAAATGTCCAGCAGGGCTAAGTCTGCCTCTGCTGAGTCCACCCTACACAGAATATTTGGCAATCAAATCTCCTCCATCCAGGCTTGCAGGGGACCCCTGTCACCTCTGGAAACATGGAGCAGGACCTCCCGAAATAAGTCATATGCATGGGTTGCACTGCACTGACAAATGAAGGAGTTTCTTAAATCCGGGGGGGAAACAGGACACAAAGAGCAGGAAAGCAGAGGGAAAAGTGCTCAGACATTGTGGAGTTACAGGAGAGTAGGTGGATGTTTCAATCAGAGGAAAAAGAGGTCAATTCACAGCATCACAACCACAGAGTGGGTCAGGTCAGAAGGGACCTTAGTGGGTCATCAAGCAGGACCATCCCAGAGCAGAAAATTATAGACATGGATGAGATTCCCTCTTAGTCGTCTCTTCTCAAGGCTGAACAGCCCCAGCTCCCTCAGCCTTTCCCATTTCTGTTTAAATCTTGCAAAGCTAAAACTTGGCATTCACTTATTGCTGTAACTTTTGCCATAACGGTGAGAACGGGGCAATCATCACAAAAATAAATTGCCATGGACCTTTAAAGGTCAGGGGAGACCAGATCCACTCCCTGCAAAGCCACACGAGCTGTGATGACATCTCAGGATGTTCTGAGGGAGTCTCCCTGATTCCAGGTTGCCTCCTCTGAACACACATCCAGCAAATCCTAATGAAATACCGAGGCCAGTGCTTATGAAATCAGTCTGGAGACAGAGACTTTCCCACTGGGGAGGTTTGAAGCAAAGCAGAGCCAGAAAGAAGCTTCCAGAGCTTGGTTAGAAACTCCCCTGGAGTCAGGGTTGCCATAGAATTAACCCAATTAGATTTTGGGATGACGTGCAGGTACTGGCAAACTTCTCAAGCTGTAACCCTGCACTAGCAGCTTCCTCAGTGACCTCCTGGTTCATCCCTGCTCTGCAATACCCTCGGTGTGATGTTTGTCAGCTTTGAAGGGGCTCTCAAGGCTACAGGACTTCAAAAGATTTACAAAAAAAAAGACAGAAACAACCCTCACCAGGTTTGGAATTCTCCACAATTTTCACCCGGAGTGGAATTTCACAGGTGCTCATGGCAGAAACCAGTGCTCAGTGGAGTTCATCTAATCCCTCTTTAACACCTAAAAGTTAGGAATCCAGGTGATGGTATCACTTTAGCCCCTGTCTGACCTCACAGAAGGACTAATCAGGGCCACTGAAAAGCAGGTTGCTCTGTCCTGAGGTAGATGTCCAGGATAGGTGGGATGAAATGCCTTCTGGGGGAGTTTGTCCCCCAAAAAAGGAGTCTGTGGGCTCATGGAACAACATGAGTCCAGATGGAAGCTGTAAACTATATATTTAATTATACACACACAAAAAGTATCAGCGAATTCAGAGGGAGAGGTTTTTAACTTGCCTTTCAGCGTGGTTTTAAGCTAAAGGAGGAGAGGTTTAGATGAGATATTAGGATGAAATTCTTGGCTGTGAGGGTAGGGAGGCCCTGGCACAGGTTTCCCAGAGAAGCTGTGGCTGCCCCTGGATCCCTGGAAGTGTCCCAGGTCAGGCTGGAGCAACCTGGGCTAGTGGAAGGTGTCTCTGCCCATGGCAGGGGGTGGAAGTAGGTGAGTTTTAAGGTCCCTTCCAACTAAACCCATTCTATGGTCCTGTTATTTCTATGATTCTGTAATTAGCAAACACTTTTAACAACTCAGTATTTCTCCAAAACACTGTCAAAGTTACACCAAGTCACTGGCAAGTCACAAACCATGAGTTGAAAGGTGCAGTGATGAAAAATTGCTTCTATTTTCCCTACAAGGTCTTGGTTGTTCCCAAATCCATAAATGGGTTATCACCGTGCACACCAGGCTGATAACAACACTCCAGTCCTAAAGGAAACTCAATCAGCAGCCCTGAGATCAGTAACCATTTCCCAGACTGGCCAGAACCAGCTGCTCCAGAAAAAAAAATAATTTATTTATATTTGTTGAATGTTGTTTCCTTGCAAAAAATCTTAGTCTGGCCTTCAATAGCCAGATGTCACCTTAAGCCCAGAAATAAAAGCCCTAAAATACTTGTTGGCATTAACTAGGACAACCCTGAATATTTGTGATATTTCTGTAAATATTGCCTGGAAAAATTCTATTGAGAAATGCTGTGTTTAAACTGGAAGAGTTTTGTTGGCTGCACCAGAGAGGATTTGGGTCTTTTATCCCCAGGCAAGATCACCAAGGAAAAAAAAACCCTTCCAGACACCGAGTGGCCTCAGAGAAATGATATTTGTGGGGTGTTCAGGAACTCAGTCCTACTCCCAGCTCTGTCCAAAAGGGAGGTGTTTAGGCTGTTTCTGGAGTGGATGGAGAGAGAGAGACAACTCCAGACAGTGATTCATCACATCCACTAGAAAGATTCCTATCTCAGGAAGGGTGAATCTCCCTCAGAAGGTGCCCAGCTTTCTAGAGGGAGGGAAGATGATTAGCTCAGATAGCTGAGCGTTACACGGCTCAAATGGAGTGGATTCCATCCAGGGGTCTGTTTTGGGAAGGTTCTGTCACCCAGCAGAGCACAGATACAACTCCTTCCGTGCTTGGAAGCAGCAGGTGTGCTCAAACTTCCCGAGAAAACCCTGTTTTCCAAACAGAGCTGGCCTGAGTTGGTGGGACAGTTCCTCGAGGATGAGTTGAACCTTCCCCATCGAACTCGAGGGGAGATGCCTCAAGATAACTTGAGTCAGCCAGTCTTTGGCATCATCACGAGACAAAGTCCCAGCCCATAAACAAGTGGGGTTTTAGGGGGTTTTCTGGGGGGTATTTTTTGACTGGAAAATTCAGTTTGGCTCCTGGTAAATTTGAAGGGCATTTTCCCTTGCTCTGTCCTTGGGCTCATGCCCAGTTGTGCTCAGCCTTTTCCCAGCTTAGCCCTCCAAGAAATGAAATCCAGGGCTTTCCTTCGGAACTGCCGCCTTCCTCTGTGGCCATTTCCCAGCTCTGTGGGAAGCACAAGGAAAAATGCTGAGTACTCAGTGACCTCCAGGCAACCTGCAAGCACTGCCCATCCCACAACCACACCACCTCCTTTTTCTTTTTTTTTTCCAATGGGTAAATGGTGGTTTATGTGCTTAACTTCATATCTCCACATGTTTAAACCTGGCTGTGAGAAACAGGAATATTAATATGATGTCAGTGCCCAGAAGGTCTCTGACTGTGGAGGCAGTAGAGCAGCTGCCCACGCTGGCTGAAGGTGGACACCAGGATCCCAAGGACCTCGAGTTCTCATTGCTAAAAACAATGCAGTGGAGTCGATCCCAGCAACACCCTTTCTGGAAAACCAAAAATGCACTGAAATAGCTACAACTGGAAAAGTAGAAATGACCAAATTGTGTTGTTGTTGGTTTTTTTTTGTGAAACAGAGGAGTTTGGTTTTTGTTTCTCAGGTTGGCTTCTCGAGGGAGCTGAGACTCGAGGCACAGACCCAAGTTACTGGGAGTCAAAGCGGGGTGTGAGCCACGAGAACACCCATGTGAACATCCTCCCCCCCTCCCCCCCGGTAAATGAGAACCATCTCGTGTTTATTGCAGGGAAAGAGGATTCACACGGGCAGTTACCACAGAAAAACTGGCATCTTATGGGTTCACACCCTAACTTAGCTCGTGGTGATTTGTTCGTGTGCCCAGCCCCTCGGGTGCCATTCCCAACGCGAAGTCGGAGGACGCAATGTCCCCTTTAAACTCCCAGTCAGCAGCTTGGTGGTTATGGCACCTACCCATGGCATGGGAAAACGAGCTCCAGAGGTTCCTCCTGCTGGGCTGGGAGCAGGGTTTGGAGCCCAGGTTTCCCAAATCTCAGCAGCACACCCTCGCCGATAGAATACGCTGTTCCACGGAACTGCCTAATCAATTAATCACATTGATTGAGGCTTGGCCAGCGCTGGGGGTTGAGTCAGGAGCCTCTGGGGCTCAGAGCAGCAGCTCTCAACACCCACCATCCCCGAGACCCCGGGTGCAGATCAGGACAGGGAGCACAGAGGTGGGTTTTGCAAGTGCTGAAGCCCAGTGGGACACACGCAGGAGTTCTGCAGTTCTGCCTTTGCACGCCCCAAAACCCCAGCCAGCTCCATGCCAAGTTTTGCTGCACCTTGTCAGATGTGTGCAAGCCTTAACTGGGCTCCCTCTCTCTCCTGCCATGGGATGGGAGATGGGACTGAGATATGCCAGCAATTTCCATACGTTATTGCTGGATGTCCCTGATATAAGACGTGTATTATAATGTGCTGTGGATCAGCCCAGCGCAGGAAAGACTCTCCCTTCTCCCAGGCTGGATCTCAACCTGTGTGACCCAGCTGAGCACAGAAAATGAACAGAACTGCCCAGATATTGGAGGATGAACACAAAGCAAACACAGCATTTTCCTGGCCCAGAGTCAAAGCGTGAAGCAACCAGTAGGATCAAGACCTAAAGGAACTCGGAGTCTTAAGACACGAGACAAAGAAATTGCACCAAAGCAGCGCTTTCCTGGCCCAGAATCAAAGTGTGAAGCAACTTGTAGGATCCTAAAGGAGCTCAGAGTCTAAAAAGACTGTCCCAAAGTCTGTTACAGCTGAAGGAAGTTTTCCTTTGAGTTCCACCTGTCTTTGGAGCAGAAGCTAAAGCCAAGCAGAGGGATATGTGCCTCTACCTACTTCTGCATATACATATAGATATATGTATTATATATACGTATTTAACTACCTTCCTTCATAATCCATACTTCTGCTCTCCAAAGAATCCTCAGAGTAGTTCCTAACTGGACTTTTCTAGATGTCACTGGGAGCTGAAAATGCCAAGCTACCAGGGAAGTGGGGGCATTTCCACATCTGTCCTGCTCCCCAGCTGTGGCTTTTCTCTCAAACCCTTCATCACTCCCCTTCCCTCTGTCCTGTCCTGTCCACCAGAACACCTGCAATGCACAGGTGCCTGCCAGGTGAGGATCTCAAAGATTTGAGTCCTGCTTTGGGACGGAGAGGGACTTTTAACAGTCCTTAAAGGACTGTTAACATGCAGTTTTAACCGAATGAGGAGAGATTTAAATTAGATATTGTTGAGCAGTTCTTTTCTCAGAGGGGTGATGAGGCACTGGATCAGGCTGTGGATGTCCCATCCCTTGGAAGTGCCCAAGGCCAGGCTGGATGGGGCCCTGAGAACCTGAGGCAGTGGGTATGGGGGGGGGGATTGGAACCAGAGGAGCTTTGAGGTCCCTTCTGACCCAAACCATTCTCTGATTCTGTGAAGCAAAAGATGAAGAGATGAAAACAAAACCAAGAGCAAGGAGTTATTCTGTGGGCACTGAAACCAGGGAGCACTGACTCCTCCGTCCTTCTGCCTGCATTCAGGATGTCCTGGGAACATTTCACACACACATCTGCACGCACACTGCAGCCCTGGGAGGGCTCAGATCACAGCTCTCCTCTAGTTAAATGCCCCTTTTTTGCGAGGCTTGTGGGCACCTAATGGCTTGTGGGCATCTAATACTTTTGAAAACCTCTGCCAAGTGAGGCTCATTGGGCCAAGGGGTTCCAGTGTCATTACAGGGACGAACAGGCAGCAGGATTGCTTAAGTCTGGCATCATGTACAGACTAGTTATAAGAGATGGAATAGAGGAGAAATGGATCTGAGAGCTCTTCCATGAAGTCCCTCTTTGCCCCCAGCCTGCCAACCCCTCTGGGACCACGAAGACCACGACCTGAGGGACATCATTCTTTTGCACAAACTCTCCCCTTACAGTTACAATCTTCATAAAAACACTTTGGAAAGGCCAGAATTTCACAGAAAAAGGGACCAACGTGACTGAAAATTACACAAATCACACCTGAGGTCTCTCCATCTATTCTTTCCTGAGATTAATAATAAAGTCTAACTTAGCACAGTGGCACCTAAGGCTCAATTCATGCCTAACTTAGCACCCAGACAGTTTTAATGGCAAAACCTGTGTAGAGACCTGATATTTAGTCAGTTTAGAGTTCACATCACCTCCCTCACTCTTCCATCGTACTGATGCCACTGCATCCTTCTGGCATCAAGGAAAACCCCAGGTATCTTTTCTGACACCTTTAAGATCACAGAAATTTAAGATAAACCAAACTCTTCCTCATTCACAGTAAGAGAAACAGTCTGGGAATTTGAGGACTAGACAGCACAAGGGTATGAATAAATCTCTACAGATCTTATCAGCAAGGTCAGCAGAACCTACAGATCTGAAGCTCAGGAGACAATGTAAGTTGTTGAGTTCTCTGCAGTGATTTCGGAACCACGATAGGCTTTGAGGGTGGTCTCTGCCACGGTGCCTCCACCTGGCAGCTCACCAGTGGTTACAAAAATCAGTCCACTGGACGAATTCTTTGCCAAATGGTGCTCCAGCAGGAGCCCTTGTCTTGAATGAGCCTTTGCACTGTGGGCTGACACCACAGAAACCAAAACGATCAGACTCGTGCAGGAATTCAAATTCCTTGTCCGTGGGCTCCTGCAGCTGAGGGCAGGAGGAGCCAGAGGGATTTGGGCACGATGGAATTGGAGCATCTGACCTATCCTTGTTCACCCAGGCACCCAACCAGTCACCTTGGTTCTCCAGATCAGCAGCCCAGAGAGATGGGCTGCTGCGGGGAGCCAGTGATTGTCATCAATCAGAGACTGACATCAGCGATAGGTGCGGTGAATCACAGCCAGGAAGTGTCAGCCTCCATTCACGGACTGGGAAAGGAGCTGGGATGACTCCCTGGGATGGGATGTCCAGCCCTGAGCTGGAGTGTGATGAGCCCTGCCCAGCCGTGCTGCGTCAGCGCCGTGTTCGTCTGTCTCCACAACGCAGAGGACGAACCTAATCCCTCCCCTCCTGCTCTCTGTCCCACTGACTCATGTGTGCCCAGCTGCCCTGGCTGTTTGCCTCACCCCAACATTGTTTTTTTAATGAACAGTGAGTCAAAGGTAACTCCAGCCCAGCTTTTCCCTCCTCTACCTCAGGCTCAGCTCAGTGACCCCAAACTGCCCATTGAAATGGGATGTGGGCACCTGCCTCTGCCAGAGACTGCAGGAAACTCTCTTGTTTCCCAGCTTTCTGATTCTCATCAAGCTCTTTAATGAGGCTTGTGAAGGAATATGACTAGAGGTGCCATTCCCAGGGTTGTGCTTTAACCCCCCAGTTATCTTTTCCCCCTGGTTTATCACCAAGTCTGCCATTCATTAGATAGCCAAGGTTTTGCATATCACCCTGCCCTCCTGGTACTACAGACTGCCAAAACTGCACTCTTGCATGCCAGAATCCAAACAGTTCTGCCCTGCTTCTGGAGCCTGTGTGCAGGACCAAATTCCTCACCAGGAGCATCACTGTTGCTGGCAGACACCACCACGGCACCAGTGGCTGTAAACACGTGCCACACTACATAAACCTTGAATTTAGTTTCTCTACCAGAATTTGGAGAATCTTCTGGTCCACATGACAGTTAAACTGCAGTTTCATTGGAGCTGATGGAAAGCTGTGCTGAGAACACTCTGCCTTGTGTTGGGACTGAGCGTGAGGCTTTCATTCACCACGAGACATTCCATCAGTAGGATGGATGGACTCCTTTGGATCACAGGCCTCCCATGTGCCTGTGGGCAAGTTGCACCAAGGATTTCAGTGGCCACTGAATTAGCATTTCCCTGTCTGATTCCCAATCTTCTGCTAATGTGTCTTATCTCTTCTCTTTCAACTCAGTTGTTTGCCCCATCTGTCTGGGCCTTATACTCAGGCAAGAACCAGTTCCCACTGTGCCCTTATTCTCTGTTGGGACTCTGAGGTTTTGCAATCAATCCACTAATACCCATGACCTGTCCTGTTAGGAAAAGGCTGTGATCCAGTGAGCTCCTTCCTTAGCCAGACCGTATTCCTGTCAGCAATGACTCAGTGTTAACCACCTCTTATATATCCATTACTTCTCCCCAATTCGGATTTAGGTTTATTTAATCTGGCCTGGGGCACGTGAGGATGGATGAGATGATTTCTGGATCAAAGGATTTAATGGTGGTAGCAGCTGTTACACCTATTTTTGCAAAGCCAACAGTGGGGTGCATCTCGACTAACCCAGCTCAGCTCCTCCGCACACGTGTGAACTGAGACACCAGAACTTCAAGTGGAGAACTTTTAAAGGTAATTTGGTCACTAAAGACACCTCTTGAAGGGTCTTCCAGTGGAAAAATCCCCTTTCAGCGCTCCACAGGTCTATGTAGATCACAAAACGCCCTGATGCACCAAGCCTCTAGGAAAATTCAAAGCAAAAATTCATCTGTCTAAAGGGAGATATCTTTGCCTGTCCTGGTCATCCAGGATCCTCCTGCTGGGAATGGTTAGAAAACTGACACAGCTGGGATGTGATTCATCCCATCCAAAAGTAAATGTGTGACACACAGCAGGTGAGTGGCATCTTATTTCTCTCCACTAACTCTAAAGGACACTTGGCTGGAGACTGCAAAAGCTCCGAGAAGATTCTCCCTCCAGGAGGGATAGAAATCAAACATGTATCTCCTAAAAAAAAAAAACCACCAGCTTTAACCAGGTTTTTGTGCCTCTGAAGGAACTGTGGGTCTCCTAGAAAACTGTACAAATCTCATGAGTCCTACCTGCCCAGCCTGTCCCGTTTCTTCCCAGCTCCTGTAGGCTCATTAAAAAATCGGGAATTCTTCCTTAAGAGTGTGTCCCCCAGCCTGCAAAGGATTTGGAGTTGTTTTCTGTCATGCCACACAACACTGTCTAGCAACAGGCTCTATTGTTGCTCTCCTGGGGGGCAGGGGGACAAAGTGAATGGGAGGCTTGGCATCCGTTCAAGGAGTTCCATTCCTGCCTTCCCACCCCTCGATAAATATCTCTATTAAACGAGGTGCACCCTCTGGAAGCAGAAGGAGCTCCTGCTCTGCTTGGCTTCATTTCACAGGCCTGGCTATGACAGAGATGGACTCTGCTCCACCCCACAGTGGGAATCCTGTTGGCAGAATTCTCCCAGAAATTTCCCTGGAAAGCCGAACGTGCGTAATTTTGGCCATAAAACCGAGTGTTCCGACAGAGGTGTGGAGGAGACACAAAGCTGGGAAGTGAAATTAAGGGACACAGGATGGGAAAAGGGAAAAGATTTCAGAGAACTGAAGGAAAAACAAAATCAGGGGAGCTCTTGAAATGCAGATACAAGTCTTGCATTAATAGGAGTGGCCACATCCTTCTGCTGAGATAACTCAGGGACAAAAGAAAACCACTTCATGTCTCTTTTTAAGGAGTTTTGAGATAAAGTTCTATAACAATCTTGAAGTAATAACTTGTGGATGTGGTTGGAGGATGGTGGGAGACTCTGGGTGTCTTTGAGGGTAAAGAGCACGAGGAAAATGGATTTATGCTCTGGAGAATCCTGGATTAGAGGCAGGATTAAAGATGTTACAGGGGAAGCTGCAAAACACTCGAGCTGCTCAGGCTTTCAGCAGCTGGGCTGAGACATGACAAAATAGGACTTGGTGTGGATTTGTTGTGGAGAGAGGTGTTCTGGAGGGTTTTAGTGCCAGCCTGGCTGGAAGGAATGTTCCTGCAGTGGCTGCACCCATTCCAATTCACCAGTGGACACTACAGAACTTATTAAAATACAGGAAAATAGTGGAGAAAGAGCTCATGATTTGAGCCATGTGAAATGATTCCAGGAAATAGGAATTACAGACTTGAACAGCTAGGAAAATAGGGAAGTGAGCAAACCCTCCAGGAGGATTCCCTGTCTTGGGTATAATCCGACTAAACCTGGATGACAGTGGTGGAGATGTTTCTCCACGATGATTTCCTCAACTGCTCCACAGGATCGAGTTCAGTCAAAGAACTGAGACCTGAACTGCACCATAAGAAAATTCCCACTCCTCCCCATCACAGAAAGGAGCCAAGGCTCGGATGGAGGCACCAGAATTGCAGATGTAATAAATAAAGTGGATTCCACCCCAAGGCTTTGCTCAGTTGCCTGCAGATAGACATGAAGTGCCACTGAGATGTTCTAGAGTTTTCGGACTTCCATCTCCTGCTGAGAAAGGGGCAGGTGATCAGTGGACTGTGTACAGTCCCTGCCAGGCCTCTGGGGACAACCAGGATGCCACCAAGCATCTTAACTGGCAGTAGAACCCATGCAGGGGCTCCTTAAGGGAACCTTCATTTTTGGCCTGGATGTCATTCCAGGAGGGTGTGTTTAAACTGAACGCTGGGAATGATGCACAGCAACCAGGAGAGCTTCCAAACCTGGGATGAACACGAGGCCAGGCCTGAAATGTGAGGGTCTGCCATGACCTGAGCTCAAGGAACCCCTAAGATACCGCCTGAACCTTCCAGGCAAACCTGCTCCAACACCCTGTGAGCCTGCAGAGCCCCGTGGAATGGGAGAAACGACCATCCCAGGCCATCCCAGACATCTGGAATACCTTCTGAGGCCAGTGATGTAAGAAGGGAACCAGCCCATGGTGCTACAACGTGATCTTGGTGAGGCCTGAGAGCGTTCCAAGATGCCAGAAGAGAAAAAGCATTTCACACCAAGGGAGTGTGGAGGAATATCCACGTGGGAAAAGAGCCACAGCATCCCTGCTAATAATTCTCACTAGACCAATACAAAGCATAACTGGCTATTATTGACACCAGGAGACCAAAGGCACCCTGAAGTCCTTTGATGGCTCGGCCTCCACAAATGCAAAGCTCTCTCTGAACAGCAGTAACATCCAAGCGGGAAGGGGGACTGTGAATATGCAGGTGACGAAGCAGGAAGAGAGACAAACAACACCTTTGTGATGCAGAACAGCTCTGCCCCGGCTCACAGACTGCTTTGAAAAGCTGTGCCCTATGTTAGGAGTTCAGAACGGGGGATTTAATGTATCAGTTCTTCCTCCCTCCCCTTGTTTTTTTTTTTGCGAGTTCCAATAGAATTTGGAGCGAACCCACAAACTGATGAATTTTTTACGTGCTGTGCAGAGATGACAACAGGGCTTGAAGAAAACCCTTCCACTTTTAAAAGGGCAGAAGGGGAGAAAAGCATCACAAGTGGCCCGGGATAGATGGGGACAGTTGGCACAGACAGTTTCAGAGCTGGCTTTTCTGCAAGACCAACCCTAGGTGTGATCCTGCAAAGCCCCGATGGATGCACCATGGGAGGGTGAGCAACCCTGACTATTCCTCTCCTTTCAGTAGTCAGTCCTACTGAATCTGGCTGGGCTCTGGGTCTTCATTTGGCTCTAAGTGGTGACAGCAAAGCAGAAATGGGTTTAGTGAGACCCTTCGGGCTGGGAACGCTCTTGCTGCACCATTGGGGCTGTGCCTCAGTCCCGTGTGTGGACGAGGCATGTATGCTCTGCCCAACACTTCTCCCCCTGCTATTTGCCCTTCCTTTCCACTGTATTTTAGAGGGTTTAACTGGTAACATCACCCCAGCACTGGCCACCACCTGACTGGGCAGAAGGCACGAGGCTCCCCATCACCAGAAGGCAGTGGGTGCCTGTTTTGAACCTTCTTCTCAGCCGTGATCTCCAGACCTCCTGCCTGCTCCTCCTTCCAGCTACACCCCCCAGGGTCTCCTCTGGGATGCAGAGCAGGGGCTGGAAAGGAAATTCCCTGCTCTGGGAAGGAAATTTTCAGCCCGGTTTTTGGTGGGACTGGTGGGAGGAGGCTGTGAGCTCACACCCAACCTGCTCACCGTCCTGGGTGAGCTCAGCTGTCCAAAGGGAGCATCCTGACTCAGCGCCCGGAGGATTCCCCCCGTCGACACACTTGAGCAAGGCCCGTGAAGTGCTGTCATTAAGGCCAATAAAGCCCTTTGAAATGCGGCCGGGCTGTTCGAGTCACGCACTCGAGGAACGCGGAGCGGCCACATCAACCCAGAGCTGTCCCGTCGGGATTTTCCCCGCGCAACCAAACGCGCGAAGGAAAAAAAAAAAAACCACAAATATTTGCTCCTCGTGGGGTCTAACGTGGAACAAACTCCTTCCCCTGCTGCTTTGCACATGTGATAACAACCGGCGAGGCAGGAACTGGTGCAGAGAGTGGCAATCCCTGTCTGGATAAGCAGCAGCATCGCCGCAGGGCTGGAGTGGAGCTGCCTCATCCCGCAGGAAGCGGGATGCAAGGAAGGAAAGGGATCCCGCAGATTCGGGATGGAGACACCAGTGACTCAGCCTGCTTTCCCCTGGTACAATCAGCAATCCTCGACTTTCCTTTTCTAGAAGAAACCGAGGGCTCACAGCAAAAATCAAGGCTGATTCTTTAGAGGGAACGCTCAAAACGCCTTTTTTTTTAGCCAACAGAAAGCAAAGCAATGCCCACCCCTCTGTTCCAGCTACTCTGGTTGGAGATGTCCCTGCTCATCTCAGGAAGGTTGGACTAGATGACCTTTAAAAGGTCCCTTCCAACCCAAACCATCCTATGATTCCAAATGCTGAGGAGTTTCCAGGTGAGAAGTCTTAGAGGTGTTCCCAGAAAAGGGCTGAGGAGCACAATTATTCACTTTTCCTTATCTTAGTTAGGAGACAGTTTGATGCAATGCCTTCATCCAAAGCTTTGAATATCTCACCACTGGTTTTCAGGGTAACTTGTTAGATAAGCCCTCTTAAAACTGAAAGAGTCAAATCAGTTAATACGTAGCAGGACAACACAATTTAATAAAGCGAGTCTGAAATCTGAGTAGATAAGGGATTTTCTTCAGCACACACTGAAGAAAAGTGACACTCTCTGGGAGAGTCCCAGCCTTCCCCATGTTTGAAACCGGAGTTTTCTGCCAAGACCTTACAAAAATTTCAGTTCCTGCTGGGAAAAAACCTTCCTGTGTGAGCTTGGTCCAGTCACTGAATCTCAGCAAACAACTCCTTCGTGCCTGGACTATGCCAGGAGCAACATAAATACCCTCAGAGTCTGTTTCTCCATGAAAAATGGAGGTGGGAAATAACTTCCCTTTATCCTTTGCACGCTACACCCTACGCATGGAATGGGCAAGAGCTGCTTTATTACCACTCACATCCACACAGCGAGATCCCCTTGACCCAGTTCCCTCCGCCCCACTGAAGTTTGGGTGCAAATCACCCATCCTGCCCTCCTGAAAATCCAAACTGGTGGTACCTGAGCACAGGCTGAACCAGAATTCCATGATTATACACTGCCTGGAAGAGCAGGTCGTGTTGTAGCACAGATAAAGGTGTGTAAAGACAATTCCCAAGCCTTGGGGCAAGGGTGGGAGAGGGCACAGGTAGAGGGGTTGCACTGGTGCTGATGGACTTTAACTTCCCTTCACTGCAGGAGGGCAGGGGATGGACAGGAACATCATCACCTTGGAAATGTCCAAATCCTCACTCCCAGCTAACGGAGCAGGGAAATGGGGAGATGCAATTCCTGCTTCCCAGCTGCAGAGATTGCTTTAGGAGCCCTGGTTGCTGCACACACACGGCCCAGGCTGTCCCCTGGGTGACCTTCCAGGGCTCTGCCTCCCTCCTGGCTAAAGAGGGATCATCATTTAGGCTGCTCTCTGCCAAACCAAGCTTTGCTTTCTCCAGAGCAGAGCCCGCCAAGGCTCAGCCTAGTTCTGCAGGATTTGCAACCAAAGGGGAATCGTGTTTCTTGTGGGATCCAGAACCTGGCCTGGCTTTTCCCTGCATGAATCAGGGGCTGTTCCACCCACCTCAAGGGAGACAGGTCCCAGGAGAGACCTGGAGCAGAGCAGAGGCCAGGACTTCCCCCATGCCTGATGCCACCAAACAGGGACAGGCTCAGGAGCTGCACCGGAGTGTGGCTGGAGAAATGTTCCCGAGTTACTCCAGTGCCAGTGGGCAAAGCTCCCTCCCACCCCCCTCCCATCATGCACTGACACTTCCTGAGCTGCAAAGACAGGGATGGAAAGATCTGTTGGATCGTCCTCCCCAGGCCTCATGTAAAGTGGATCCTGCAGAACATCATAGGCTTTTCCAGCTTTATCCTACGTGGATGAGCAAACCGACAGAGCTGCTGAGACCGGTGGTGGGGAACAAGCAAGAGCAAAGCCAGGGAGATGTTTCCAACACACACCCTCACATCCTTCATGTCCTCTTTCCACAGAGCAGCCTGGCACCTCCAGGAATAGTGTCCACTC
Source organism: Myiotriccus ornatus (assembly GCA_036023395.1). Taxonomy (NCBI): domain Eukaryota; kingdom Metazoa; phylum Chordata; class Aves; order Passeriformes; family Tyrannidae; genus Myiotriccus; species Myiotriccus ornatus. The sequence goes on along the minus strand of JAYRBT010000082.1, from coordinate 1,397,449 downwards.
AGACACTGGTGCTTCCAGCTCATCTCCTTTGCCAGCTTGTTACGGGGCCGATCCCATCCCACCCCACTCTGGATGTGACAGGGGTGTTCCAGGGAGCAGCAGAGGGGACAGGAGCCCCACCATGACCAGGAGAACACAGGAAGGGACAGACATTCCTGCCCCAAAGTGATGCCACTCCATCAGATCCCAGCCAGTGCCCATCTCCTCCCACGAGACATCTTCTTCCAGTCCCTCTCCAGGCACACACTTCGACCACACACACCCCCAGCAAGCCCCGAGCTGCCTCACAGCCAGGAAAAATGACATTTCAGATGCCAGCTAACTTTTAATTCAGCCCAAAGAGCCTCTCCTGGGATCATGTCCACTTGTACCAGCACCCTGGACTGCTGGAAGTGGAGATTCCCAGCACAGAAGTTTTGTGTTAATTTTTATTGCTGTTTCTTTCCCCCTCCCGAACCAAACCCTTCTCCCTTCTGAATCATTTCTTGCACTCTGGCTGCGTTCACACTAAGTCAGGCCAGATAGCACTGATTAAACAATAAATTAAATAACATTTAATGTCTTTTCTTTTTTTTTTTTTTCCATGTGGAGTCAGTCAAGACAGTGCAAATTAACAGGAAAAAGTTTTAATTTTGTTAAAGCTGCTACTGTGACTCCACACAGACCCCAGACTCCCACAGGACAGGGAACAGGTTGCATCTAATCCTCCCTTACCCACGAATTCTGCTTCTGAACTTCCTAAATCTTCCTTCATTCATTCCAATCTCTCTCTCTCTCTTTTTTTTTTTTTTTAACAAACCAAAAAATGAACAACACTAACACTTTAAAAAAAAAAAAAAGAAAGGAAAACCACCAAAAAAACCAACACATTTTTTGCTCTTAATCTGGCCCCCTGGGTGTGGAAGAGCCTGTTGCTGCTCCCAGTAGCTCCTTTAGGTTGAACAGCTCAGTTGCTGCTGTGCTGGAGAAGGTCCCACGGGGTTACTGTGGCACAATAAATCACGTCAGCACATCCCTAAAAACCTGGCACATCAGTTCCGAAGGGAGCTGGTCCCTCTATCGTTACTTTAAAATCGTTGTTTTCAAAGCCTGTTTTACCCTGCTCCGTAAATACATTATTTTCTGGTTTTAAGAAGCTCCCACATCTTCCCCCTCCCTCTCCCTCCTCCATCGTCACTGAAAGGACGTGGATGGAGCACGGGAGCATCACTGCTCTGAGGGATCTTCCCCGCTGAACTTTTCCCAAAGATTCCAGGCATCTGGATCCACCAGCACCGCTTGGCCTGATCAAAACAGGTGCCCCCACGCCCTGGTGGGAACAGGAATTTCAACACAGCTCAGCCAAGTAAGAAGCTGTAAGAGGTGAACAGAGCTCAGGGAAACAGTCACACGTCCCCTGCTCCCCCTGACAAATCCACACTTTATATTTCCCTTAGTTTGGGGGGGAATAATTAACCTAAACCTACGGGAAAATACAGTTTCTCAGTCGCTGCTTTTGCCCAGGTTTTCTCCAAGTGTAACTCTGCACAGCCCCGTGTGCTTCAGGAGGGGTTTACTCTTTAATTAGAAACTATTATCGGGGAGGGGACACAATCTGGGGAGGGTCAGTTAGAGATTTTCTGCTGAAAGCAATCAAATCGCTGTGAGCTGATACAGGGGAGGCTTTAGGCGGAGATGGTTGAGGTGGAATTGTTGCTGTTTGCGTGGACAGACTAAAAAACTCCTGGTCCTCCCCTCAAATAAAGAAAAACAACACCACCACCCACATCCACACCCACACAAAAAGAAGCAATCCCAAGAAAGAAAGGGGGGAAAATAAATTAAAATAAAATAAATTAAGGCAGCGTGGTACTAAATCAGGTGTTTTGGGAGCAGCTGTCCCGGACTAGGAGCCAAGGAACTTTCCTCCCGATGCTGGGATGTGCATGGATGTAACCAGGGGACCCCTGTGCCACCCTTCAGGCCCTGATTCCCACGTCCCCAGGGCAGCTCCAGCCACGGGGGTGGCCGTGGGTTTATATCTTGCTCGGGGACAAATAAAGAGGGAAAGGCTGAGGATAAATAAAGAGAGAAAGGGGTGGCTGGTGGGTGAGGGGGAATTTAGGCAGCCAGTGTAACAGCTCCCGGCCTCTCCCCCGACTCCCCCACCCCAATCAAACCCTCCTTTGCATTTCCATGGCCTAAGGGGGGGTTTCTCCTTGCGAAAGAAACGTCTAAAACCGCTCGCTGGCACCGGGGAAGGACGGAAAATATACGACAAAAACCACCCCGAAAAACAAAGTGTCGCCGCTGCCGCCACCACCCCCTCCCCCCGCACACACCTGATACCCCCGGCTTGGAAAGGGACACTCCTGCCCCTCTCTCCATCTCTTCCTTCCCAGCCTTTCCCCCCTCCGTCCCCGACCTCCCCTTCTCCCGCAGCTCCGGCAGCGGGGACGGGGGACCGGGGGGCACCCTTCGCTCCCCTCGCTTGGGTGACAAGGGAATATTTATGTTGGTATTGGAGGAATGCGCTTCCTTCTCCAATCAGGAATGCAACCGGAGTTTCTAATTATAAGTTAGATGGTGGCTGGGAATAAAAGATTGCTTTTTAATGACTCCCCGTCCAGGTGCTCCTTCTGCCTGTCCTTCCCAAGAACGCATTTGCATTTTATTGCTTTTTCTCCCATCCCAACGAATTCCCTGCTTTTCAGACATACCTGAAATAGTTGGAGAGGCTGCTGCCTTCAACACCCTCAACCTCCGCACCGCCGGGCAAGGGGGGGAACCGCGGATCCCGCAAGGATCCCCGCGCGGATCCCGCATGGATCCCGGCGCGGATCCCGCATGGATCCCGCATGGATCCCCGCGCGGATCCCGCATGGATCCCCGCGCGGATCCCACCCGAACCCCGCGACCGGTTTGGGTGGGGGGGGGGTGGGTAGGAAAGGGAGAGGAGGAGCAGGTAATAAACGCACTTAAAAAAAAAAAATTAATTATTACGATGAGGAATTTTTTTTTGGGGGGGTGTTGTTTGGTGGGCGCTCCTGAGCTGTTTGCCGGCGGAGCAGCCCCTCTCCCCCTCGGCGGAGCCTCCCCGAGCTCGGGCTTCCCCCGAGCCCAATTACCTCCGCGGGGTAATTAGAGCAGATCGTGCGCTTACATGCCTTGCCCAGCACCATTTGCTTTTTGTGGGGGAGTGAGAGAGAAAAGGCTCTTAAAGGCGTAGGGTGCAAAGCGCGGAAAAGGCAAAAGAAAAACCAAAAAAAAAAACCCCAAGGAGATGCGATTCTTCCCCCGCCTCCCCCCCCCCCAAAAAAGTGCGTTATCCCCTGGAAAAGGGGCGCGCAGGACCCGCCGATGCCGCGCCGGGCTCGTCTCCCCCAGCCCCGTCCCCGCTCCCTGCTCTGCCTTCCCAGCACCCAGACTGCGGAGCCTTCACCTCCTTGCTCTTTCTTCCCATTTTTCCACCACCCCTCTTTTTTTTATTTTTTCTTTTCCCCCCTTTCCCCCTAAATATTCCTTAAAGCGAAGGGGGAGGGGGGGAAATTCCCAAAACTTTTCATCCTTCTCCCCCCCACCCCGTCCCCACTTTCCTTTCCTTCCACCTGACTAGCTCGAAATCACCTTGAAATGCTCATGTCAACTTGTATCATTATCTCTTTAATTCAGGCAGCGCCTTTTGTTCTTCACAGGAGAGGATCAAAGCACTTAAAAAAAAAATAACTTTCCGATCGCTCCCTCTCGCTCTCTCTCTTTTACAGTAGGAGAAGGAGAGATCAGGTATAACCCAGTCAAAATAAACAAAGTGAATGCATAAATAAAAGAGGTGAAATGCAGGTTCTAAGAACTTGCTGGCGCTGGAACAATCCCACCTCTTTAGCTGAGTGGCAACGAAAGGAGAATTTCAAGTCATCTTAAGCGCAGGGGTTGCAGAGAAAACAGAGGAGGGGAAAAATAAATGAAAATGAGAGGAAAAAAAAAAAAAAAGAAGAAGAATAAAACTTACCACCAGATTGGGTAACTTGACAGAGCCTGACTCAACCCACAAAGAAACAGGAAATATCCAAAAGAGGCCATTGATGAAAAGTTGTCTTTCTTTTTTTTTTTTTTTTTTTTAACCAGAGTTGCCAAAAACCTTCCTTTCTTCTGAGGCAGGATGATTATTTTAATAATAATAATAATAATAATAATAATAAACAATAATTTAAAAAAAAAAAAAAGTCAAATGAAGTGAACTCAACCCGACCAGGTAAATCCTCTCTCTCGCTTCCTCTACTACTCTCAAGGAAAAAAAAAAAAAAAAAAAATCTCAGAGAGGTTAAAAAACTCTTCTCTCAGCCA
>JAYRBT010000082.1:1380802-1392472 GCA_036023395.1 Myiotriccus ornatus | reverse complement strand
CTCGACCTGATTGCAGCCACACCACCCCAACTGCTCCATCCAGCTTGGAACTGGCACAATCCAATCTCTTCCTCCAGATCATCCCAATTTCCAGGAATTCCAGCCCCGGACATTGCGAGAAGGCGCTGCTGCTGCAAACGACTTCAATCCACCAGACCCACCCCACAGGGCACTAGTAATTAATCTCTTTTTTAATTTCTCTCTCTTACATATTGTCCCTTCTCAGTGGCGGTGGTGGGGGGCGGCTCGGGGTGGATCCCACGGGTCCAAAAAAGCCAAAAAAAAAAAAAAAAAAAAATCCGCAGGTTTTCCGTGGGGTGAAAACAAGGGAAAAAAATAATAATAATAAAAAAATAATGATTAACGTTCTTATAAAGACGTAGCTCCTCGATCGCCAGTCCGGGCTTGGGGTTGCTGCTCCTCTGGAACATATTGTTCAAAGCTTGCTGGATGTGGGAGCAAGTGTCACCCAGCTGACAGGCTTTGCCTTCCCCTGGCTCATTTGAAAGGGGGCTGGAGAGGCGAAAACGAGGGGATGGAGGCACTGGATGAGCCAGGATCTTTTAACATGAATGTTTTTTTTGAGGCTGTTGTAGCTTTTCGCTGCCTGTTTTTTTGTTCTTTTCTGGGTTTGGATTTTTTTTTTTTCCTCCTTTTTAATTTATTTATTTTTGTGGTTGTTGAGGAGGAGACAGAGAGCTGGCTGAGATTTTATTTATTTCTTCGAGTTCCTTTTAATTTTTTTAATTTTTTTTGTTATTTTTTTATCTGCGAATCAGAAAATTTCTGTGGCTCCCAGGGAACAAAGAGAGGTACAGCTTTTAATGACTTTCTGGGAGGAAGGCTTGCAACCCCGCATGAGCTCAAATCAAAATGCGCTTTCATTCTCATTAAGAGCCGCATATATTTTTTTCCCTTAGTAGGGAATATTCCTATTTACACACGCAGAGGGCTTTATATGCATATATATAAAGATATGTTTGTGTTGAGCGAGATGGAGAGATATATTCATTCTAGTGAAATTATACTAGAAATGCAGTTCATTCGGGGATATTTAAATCATTGGGAATTTGGCAGGGGTCGGGCCCTGATTATTTTCTTTAGGGTTGGATGACAAGCGATTGCAAATGTGAGCTCTGGCAAGTGCTCCGAGATCTAATCGCTCTCGTGTAGCCAAGCTCCGGTTGATCCGAGCCGCTTCTCTCCCTGCTTCCAGAGGGGGAACGGATGCTCTTCCCGGCTCTCCCAGCAAATCCCCGCGGTGGAGATGCTGCAATTATATGGAGTGTATTAAATCCATCCCCCCCTTCCTCCTCCAGCAGCTCCCCCACCCCGGAGGAGCCAAAGAGGCTGGAGGAGGGAGTTTTTATTGCATAAGGTAGGATGAGGAAAAGGAGGAGGAGGAGGAGGGTGGTGGTGTGTGAAAAATCATCTTAAGGACTTTCCCTGCGTATTAGAGAAAATCCCATCCAATTATAGCATTACTGGGAAGAACCAAACACCGAGACTTTCAAAGGAGGGGATTTCTCTGTCTTTTCAAGTGAAATTGCTCACACTGCAGACTGGAACACACACACACACACACACACAGACCCTCCGACATCGGCCCCTGCCTGGGCGTGGGGGTCCCGGCCAGGCGGGGCTGGAGGGGGAGGAGGATGGGGCAGGACACACATCCCTTCCAGGGGTCGAGCTAATCTCCCGTCCTTTTGTTCCCGGGGAGGAGATTTAAACATCCCCCAAAGCCTCTGCCCCTCCCTCCAGGAAGCACCAGGCAACTTTACCTGGAGGTACAAATTCAGCCACTCTCCCTTTTCCTCTTTGCTTCGCAGCTGCTGTTTGGGGAGGATGGAGATAATCCACTTTGTCAGAGGCACACACAGACACACACACACACACAGGGATTGATTCCCACAGCAGCACCATCCCTGCTCGCTCTGCCACCACCAACTGCTTTTAATGACTCTGATTAAAGGGGACCGGGGTGTGTAATGGCCATTCCCATCCCTGGCAACGCTCCTGTTGATTAATTATCTGCTATCCACGTTACCTTTGAGCCCAGGCCTTCAAGGGGCAGATTTTGCAATCCATTAGAATCGCTCCAAAGGCTGCCACAGGCCTTAGGGATGCAGGGCAGGAAGCCTTAGGGATGTGGGACTGCTGGCATTGGGATCTGCAGGGGTTTCTCCCCATGGCTGATTTCGGGCTTGATGGCAAACCCTGGTCAAGCTCCCTCAGGCTGATCCATTGTTTCCTGTCCTTTTCCCGAATATTTGGGCATCGTTCAGACATGTGTTGCCAGTGGGCAGGATCTGGCCCTCAGTGGGGTGACAGCAGCGTGGCTTTGGCTTCTTCTCTCCTCATGTTGCTCCTGAGTGTCCAGGGGAATGTTTTGAGGGAACAGGTTGCCCAAGGAAGCTGTGGCTGCCCCATCCCTGGAAACATCCAAGGCCAGGCTGGACGGGGCTTGGAGCAACCTGGTCCAGTGGAAGGTGTCCCTGCCCACGGCAGGGAGGTGGAGGCTGGAACCAGATGATCTTGAAAGTCCCTTCCAAGCCAAACCATCCCAGGATTCTATTGCTCCATGATAATCCCGCTGCCAAAGCGGGTGGGTGACTTCAGTTACCAAACTGGCACGGGGGGGTAAAAAAAGGGATGGGAGGACATGGACTCATCGTCACGGGGCTGGAATGCCTCGTGAAGGCACTGCAGGCTGTCTCTGGCCTGCTTACTCAGGGGGAAGGCCCAGCTGGCATCTTCAGGGTCCTCTTGAGTGTGTCGGGAGGGCTGGATTTAGAAGGGTGAGCACAGTCAGTGCCACCAGGAACAGCGCAGGGAAAGGCTCATCCCGGATGCTCCCACCCCAGAGAAGTCCCTGGAAAGAGGTCAGGGGCCAGGGGAGGAGGCTTGGAGGGATCCAGGCAGGCCATACTTCTCAAATACTCTGTGTGTCTCCTGCTCTCCTTCCCCCTCTGCCCTCCAGGGAGAAGGTTTGTTGCAGCTGCAGGATGGGCAGATGATCCTCAGGGAGAGCCAACACGGAGCCAGGGAAGGCTCCCTGTGGGCCAGAAGGTTTTGCTTAATTTCAGTGGAGGGCCCCAGAGAGTTCTGCCCCTTCCCTCCTTCACACTCGAGATCCCACCAGGAAAATCTAATTCATTATTTGATTTTGCAGATTGCAGCTGGAACTGGATCTTGCTGGAGGTGGCTGAACTCCCCCACTCGTAGTTCACTCACTGTCTTCCCCACAAATCCGTCTCTGGTCTGCATGGATTGGGAGAGCCACCATGGCAGTGGGAGAAATTCACTGCCTGCTTTTCCTTCTATCCCAAGAAACCTCTTTTTCCTTCTCTGCTCCCACACTGTGGCTTGCTGGGAGCACTGGGAGCACCAGCAAACACCCACCAGGCAGCTGAGGAACCCCAAGAGCACATAGGAGTTGCTGCAGATGTTTGAGGACCCAGATACCAAAACATGCTTGTGAGCACCAAACCTCCTGTATTTCTAGGAAAATGTCACATAAATATTGGGATCCTGGCTGGCTGGGTGATGGGTTGGTGGAGGCCAGGCTTTTCCACTGGCCTTTTGGCTTGTGACATGTCACTCTGCTCCCCTCTTTCGCTTTGAAGGTCCCTGCAGACCGAGATCCATCTCAGACACGTCATCCCTCCATCCTGAGCGGGGTTCCCAGCGGTACAAACAGTGCCAAGGTGGGTTGATATCCACCCCAGCAGATGTGGAGGACAAGGCAGAAGACGGGCAACATCTGGCTCGTGCTGTGGCTCAGCAGCAGAACTGGTGAAACGGTGGGTTTGGGGGCTAAATTCGGGTCCCTTTGTCAAGACCAGCTCTCTGTGACCAGCTGGCTTTGCTGTAGAGAAGCCACTGCTGCCCAGAAATGGAGGTTGGACCGGTGCTGGAGGGGTTTTAGAAATCAAATGCCCTAAAAGGATTTCACCTTTCCTGCCACCACTGTCCAACCCTCCTTGCAGGACCTTGGTTCCTGGTGCTGTGGAGCCCTGGGCAGCTCAGCCCAGCAGGTCCCAGGCTCTGGTAGGTGGTGGACAGAATTCCTCCTGGAGCTGCATTCCTATGGGTTTGGCATCTGCTTTAGACTCGGTGCCTAATCTGCAGACAGCTGAAGTGGGGGGAGATGCCCACAGGCAACTCCTCTCCGGGCTCTAAAGAGGCCCTGATAGCAATGAGCGAATCAGGAGCAATTTTGGGTGGGTTTCTCAGCTCTTTAGGCTTCAAAGAGGTGTCCTCAGCTGGAAGGGAACAGCACACATGAAAGGGGACAGCAGGCATTTGACACTGCCTAAAACACCTCTGGCTGTGGCCATTCCCAGGTTATTCCACGCCGGTGGCAGACCGGGATTTTGGCTGCTTTTGGATTCCCGTAAAAAATGCTGTAGCAATGTGTCATTGTGTGCTCACAGAGCTCACAGGGGAAGTGGAGGATGGCTGAGGGCACAAACCCCGGTGCTGGCACGTCCCCAGGAGGGCAGCGAGGGTGGGATCCATGGCATGGCTCTGGGTGTGAGGGAGGCAGAGCTCCCCAAAGAGCTGCACCAGCCCCTTTGCAGATCTGTCCCGGGCTGATGATCCTTTCCTTTGGGCTTTCACAGACAGACTCGACGGTGTTGGGGATGGAGGGGTGGGGGGTCTGCTCCTTTTGCCACCACTCTGTAAAATGTGACTTTGTGCCACCCTGGCACGTGTCATGTCCCAGCTGGATTCCCGCCCCTGGGATGGTCGCTCCTTCAGGACAGGCCACCCCTCCTGCAAGGTCTTGAGCGGCAGCAAGACTCCTGGGGCTCCCTGACGCCTCTCCCTGCTCCTTCCCTCCATCTCCTGCCCCCCTGGGATGCCGCAGGGATCCCGCAGACCCACCTGCCTCGCCCGTGTCCTGCAGGCTCTCACCGGTGGGGCTCTGGCCCACCTAGTGGTGCAGCAGGAGAACAAACCTGCAGAGGAAAAAACGGGGATGAAAAACGCCCCCGGGGAAGTTGTTAATCAGAAATAACACGGGTTTCACCCAAACCTCCCCTAATAGGTGATGTCAGCAGGGAATGAACGTGCTCATCCAGCTCTATCAGGTGCAGCAGCAGCCAAGGTGACATTGCCAGGTCAAGGGCAGATAAATATTCCCTTTTCTTGTCCTTTCCTCCTAAACCCACTGAGTTGGTCCCTTTCAATTGTCAACAAGTGTCCAAGGCCAGCTTGGACGGGGCTTGGAGCAACCTGGTCTGGTGGAAGATGCCCCTGCCCGTGGCAGGGGGCTGGAATTAGGTAATTTTAAAGGTTCCTTCCATTCCTTCTACGGTTCTGTGATTCCATGATCTTCTCCAGAGCTTCCCCTCGGTCAGAGGGGCTGTGCCAAGGGGGATCAGCGCTCTGCTGATGCTGAGGAAGACTTTTCCACGTGGTCTCCACTCCACCAGCAGCTCCCTGGTTGTTGTGAAGTTCCTTCGTGGAGACCACCCTCTGACAAAGGGATTCTGTGAAGGATAAGTTGGGATCTTCCTTATGGGATGAGGTGTTGGGGCAAACCAATTTATTTTGAAGGCAAGCTGACCATTTGGAGGCAAATGGAACTCCCTGAGTCCATTAAGGAGCAGTCCTGCCTTTCTGACACGTTGAGAACTCCAGATCCAGAGAGGAAATAACCTAAAACAAGAGCTGGAGCAGTGGAAGTTTTCCCCTGAGGACTTTAATTCAGTAAATGCACACATAACCTGAGCTCCTGTGTGTGTGAAGTGTGTTTGCTCCTGTGGGATTTCTCTCTGGGCCGGATTCAGTTTAAAAACCTATTAATCAGCACTGGAAGGTGATAATCTTCAGGGCCCAAACCTGCTCTTAGGGACACAACCAACCACTCGTGGGACAATGCAGGCTCAGGTGCCAATAACTGAGCACAACAAAATCTTCCCAGGAGAATAACAATGATGATAATCACCTGATTTCTTTGGGAGAGACATTTTAGGGTCTGGTATTTTGGCTCCTGGAGGCAAATCCTGCATCGTTTTCTGGAGATGTCCACACTGCCAAGTCTCAGCATCAAAAAAAGAAGGTGTCCCTGCCCATGGCAGGAGGTTGGAACTGGATGATTTTTAAGGTCTCTTCCAACACAAACCATTCTATTATTCCATGAAGATTCCCTCCAAAGTAGAATAAGGACTGCCTTTAAAATTGTGTTTTCTTTACTTTGCTCCATCCAATCTCTCTTTATGTTTTTCTGAGGGTGGAGATAGACACTGGATTAAGGGGAAAACAACAACAAAAAAAAAAGAAAGGAAAAGCAAGTGTTTATGAGGCAGAAAGAACAATAAAAGAAACAGTTATTTATTAAATCACCGATGCACTGATGTTGAAATTTTCTAATCCCTTTTTAACATCCTATTCTAATCAGCCATTTTCAAAGGGCTGGCCACACTCCTGCTGCAGGTGCAAACAAAAGGAAAAAAAAAAACCCAAACAAAACAAACCCAAATTTAAAATTTAAACCAGAATTTGATCTCTTTGTGAACTCGCTCCTAACCCACCCCTTTGAAACTCAAGTGATACCATCGCCCGAGATGAAGGTTGGGATTCAGCCGCGTGTTTGCAAATCAATATGCATTTTAAACAGGGATTATTTTATGCTGCTGACAAGCGCGGGACTGAAAAAAACTACCCAGACTGGAGTGTCTTCTCTTCAGCCACAGAGCAAGTTAATTAAGATACATTAAAATCAGGAATAGGAACGCAGGGAAGCACAGGAGAGTCTACTCTTTATTGCAACAATGCCCTGGTCAAGGTCTCCCTCCAAGCCCTTTTAAATGTGTTTGAAAAGTGCAAGATTGTTTAGATTATTTATTTGGGGGTGTTGATTTTTTTTTTTTTAAGATTATTTGTTTATTTAATTAAAGAAGTCGATTTTAAACCGGCTCAATACGAGATAGCGCGGCGGCGAATTTGTCACGACAAATTCGTGCACCCGCGGGATGGGAGAGGGGAACACGAGCCGGGCCAGCGCTTTGCTGGTGGGAAACGGCGAAACAAGAGGTACCGACTAATGAAATGTCTCCAAAATCACCCCCAAACCCACTGTCAGTGTCAAGGGCCGGGTGGTGCTTTGCTGCTGGAGACTCTCACGCCGGGAGAAGAGGAATTCCTGCGGAATCGGTGGGAAGGAAAGACCTGCCTGCGCTAGGGAGAGGGAAAAAAAAAACCAAATAGATTGGGCTGAGAGAGTTAAAAAAAAAAAGCAAAGCACCAAACCCCACCGAGGTGCTAAAACCTCGGTCAAGTGAGGTGTTGACAAGGGCTCCGAGTTGATAAATAAACAGAAAGGAGCTCTCCCTCGCAAAGTCTGAATGACAAAGCGAGAGAGCCCGGAGCTGCGGAGTGTCCCTGAGCATTTTCATCACAAAAGCCGATGGTGGGGGGCAGGTTTTAACACGGCCACGAGTCTGACTTTCTCTCCCTTTCTCCCTCGGGTTTTTTTTTTTTTTTTCCTTCCTTTCCCCCTTCCCCTCCCTCTTATAAACAGAGAGGACAAGAGGTCATATCCCCGGGGTTTAGAGAGACTCTTCTCCCCCTTCCAGGGAGGGTGGATGTTCTTTCAGCCTGTTTACAAATTAGTCCGAGTTATGATGTCTTAATGTAGTTGCCGGGTGGCCACCTGGGCCGGGCCCTCTTCTGCTGCCTTCACTTCGCGTGCAGGAGTGACACCTGCAGATGGGTTCTTGCCCAGCACCCAAACTGTGTGTGAAAACGGGGAAAAACGCCGGGAATTGGCAGGTTTTTGTGTCTGTTTTGCTCTGGTGCAAGGAATTGTGAAGGTCAGTGCGCAGATCTGCGATATGCACGGGGCGCTGAAAGGAGGTTTAGATGAGATCTTCAGGAATAAATTCTTGGTTGGGAAGGTGGGGAGGCCCTGGAATGGATTTCCCAGAGAAGCTGTGAGTGCCCCTGGATCCCTGGAAGTGTCCAAGGCTGGGTTGGAGCAACCTGGGACAGTGGAAGGTGTCCCTGCCCATGGCAGAGGGTGGGATGAGATGACCTTTAAGGTCCCTTCCAACCCAAACCTTCCTGTGATTCCATGATTCCACCTCGAGGTCACCTCACACAAAAAGGGGATGAATTGGTCCTTCCTTCAGCTTCCCTTGCGAGCAACAGCCTCTTAAATTAGGGGGAAAGAGGTGAGAGCTCCTAAAGGTCTCCCCTTCCTCTTCCTGCACAAGATACTTCCAAAATATTTTATTATGTCTCCTGTAATGAATTAAGAGAGGGGATCTCTGAGGGGACTGAGGTTTAGGGTTGAAACGAGATGATCTTTAAGGGCCTTTCCAACCCAAGCCATCCTCTGATCCCCCAGTTCTCCAGAGGGATTTTTGCCGTGGAATTTGGAGCGTGGCGACGTAGGGAAGCAAAAGCAGGGGCTGCCTGTCTTCGCCTTGCTCCGAACCTCGCGTTTACAGCGCCAAAATTAAGCCCAGGCCCTCCCACTCTTCACACTTAAAAAGTTCTTCAATCTTAACAAATAAATAAATAAATAAATAAATAAATAAATAAATAAAGGTTGGTTCCAAGCCCTGGGCGTGAAACGGGGGTTCAGTGAGAAAAAGGTGCTAGTGGTGTTCGGTGCACCTTCCCCCTTCCTCCGTGGGCTCCCAAATAAAGGCTGAGCTCCCATCCTGCCCTTTTCTCCCGGGGGGAAAGGAAGCAAACACACTAATAAGTTGGGGTTTTTTTCCCCCTTCCCTACCCGTGCACTTATTTCCATACAACTTAATCTCCCTGGGACTTTTATCTTCCTGCCAGCGTGGGCTGGGATTGGCCGAGGGCTTGAGGAGTTGGAGGGTGGGGAGGGAGGAAAAGAGGATGGAGACTCAGAACACGATCAGCTCGGCCGAGTTTCCCGAGGACAGCAGGTTTCAAACGCGCTGCAGCCCTCGACGAGCCTGGCAGAGGAGCTGCTTCCAAATCCCAGTGGTGAGCCAGAACCCCCCCATTCCCAGGGGCGGGCACTGCGGGAACATATTCCCCGGCACAACCCGTGGGGGGCTGAAAAATCGGGAGTCTGAGGCACGGCAGGTTGGCAAGAGCCCTCTTTTCAATCTGAATGTAGAGCAAACGCCCTTAATGTGGGTTGGGTTGGGCTGGAGCCTGCAAGGGAGCTGAGCTGGGCGCTGCTCGAGTGGGGTTTTGTTGTTGTTTGTTTTTTTTTTTTCATGGGAATAGCAAGGAAATCACAAGGCTCGATGAACTTTGCCTCCTGACAGCCCTACTTGGCTTCCATCCTGCCCAGGAATCCTGTTGGCTCCCGTGGAGTAAAAATCTCCACGGCTTGGCCCCACTGGCAGTAATTCCTGGCAAAAAAATTTGGTGTTTTTTAATATGTTTTTTAAATATTTATATATATATATATTTAAAATATATTGTTGTATTATTTCGTATTTTTTGCCCCGAGAAAAATAAAAGGATTACACTCTTTGGCTGCAGTCGTGTCATAGAGAAAAAGTTCTTTACAGGGCACTGGGTCACCCCCAGGCCACCTGCTGGTGTCACACCAGGGATGAGTTTCCGCTCCAGACATCAGGAATCAGCTCTTGCTGCCTCTGTGCCTTCTCCTGGAACTCCTAAGGTTTTAAGGAAATCAAAGATATTGGGATCCAAGAGGTACTTTGGAGTTTCTGAAGTTTAAAACAGGCAGGGAAGGCGGTTTCTGAAATGTTTTGCCCACCGTGAAACTTGATAAATATTTGCACAAAATAACACGACTCCAGAAGAGACCCCAAACACCAAAGAAATTCCCAAAACACCCATCAAACACTGGGATATTTTGGTGACTTAACTGGGAGATCCAGACATTTGGGGAAGCTGTGGATGAAAGGGAGAAAGCAGCTGTCCAGAATAAAAATAAAAGAGAAACAAACAGGAAGAAAACACTGATCTCTGCTGAGGGCAACGGAAAGAGGAGGAGATGGGAAGAGCAGGGAAAAGGAGAGGAAGAAACACGTGGAAAGAAAGAGAGAAAGAGAGAAAGGAAGGGGAGGAAGGCAAAGGGAAGAAAGAGAGAAAGAAAATAAAGAAGGAAGGAAAGGAAGAAAGAAGGAAGGAAGGAAGGGAGGTGGAATAATGATGAGGTACCTCATGAGTTTGCCTAAATATGAAACTTTTCAGCTGCACTCACCCTCTGTCAAAATAGAAAAAGAAGAGAAAGACCCAGAAAAGAGGAGCAGACTAAAAATATCAGGGTTTCATTGCTGAGAGGGGGTGAGGAAGAGCTGCTCAAGATAATGAACAGGATAGAAATCAGTCAAGGAGCTGTAATTTGTTCTGACTCACCACTCCAGACCAAAAAGAATTAAAAGCAACAAAATCCAGCCCAGCAGAAGCAGCCACTTTTCTACGTGTAGCCAATGATAAACTGAGCAACTCCTGCCACGAGTTCAGGTAAAAAAAGAACCAAGCCCAGAAGAAATGAAAAAGCACTTTTACACTTTGAAAAATCAAGTAATTCCAGGTCATGGTTTGGAGCAGTTTATCAACACCTCCAGCATGGCTTGGAGCCTCAGTTTTGGGCCTTTCCAGAGGTCCCCTGAGGATGTTCAACCTCAGCTTGCATCTGGTGTGTGCCATCTGTGAGGCTGCTTTGCTGTTCCCAGAGCGAGGGCACTCAATCACAAGTGCAGAAATCACAGATTCAATAGGGATGAGCCAGCAGATAAAGATATTTTTCTTCCCCACATACTCAGCATCTTGATACAAGAGCATTCAAGGGGTAATTATAGAATGTTAACGGATATTGCATTCAAAATTAAACATCCCCATCCCAGAGGAGCACCTGCTGTGCTGTGTCCGTCTGCTGTGTACCCCCAGTGAGGTCCAGGCTCAGCTTCTATTAAAACTTTGTGGATCAAACCACCCCCAAAAAACTACAGTAACATCCCTCCGTGCACCTCCCGAGGCAACAATAAAAATCAGCAAGATCACATCAGTTAATTCCTTCCTCCCTCCCATCTCCCCTTTCTCCCTCCCTCCCTTCTATCCAAAATTGCTCTTAGCCACTGCAGAAGGTGCTTCTCTGTGTCCCCAGGGAATCTCATCCCGGTGGGATCAGCGTCCTGTCCGAGAGCCTTTGTTCCGAGCGACAGCGATTCCCCCTCACCTGTCAAATGCAAACAGCCACCGCCATCTGGTGACCGTGGAGCAGCTCACGGCTCCAGGGAACGCCGTCTCTGGCCCCCTGAGGAAGCAGTGACCCCTCGCCCTCAGGTGAAGACCCTCAGCCTGGGGGTGGGCACGTTTGAAGCCGAGCTGGGGCTGCACCAGGAGGTGGCATTTCATTGTCCGTCGGCCTGACACTTCTTGAGCAGGTGGGAAGGGAATGCGCTGTTCACTCGAGTGCCCTTAGGATTGGTAAGGTTGGAAAAGCCCTCTAAGAGCATCAAGTCCAGCTGTTTACCACCAAACCACGTCCCCAAGTGCCACTTCCACACACCTTCTGAACACTTCTAGGGATGGGGACTCCCTCACTCCCCTGGGCAGTTTGTTCCAATGCCTGACCACCCTTTTAGTGAAGAAATCTTCCCTAATATCCACTCTGAGCCTCCCCTGGCACAGCCTGAGGCCGTTCCCTCTCCTCCTGTCCCTGTTCCCTGGGAGCAGAGCCCGACCCCC
>JAYRBT010000082.1:1368366-1380702 GCA_036023395.1 Myiotriccus ornatus | reverse complement strand
AGGGGCTCTCAGGTCTCCCTGGATCCTTCTCTTCTCCAGGGGAACCCCCCCAGCTGTCCCAGCCTGGCTCCAGAGCAGAGGGGCTCCAGCCCTTGGTGCATCTTCATAACCCTCTTTGTCTCTCTTCGTGCTTCTCCTATGAAAAGGTCCAACCATTTCCCTCTGACAGCAAAGGACCTCTCTTTTCACTGCTTCTTCCAAGAGCTGGCAATTTGTTTTTCAAAAAATCCCTAAAAATGGAGTTTTTTGCCTCCTGCTTCCCTGCAGGTCTTTCCTGAGTTGTGCTCTGCTCTTGCAAAGGTTTTTCTTTTTCAACACACAAGTACTATGAAAATACTCCCTTCTGAGTAAATCAAGACGAGTTCTTCGTGTGGAAACCACATTTCTCCTGGTAATTTCATGGAGAATCTGGGACTTTACAGTCTGGGCCAGAAAGACTCTTAATGCAATTTAATTCCAGTGCAAAACCCTGTCCTTGGTGTCTTTGTGACAATCAGGCACGTCAGGAATGAGGGTGTTTTTGTTAGAGCTGCAGGAGGGATTTTTTAGGTCTGAAGGAGCAGTGCCAAGGACTCATTTCACCTCCTGCCAGAGTCTGAACTGTAAAACACATTGATTAACCAGCTTATTTGAGGGATTTTTTTATGACAATTTGCTTCCTCATGAAAATCAGATGGAAGGGAGGGACCTGAATTCGAGCATCGTGGGGGGAGAAACCCCTGTGTGAGCTCAGCAGCTCCTCTCAGCTGACTAATCCTGCTAATAGGGTGCCAGTCATCAATTATTCCCCGGCTTTGCTGCTCCTGGGATTATTGTGGGCATACTGGAGGTGGTGGGAGAGTGACCGGAGGAGAGAAATGAGGAACTGAGGTTGTGCACGTGTGGGGCTTTGGGGGAGCAGAGGGTGACACCGTAGATGTCTGCAGACCTATAGGAGACCTCATTAGCTCTGCTCCTGCAGCACCTCTTGTTTGCCTCACCCTGAGGGTGGCAGGTGCCCTGGGATAACCTGTCCCTCTATCTGTAAGGTCACCCACCTCTGTATCTCAGGGACTGGTGGCAGTGACCAGGGACGTGCCCCAAGTCAGGGGTCTTTGGCCTTGAACACACATTAAACCCGTTCACTGAAGGACACTCAGAGTCCCTGAGAGGGAAAAGGAGGGAGATGATAATGTGAGGAAAAAAAAAAAGAAGGAAAGGAGTAAAGAAGGGAAAAGGAAGAAAAAAAAGAAAAAAAAAAAGGGGGGAAAGAAAAAAGTGGAAAGTGGAGTGTTGCGGGTGGTTTTATGCAATCCAGCTACCCCTGGCTGTGGTCACCGCTGTCACCTTGCAGAGAGGTGCACAAAAACCTCTTTAATGAATATCTGGCTGATGATCTGTGACAGTTTCCAATCATCTCAGTTGTCTGTGGGTGCTGCTTTCCGCCCTGGAGTTCATTTCGAAGTTCCTCTAATGGATTGCTGCTCCGACAAAATAATTACAACTAAAAAATCCCCTTATTGATTCTTAGTTTCTTGCCGCCATTTCACTGTGGGAAGCGAAAATTCCCTTGATGGGAAATGACGGGTCACAGCATTTCCAGCTTCTCCTGGACTGTATTTATGCACATGGGGTGCCACAACACGAGGCTGAGATGGGCTGGTGTGTGTTGAATGTCAGTGCAGGATCACGGGAAGAGAGGGAAGGAGAAGGGAGTGGGTTGGAGGATGGATCTGGGGATGCTCATCCTGGATCCAGTTCCCTCTGTTGGCTCCACTGGGAAGGGATAGAGGATGTTTGACCAGTTTTTAACATGGCAGAGAACAAGAAATCAGAATATGGTGGATAAGGAGCAGGTCTGGGCAGTGCCTTTTCTCTTTTTCGTTTTCAGGGCGTTTTTTTCTTTGTTTTCATTCGTTTTTTGTTTGGCTTTTTGTGGGGCTTTTGTTTTGTTTTGAGTGGGTTTTGTTTGTTTTTAAACAGTGAATTTTCTGGAAACGGAGATTGGGAAAGGAAGAGAAGACATTCAAAAACTCCAGTTGAAATTCCATGGGCTGGAGGAAAGGTGGGAGAAAATTTCTCGGAAGTGGAGGGAGGAAAAAATGAAACACTTTCCTGTTGCGTTCTCAAAGGTGGGGCCAAAATGGCAACAGATTTCCTTGGATATTTCAAAATATGACCTTTTTGTTTGAAAATTACGTGCTGGCTTTAAAAAAAAAATAAAATAATAAAAAACAATCCCTGTGTGCAAAGGAAAGGCAGTGAAGGGTGGAGCGAAATGCCCTCAGAAGGGAACAAAACCATCAGCTGAGCTCGAATGGACTGTTCGAGCTGAGCCAAAATTCTCCAATTTCATTTTTTGCTGAAAAGCCTTGGGGGGGAAAAAAAGAAGAAAAGACCAAACTCAGCTGGTATTTCCAATCTACCTGAACTTTAGTTCTGTCACACCTTTCCCAGCCCCTGTTTTTTGGGGTTTGGCTTGTCCCTGGGGAGATCCACCTCTCTTCCCCCCACGCCAGGGCCGTGAGCGCTGGCAGAGCCAAGAGGGCTGTCCAAAGCCACTCACTGACAACTCTGGGAGGGCAGGACTCTCTCCAGGGACCTGTCCTGCTGTGTTCCACCGTCCTGGGAGCAGCCACACTTAATTAAACAGAAGGGAAAAGTGCTGCCCCTCGATCCCGCTACGCCCCGTCCGAAATCCGCGGCGAGAGAGATGATGCTGGTTCACAAAATCCCGGAATATTCCGAGCTGGGAGGGACCCACAAGGCTGTTTTTTAAGCAGCTCTGGGCAGCTTCTCCAAAGCTGTTGACAGTTGCAGTGGCTCAGAACAGTGGGATATTTTTAGGGAGGGGTTATTGCTGCGTCTCCACCGTCCCTTCGAGCCGCAGGGGTGAGCAAACCCATCCCATGGAATGCCGGCGGCGAAGGGATCCAGCCAGGAGATCTGGCACCCACCCCCTGAAGCTGCAAAACAGCCAGAGAACAAACTGAGCGAAAATATTTTTGTAGTCACAACATCAAGCCCACCCATCGAATGTGTGTCGGGGATTTTCCAGCGCCGCTGAAAACTCTCCCGTTGCTTTTATTTTTAGATGAAGGGCCGTTTCCCTCGGGTTATTGCACTTTTTTTTTTTTTTTGGAGGTTTCATGCTCATAGAAGTGTTTTATTTCGCGGTGTTTAGCTTTCTTTTAAAGTTGGGCTTGTGATTTACTGCTGGAACTGAAATGTCATTGTCTCGAGGGTTGTCATCTGTCTGGGCTTCAGCCAGAGCGTCTGGGAGTGTTCACCTGTTAGAGCAGGAGCAGGCTGCCAGATTTCGGAATAGAGTTCCTATGAGTGAGTCCTCACTCCTGTGAGTAAAACGAGCCCTTTGAAAGAAAACTCAAGTTCAAAAGTCCTTTTACAAAGGCATAGAGTGACAGGACAAAAGTGAACGTCTCCAGAGTGCCAGAGGGCAGGGTTAGGTGGGATGTTGGGAAGGAATTCTTGGCTGGGAGGGTGGGCAGGCCCTGGCACAGGCTGCCCAGAGAAGCTGTGACTGCCCCTGGATCCCTGGAAGTGTCCAAGGCCAGGTTGGAGCAACCTGGGCTAGTGGAAGGTGTCCCTGCCCATGGCAGGGGGGTTGGAAGGAGATGATCCATGAGATCCTTCAAACCCAAACCATTCTGGGATTCTGGAGTGCAGAGGATCATTCTTGCTGTGCCACCCACCTGCTGCCAGTCCTGCTCTCTGCTGCTTCCATGTCCTACCACGCTGCACAGCCAGAGCAATGAAAGAATCATCCTACAAAGTGCCAGGTGCTGCTCAGGCTCTTGAAGCCTGACCCCGGCCTGCTGCACCTCTGAAATCCTTTACCACTTCTTTCCATCCGAGCAAAGGAACAAAAATGCCAGATCTCAACAGGTGACTCACAGCTGGGGAAAATCTGAGCGTCACTGTGTCCTTCTGCTCTCCCTGCAGCCCGTTGCCTGCTGTCTCAGATCATAAACTCAACGCCAAATACACTCTGGGAGGTAACCTGGAGTCCTGTCATCTCACAGAATCCAGCTCTGTGTGCCCACAAGGCTCTTCTGGATGTGCCCAGGGCCCAAGGCTGTGTTGTCTGGTTGTTTGTGATGGGCCATCTCTGTGTGGGTGGTTGGGAAGCAGAGCCCTGGAAAGCAGAGTCCACCCACAGCGTTAAACTGGGATGTGTGTGCAGGATACTCATCCGAGATGTCCCAGCTCCAGTTATGACCCAAAATCCAACAGCTATCCTGTATTTGGTTAATCTGCCAAGGAATTTTTCAAGGAATTTGTGGAGAGAAGCAGAGATGAAGCTTAATATCTAGAAAAGTTTTGTCTTTTTTTGTTACAACCAGATGTTTTCTTTCAAAGTTTCACTTCACAAAATCACCGAGTCATCGAGGTTGGAAGAGACCTTCAAGATCATCTACTCCAGCCATCAACCCAGCACCCACATCATCACCCCTAAACTCCATCTCCCAGTGCCATAATCAAATCCTGGACTTTCATCTCTTTCTCACTCTTCTTCCCATGCCCAAAATGAATGCTTTGTACTCTGTTTTCACCTTCAGTGCAGTAAAGAGCTTTGGAAACAGGACCCACAGGAGTTTCAAGGATCCCAGACTTAACCCTGCCTTTGGGGGGACTTCCTATTTCAGTATTCCTGGGAACCCTGAGGTACAGGTCTTTAAAACACAAGAGTGATGGAAGTAGATGATCTTTAAAGTCCCTTCCAACCCAAGCCTTTCTGTGATGGTTTTATTGGGAGTGCATCTGACAGACAGAACAAGGATGGTATGGAACACCAGAATCCCCAAAAAGGGTTTCATTAGTAACAATCAGAAAGAAATGAATGAATCAGAGATGCAAGGACTGATGGCTGTTCAGCCAGTGCCTCCCTATGAGTGAATTTGGGCGGTTTGGGAGCTCCTGAACTCAGACCCAGCATTTCTGCAGACACTTTGCACGCAAAAGTGAGGGTGAAAAATGAGTGGCAGCTACTAAAGCCTCCTGGGGTTTGTTACAAAGCGTGGATTTGGGCAAGATTAGTTCCCAAGGTCAGCCCAGTGCGGGTGGAGACGTGGGGAGCAGCAGCAGCCTCGGGCACGGGGCTGGTTGTGTGAGAGCCCAAGGCAGGTCATTATATCGCAATATCCTCACAGGGCTGTCAGAGCAGCTCTGCTGGGATGGACAGCCCAGGGTGATTTCTGTATGGGAGCCATTGTTCAGCCATCCAGAGGGCCTTCCTCCTTGGTTAATGGGTCAGCAAACTCTGTTGCTTTAATGGTTAATCATCTACTTACATTGTTGGCCAAGCAAAGCCAGGCAGATAATGCTCCTTGCCCGTGGTTCATGTGACAGCCTGACTTCCCAGCTGGGAGCAGGGAAAGTGTTTAATACTGGGAGAAGGAGGGAGAGAGGAAAAATGCCAGGCTGGGAGGCTCTGACTTCAAACTGGTGCTTACAACATGGGCAACAGCACACAGAAATGCAGAGAGGGGTGTGTGCACAACTGTAGGTGCAAACTCGTGTGTGTGAGCAGCCACACACACACACAGACCCACATCAAATTAGGATTTCAACCCCAGCTGAGCAGTTAAATTAGGTGATTATCAGATATCACAGAAGCGCAGGATGGTTTGGGTTGGAAGGGACCCTAAAGCTCATCTAGTTCCAACCCCCTGCCACGGGAAGGAAACACCTTCCACTAGAGCAGATGGAAACGTTTGACACAAAAGGCTGCAAACTGACAATGAAAACTCACTCCAAACTCTTTTAAGCAGCAAGTCAGACTGAGGGCCATCCAGGATTTCCAGTTCTTTGTCATATCTCTTATTATGATTGTTTGAACATCATACAGCTCTTTCCTTTTGCATCCCAAACTCCACATCCCGCCCCTGGGCCCTGTGCTGTCTGAACTGATCCATCAGGGATGTTGTGGAGGAGTCAGTCAGGTGGCCCAGTTCTACTCACTGGTGTCATTTTGGAGGTGTCTCTTGCTTGGGCATGTCTAATACAGGGAATGCACCACTGCTTCAATCCTTGGAAAAACCTGGAATCATAGAATTAGTGAGGTGGGAAAAGCCCTGTGAGGTCATCGAGTCCAAATCAGCACTGCCAAGGCCACCACTAAACCATGTCCCTAAGCACCCCATCGATGTCCCCAGGGACTCTGCCATGGTCCAAAATCACCTGGACTCATCCATATGAGAAGTCAGAGCTTGTCACTGTCAAGGCAGAGCCACTGGGGCAAATTTTCTCCTTTGCTGATGTCTGTGACTTGATAGAAGGAAATATCAGCCACCAATATGCTGGAAGATGTCCTTTATAACCATCCTTGATACATTCCCACCACTCTGACCAGGATGCAAGAACTTCCCTACCTGCTAAAACACTCAGCCTGGGCAACCCACCAGCAGGAAAGCCACTAAAGGAAGTATTGACACATCTCAGACACTCAGGGCTGACAGAGCAGACACAGGACCCCCCACAGCAGCCTTGATGTGCTTGTGACTCAACAGGGTCAACACACTCCAAGTCCACTCCAGGAACAACAGCCTTGACTTCATGTCATCCCCCAGGGTGGAAGGAGGCAACGGGAGAATGGTCTGCAAACACTTGGAGTGTTTGTTCCTCCCTGGAGGACACTTGACACTTAGGAAGTACTTCCAGCCTTCAGGGCATGGATGAGTAAGCTTTGAAGTCCGGGTCCCCTTCCCACCTGGAGAGGCACCCAACAGCACAGACTCACGGGATTTTTGGGTTGTTGAGCAGGGGATGTTGCACTGGATGATGGGGAGAGGTCGTGGCCACCAGGTGAGAGAAGAGGATGAGCAGTAGAAATGAGTCCCTGTCTCCAGGGGGAAAATGGGCTTAACTCACATCCTAAAAACAGGGAGAAGGGGACAGTCTGCTATTCATCCTTGAGGAATTAGACTGAGTTAAACACCACATGGATCTTTTCTGGCTCAAGGCATGAGCTCCTCTGTTTGCCCTTGTGCCAGAGCTTTCTACGCTCCTGGAGGAGCTTGTGGGGCACTGCCCACAGCCCAGGGTCCTCCAGA
Source organism: Myiotriccus ornatus (assembly GCA_036023395.1). NCBI lineage: Eukaryota > Metazoa > Chordata > Aves > Passeriformes > Tyrannidae > Myiotriccus > Myiotriccus ornatus. The sequence continues at coordinate 1,373,650 of JAYRBT010000082.1, read as the reverse complement.
TGGTAATAATCACCTGGTATCGTAATCATCAATAATCATAGATCATAATCATAACAACTGTGATAATATATATGTAAAATATATATAGTAATACTGGAACCCTCATAATCATGTCATAATCATCAATCATAAAGGTGATCCCACGGCCTTGGCCAAAATATCCAACCCTAGAGGGGAAGGACAACAAAACAAAGCCAGTAGCAAAGAGATCTCAAACACCAACTAAGAGATGGCCTTTCTTTGGCTCAGGGACAAAAAGGCAGAGCCCTCTCACCCTTAGTCCTGAATCTGACCTGTTTCAGAACCCCGTCCTCATCCCAGCACAGGAATCCACATGTCCTTCCTTAGCAAAGCCAAGCCTTGCCTGGGCTCAGGCTTTGCCCTGCTCCAAGGAAGGATGTGTGCCCTCCAGAGAGGTCACAGCACAGGAATTAAGGTGAAAACAGCCCTCAGAAGACAACCTGTGAAGGGCAGTGGGGGAACAGACTTGTTTGGTGTAAGGGAGAGCAAGAGGTGACGGGGTCAGTGTGTCCACCTGCCCCGCTGGGAGCAGAGGGAATAAACTTCTTTTCCAGAGGGGAAGCAACAGCAGGCTGTGAATGCAGTGACACAGGCTGGAGTTAAACATTAGTGTGACCTGTCTGCAGGCCTGGCTGGCAGCAGCAGGGACAGGGCTGCAGTTTGAAGGGGTCACTCAAAAATCACCAGGCTGGCCCAGCCCCAAGGAACCTGAGCACACCCACAGAACTCACCGGGGGAAGGAGTTCACTTCAGCAAAGAGTATTTTACTCGAGGGAGAAAAGACAAAGCTGACAAGAGGGGGATGAAAAGTGACACTCAAAACACCTCCCCGGCGCAAAAAGTTGATTTCAAAGACACACGTGCCTGTTTGTACCCTCTGTGTGTTCTCTCCATCCAGTGCCAGCACACTCTCCAGCCTCTGGGATTTTGTGCCCCTGGAGGGCACCTGTGCTTTGATGGCTTTGGTTTCCAGCCTCTGTCACCAGGCTGGTGTTTTATGACTGGGAATGCAGAAAAAGCCTGGAAGCAGCTGCCTGTGGAGGTCCTTAAGGGCACAGTCCTGCCCCAGAGGTGACGTGGCAGTCGTGGTGCTGTCTTGGCGACAGAGCACAGAATCCCAGAATGGTTTGGGCTGGAAGGGACCTTAAGGCTCATCCAGTTGCAATCCCTGCCGTGGGCAGGGACGCCTTCCACTAGCCTAGGTTGCTCCAACCTGGCCTTGGACACTTCCAGGGATGAGGCAGTAGATTAAATGGCCAGGAACTTTTTCCAGGCTGACCAGTTACATCTCTGTGAGAGCCACCCCTCCCTTTTCAAACCCAGGAAATGCAGTTTCAGCTCAAATCCCAACTCATTTTCTGCTCTGCAAGGTACAGAAAATACGTGATCAAGCCACTCAGCAGACATTTCTGACGTCAGTCCACCCTGCAGATCCCCCTGCTGCTTCGTGTAGCCCGTCTCCACTTAGCCCACCTCACTCTTTTAAAGTTTTCTCTCTCCTTTGCACAGCCCTAAAAAGTGGAAGCTGAAATCCACGGCTGTGCCAGGGAAGGCAAAGGTGGATAGACCCCCAAAACGCCCAGTGGATGTCACTGTGCTGCAATGCAAAGTATCAATAGGTCTCTCCCCACCCAAATTCCTCTCTCCAGCAGATCCAAGGTGTTTGCCACACTAATTTTCGGCCAAATAAGAAGCTTCAGGGTTTAAACTTCCATTCCTTTACGATGTTGTTGCTCCTGACAACGTGACTGCTGCAAAAACCACCTTGACACAGAACCACTGACTTTGATTCTCGGGGGTTCCCCTCCTGAATGTTCCTGCAGCAAATGGTGCTGTTTTACCACTTCCTAAGTGCTCCACATGAGCTCTGGGGCTGGTGGGTCCGTTCCAAGGGCAAAGCTGGCAGCAGCCCAGCGGCAGCTCACTCAGGGCTAACCAGGACACTGCTGGCCAAGAGAACGATACAGAGGGTGGAAAACCACGTCCCAGTTGCCAGATATTCACCAGTTTGGCTCTTTTCCCACTGCCATTAAAGTTCTGCTGACCAGGGGATTAACCTCCACCTTGAAAGAGCTGTGGAAGTGGATTTGGATGCACCTCAGGATGCCTAAATCCTGGTGTCTACAGCTGGAGGCACAGTGTGGTTTTACCACAGGCACTGCCTGCCCCCTAAAATGTCCCACCAGCCTCCAGCTGCCATCCCACCGGAATGCAGACATCCAAAAGTTCCACATCCTGCAGGCCAGGCTCGTGTGGGTGCCTGAGAACGCACCTCCAGTGAGCTTGGGGGTCTCCATGTGAGTGGATATCCAAGGTTTCCCTGTAATTTGTGGGGGTCTGCCCCGTGGGGACTGTGCAGAGGTTGGGAAGCCACGCTCTGGTTCCTCTTGAGTCTCCTGCTCACACCAGCACTGGGGACAACAGCCTGGGCTGCGTCAGTGAGGGGGCTCGTGGCCCTTGTCCCCATCACCAAGCACGTGGGCAATCACTCAGCTGACCTTGGCTCTTCTCCCACTTGTGTGTCCGGAGCCCCTCGAGCCACGTGGAACGACCCCAGCGTAAGGAAACGCTGTCTGGGTTTTCTGGACTCAGCAAAGCCTTTTCCTGGGAGGTTTCTGCGACCCAGAGGTCCACGAGTGGCAGGATAACTTGCACTCGATACCCTCAGCTTTGACCTGGGATGAGAAGCAAAATTCGACCTTGGAAGGAGCCACCAAACAGGCCAGCTGTGGATCTGTAGAACCTGCCAGGGAGGCCACGGGAGCCCTGCTCACGAATTCCCAGTTTATCACCGTGTTCCCTTTCCTGTCCTTCGTCTCCTGGCTTTTCTGGATGAGTTTCCAAGGACGAGGCAGCAGGAAAACTCTCTGCTGAGTGCTCTGGAGGCTCAGACCTCATTCTCTGTGCTGCTTTAAAACAGCCACACCACAACGCCGGGCCACGTGCACGAGTCACAGCTTGGGTGGTTTGCTTGGGAACACTTGGTGTTGGTTTGGTTTATTTTATTTTATTTTACCTGGGGCAAAGGATCAGGGTATGTCTGTTTGTGTACAGGGGGAGAGAGAGAGAGAACATATTTTTTGGCTGGGCTCTCTTATTTTCCAGACTATTTCTAGGCTGCCAGTTTGGGGCAGCCACCCTGTTTGGAGGGGGGACACCAGCAGGTATCTGGATGTGCTTTGTGCCACACCCAGACGAACAGAGAGGCTCCCCCTTGTTTGATGTGGAGGCACAGACGTTGCCACAGGATTTTGGGTGAACGTGGGCGGTGTGGTGGCCAACCTGGCACACCCCAGCTCCAAATTCAGTGTGATGTTCTAAAACTGAGTCTAAAACTCACATGTGGGGGGAAAGGGTTCACCCCACAGCTGAATCCTCACAACCCCTGGGCCCTCCCCTCCTCTCCCCCCTTTTGGCTGTTCCTGAAGCTCAAGGCAGAGCAAGAGGGAATCAAATCTGCTCCTCACCCTCCCCTTGCACAGATAATGGCACTGAACTGGAGAGGAAAAGCCTGTCCCCTGCCTGGGCACCCCAGGGGATGGAGGGCAGTGGCAGCTCCACATCCAAGGGCATTTCAGAGCTGTGAGTGTGTGTGTGGGGGGGCATTCAAACCACTGCTGGCCTGTAAATCATTGTCAGCTTTCCCACACAGCAGGCCACAGGTCAGGGTCTGCCCAGTGAGGCATCACCTCTCAGACCTTCCCCCCGACTTCCAAGCGCTCCTGAGAGGGTTCCTCCTGGGAGTTCAGTGGGATATCAGCCACTTTGGGGGGCACAGGATGTTTCCAGGCAGTTCTGGGGGTGAAAGGAGGTGCAGCCTTGTCACATCCAGATTCCTCACGCGTGGGAAAAGCTGATTTTGGCTGACAGGACAGACCTGCATCGCCTTGACCACTCAGCACTTGTCACTGCACGGCACAAAACGTGGACATACTTATTTCTAATAAAATAAATAGCTTTTTTGAGAGAGTGAAAACCCCTAGCATTTTCCTGTTTAAGTATGATACCGCTGTCCCAAACACAAGGTTGCTAAAAATCACCCACTGCTACAAGAACATGCTGTTTGTGATTGATTAATTTAAAAGGCTTCAAAATATTGCTCCCTTTCCAGGTGTTGCATCCTCTGCAAAGGAAAACACGTGTAAGGGACACAAATTGCTGTCACAGTTCTCATTCTTGTGATTTGTGTGGGTGAGACACGGGCAAAGCACAGCACACCAGGGACCATCAGCCCTGTGCCACAGGTCTCCTTTGGGTTATTTGGAGAGATTTTGTGCTTCTGCAGCACAGTGGTGGTTGTTAAAGTGATGCAGGCAAACAGTGGATGGAAAGCACAAGGATCATCACCATCACCTCACATAAGCCTCTCTTAATCCCCTCCTTAACCTTTTTATCAGCCCAGGTCTTCTCTGTCCCCCATTCCCACATTCTTTCTGCATCCCAACTCCAGGCCAAGCAAGTGTCTCTTGTCCCCACAGCCAGCACCTCCTGAGGTCCCCACCAACCTGAATCAGTCAGCTACAGCTTCTTCCCCACAAGAGGAAGAAGAGGAGCAGGTGTCCATCTCTGGTGACCAGGGGCAGGACCTGAGGGAGCAGCACAGAGCTGTGTCAGGAGGGGTTGAGGTTGGATATTTGGAAGAGTTTCTTCCCCCAGAGGGTGGTTGGCACTGCCCAGGCTCCCCAGGGCAGTGGGCACAGCCCCAAGGCTGCCAGAGCTGCAGGAGGGTTTGGACAATGCTCTGAGGGACAGGGGGGGATTGTTGGGGTGTCTGTGCAGGGCCAGGGGTTGGACTGGATGGTCCTTGTGTGTCCCTTCCAGCTCAGGATATTCCATGATTTTATGACACCAGTTTTGCTCAGCTCCCACAGCCCTGGCTGCAGCAGCTCTGGGGGCCTGCGTGGTGCTTCCCGTGCCCTGAGTGTTGGAGTGTCTTTGTGAGTGTCAGTGGTGCTGCTGAGAAGCATGTGAGTTTAAAGGCAGCACGTGATGCAACCACTGCAGGCCAAGCCCGAGGAAGCCCTGGGGAGGTGCTGCAGCAGAAATGAGAAAAGGCACGAGCAAAGTCCCTGCATCTGCCTGGCCAGGGACTGCTGAATGTGCAGATGGGGGAGAAGGATTTCACAGCAGCTGTGAATTTGCTTGGTTTCCGTGTGTCCATTTACCACAGGATCCCAGAGTTCCATAATGTGCTGAGCTGGAAGGGACCCCCAAGGACCATCCAGTCCAACCCTCAGCCCTGCACAGGCCCAGCCCCAAGAGT
>JAYRBT010000082.1:1357619-1368266 GCA_036023395.1 Myiotriccus ornatus | reverse complement strand
CTCTGGAAGTAACACACTGCAACTGGTTCTGCGTTTGGAAAAGCGGGAAGGGGCAGGAGTGGGGATCAAGGCCGTGCTGCTCCTTGTTCCAGGGATTTGCACGATCCAGAGCCCTGGGGAGGCAGGGGAGCTCTGAGCCTGGCTCTCAGCAGCCCAGCTGACAGCAACAGGAATGTTCTGACCGCATTCCCTCTTGGAATCACTGGCACAGGTGGGAGGATGGAGGGAAGGGTTGGAAGTGTAACACACCACCACTGCCTGAAGCTCAGAGCTGTCCCAGGGGTGACTTAAACTGCATCCAAGCCTGATGGAAAAGAAGCAGGAACCTGGCTTGCAGCCCGTGTGTGGTCACTCAGAAGGGAGGGAACACCCTGGAATTCCACGTGACGGCGGAAAAGGAGTGACTGGAACCGAAGGTGGCAGGGGAGACTTGCCTCAGTGTGATCCCGGGGAGAGTGGAACAAACCGTGTCCCGTGGGCAGGCGGCGTTCCTGGGCCTGGTCTGTTATTCCAGGCTGCATCCCGAGGGCAGGGAAATGCCAGGCCCACTTCCAATTAAGGAAAGCGAGGAAGGGAAGTGTGAGTGGCTGCTCTCGGGGACTCTCAGCCTCGGGCACCCAGCCCAGCCCCAGCCTGGTGATGCCCCCACCTCCTGCTGCCTTGCTTGAGTTGCTCCAGTCTGGGAGTCAGTGTGGGGAACCCGAGCAGGACCGGCGAGCCGGGATGAAGGAGATGAGCTCATGGGTATTTTCCTTCCCTCTCCACTCCCATGAGTCAATCGACCCACTGAGCTGGAGCTGCTGCCCTGGAGAGGTTTGGTTCAGGCAGAGAGACCTCGGTGAGCCACTCAAGATCCTCCTCTCTCTAATGGGAGCTGCTTGGAGGGAGAAAAGCACCCTCAGAAGAGCCACAGGGAGGGAAGGGGAGCCCCAAGCAAAATAAGTGCTGGGTGTCCTGCAAAACCCCCCCCCCCCCCCACGGACGGTGGTGAGGGCTCCCTGGGGTGGGAAAGCCTTTGGAATGACACAGGCAGGCTCCAGAGCTGAGTCACGGAGAGGGAAAACTTGAAGTCACCTTCCAGATCCCCCTGTGGTCCAAGGAAGAGCCCGATGGGGTGGCCACGGCAGCCTGTGCTGGTTGAGGATCCCGTCGGCTGCACCCGCCGGCTGCCACGGCACGGTGTCACCCACGGGGCTGGGAGGCAGCCTGGCACTGGGACAAGGATTCAGGGCTCTTGCAGGATGCCAGACCCTCACAGGTCACTCCCACAACTCTTTTGGTGCAGCAATGTATTACATATTACATATTACATATTACATATTACATATTACATGGTACATATTAATTACAGCAGCACAACGGTGGGGTCGGGACTAGGAGGATTATTAGGGTTTCAGCTCATGCCAAACCAGAGGTGACAACCACTCTGGGGCTCTTTTCCCAGCATTATCCTCGCGCCTTGGCGTCTTCTTTTGACCCTGAAGAAGGCAGCATGCTGCTGGCAGCAGCACTGTTCCCCGGTGTGGCCACCACCCTTTGGAACTGCCACTTCAAGCATCAAACTCCTTGGCTGCTTGGCCAAGCTCCGGTGTGTCCCCCCCATCCCGGACACAAACCACGCTGGCGAAAAACTCCCCACTTCGAAAGCCGAGGAATTCCAGCGCGTCCGCGCCGCCCTGGACAAGGCGCTGCGCCTGTGTGGCACTGCCCTCTGCTGTCGGTGGCTGCGGGGACACTGGGCTGAGCAGAAACACCGCGATTTATGTCACCTGAGGCAGCTGGGAAGCCACAGAGCTGTCCCCAGGAGGACGCTGTGCCCGGGGCTGGCGGACGGTCCCCAGGCGTGACGGGCAGCAAAGCCCTGGAGGGCTCAGCCCTTCTCGGGCTTCCCTTTTTCCCGCGCTGAAAGCAGAAGTGGGGGGACTATTTCTGGTGCTGCCTCACCTCGGAAAGAGTCACACGGAGCCCAGAGCATCACCCCGGCCACGGCACCTCCTGTGGGCAGAGGAAATGAGTAACAGCAGGGTCGCTGCCTTTCCATGCCCCTCTGCCTTGGGGCTGCCTGGAGGAACAGGAGTTTCCTTCCACGTGCTGGGATCATCAGCTTCTTGGGGACCTGCATGAAAAAATGACTCTTCAACTGTCTTTTTTTCCAGCAGAGAAACGCTCAGGAAAAGCCTCCCAGTGATAATATAGAACATTGTTTGTCCTCCCCTCCATCTACAGCCTTTTATTCCCTTTCCCAAAGCTGGAAGAACTCGTGTGAGAGGATAAGAACACACAACACGACCCCAGAGGTGGTTCTATCTCCCAAATTCTCCTCAGTGAAAGGCCTCTAGATGGGGCTTTAATGCAATATTGCTGCAGGCCTCTGCCAGGCTGGGATGGCCCCCGGAGCCACCGACCTCCCAGCACCCACGGGGGCACCCGGGGGGATGGCACAGTGACACCTCACCCCCACCACTGGGATGAGAGAACTGAAATATTCCCGGATCCTGGGGAATCACATGGATTTGTGGAAGCTGGATTGGATTTGACACCCCTCCCAACACGTTTCAGCCCCTACCCCAAGGATGCTGATCCACAGACACAGTGGGAACCCCAAATCCCACGCAGGGGTGGATGGAGGAAGTTTGGATTGTGCTTTTCCATAAGGTGCTTTTTTTTTTTTTTCCCCCAAATGTTTGGTCAGGAACTGGGCTGAGATGTTTTATACACTAAAAATTAAAACACCTTCTCCCCTCCCACCCCCAAAATAAGCAGAATCCACATGGTTTGAAGTGCTGGGAAGACTGGAAATGCCTGCATGCACGGCCAGTGGTGGGAATAAATTCACCGAGCTCCCACTGTCACTCCAGGAGCTATTCCAGGACAAAGGTTCATCCTCATTATCCCCCCCCCCCCACAATGTGGCTCCTGGATTGGTTTGTCCACAGGCTCTGGGGGTCAGAACCACAGATGGCCCCACCATGATCACTCAGTGTCTCACTTTGTTATGTACCCACTTGTCACCTGCTGGGCACAGCTTTGTGGAGCTGAGCTTAAACCCCCAGGCTCGGTGGCTTTTGAGAGGAGAGCCCGGTGTGTCCTCCTGCCACGTGTCCCCGTGGGGACAGGGGGTGGCTCAGCAGTGACACACACACACGCTCGGGAGGGAAACCTTTTTGTTCCTGGGTGGCAGCAGCGCTGAAATTACCTCGGGGCTGACGATGCCAGTGACGTCACCTGGAAAAACGCTGCCACAAAGGGTGACATTTAGGGCATTAACCACTTCCCAGCCTCTGCACCACCGCTCAGCTCTTGCCTGAGCTTTGCACAACTACCCATCCCTGGCACATGCACCCCTTGTACATGCAACCCCTGCACATCCACCCTTTGCACATCTGGCCCTTGCACTGCTGCCCATCCCTGGCCCAGCTGCCCATCCTTGGCACATCCAGCCCCTGGAACCTGCCCCTTGCACACCCAACCCTTACACAACTGCCTGATCCTTGCACAGCTGCCCACCCCTGCCACATCCAGCCCTTTCACGACTTCCCGGCCCTTTCTCAGCTGACCAGGTGTGGCAAATCCACCCCGTTGCACATCTGGCCCTTGCACTGCTGCCCATCCTTGGCCCAGCTGCCAACCCCTGGCACACCCATCCCTGGCACATCCAACCCTTGCACAGTACCCTGATCCTTGCACAAGTATCCAGACAAATATCCACACCTGGCCCTTGCACTACTGCCCATTCCCTGCCCAGGAGTCAATCCATGGCAGATCCAGCCCTTGCACACCTGTCCTGATCCTTGCATGACTGCCCATCCCTGGCACATCCACCCACCGCCGGCACATCCAGCCCTCGCGCAATACCCCGATCCTCGTACAACCACCCGCACCCGGCACACGCAGCCCTTTCACACCCGCCCCTTGCCCTGCTCCCCACCTCTTCCCCAGCTCCCAACCCCTGTGCCACCCATCCCTCTCCCCCCCAGCGCACCGCATCCCTTCCCCGCCCATCCGCACCGCACCCATCTGGGTGTCCCCCTTCTCCCCGGCTCCCTCTCCCGCTCGCTCTCCCCGCCCCGGCGCTCCGTCCCTCCCCCGGGGGGGTGTCCCCTGCCGCCGTCCCTCCCCCCGGCCGTGTCCCGCCCCCGGCCCGCCCCGGCCGGCCGTGCTCTCGGTGCCGGCCGCGCTATAAGAAGCGGGGCGGGCGGCGGGGCCGCAGCGGGCGCGGCGGGGGAACGAGATGAGCAGCGCCGGCGCCGCTGCAAGATGCTGGATGGACACGTCCTGCTGGGATGGCTCTCCTCCTGCGCGCTCCTAGGGCTGCTCGCCTGCGCCCCGCGGCCCTCCGCCGCCTACTTCGGGTAGGTGCCCCCGTGCTCCTGCTCTTTAACTTTTACTTTAGTGGTTTTTTTTTTTTAATTTTTTTTTTTTTTAATGTTTTTTGGGTTTTTTTTTCCTATGCGCCTCGTCCGTCCCGCCCGACGTGGGGATGCTGCCGCGCTCCTTCCCCCTCGCTGGGTGCGGGCATCCCGGGATGACAGCCGGAGCGACATCCCCGCGCCTGTCCCGCGTCCCACCGCTCCAGCAGCCGGGCGACCCCTGAATTCCTTCGGCGCTGCCGGGCTCTCCGGGAGCCCACCCGGAGCTGCCGGGCTGCGGGAAGCAGCCGCTGAGCTCGGGGGAATGCTCTGTTCCCCGTTTTTTTCCGAGGGGGTGACCCGCGTGGAAAGAGACCTGTAGCGCGCCAGGTGCGGGGCGTGACCCTCGCCAGCTTGGGACAACCCCAAAAAACTGTTTTTTGCCCAATTTAACCTCATGCCTCAACACCAGGTGCCGGCATCACCCCGGCGATGGGTTTTTTCGTTTGTTTTTTTCTTTTGGAGGGGTGCGTGCCGTATCCACCATCCCATGGCGTGGAGGGGATTCCCGAGGGAGCGGGGGGTCCCCGCATCCCTCCGCTCACCTGTGCGCGGGGCAGGGTGTGGCCGGCAGGGGGCGCTCCCGGCCCGGCAGGTGGATCCCGATCTTTCCCATTCCCGACCCCTTATCCCAATTATCTTCTTTATCCCCTTTTCCTCCTTATCCCCCCTCCGTGGGCGCGGGGTTGAGCTGGAGCACCCAAGTAAAACCCCTCCCTCCCGCAGCCACGTCGCGGGGCTTCACCTCTCAGTGTCTTTCCCCTCTCTGCTTTTTGGGGTGTCACTGCCTCTTATCCTTTATTTTAAAACTGTTTGTCCCAAAATGTTGTTGGATTGCGAGGGGAGTGGGACGCTAGCAGTCGTATACGAGGTTTTGGTGGAGGTTTACTCCAGAGTGGTGATTCTTGCTTTTCAGTTTTTTTTTTTCTATTTTTTTGGGGCGGGGGGGGAAGGGATGTTTTGTTGTGACCGCTGGTAGGAGCCACTGGACCAGCCCTGGAGAATGTTTTAGCAGACTTGAGGTTTTCCCCCCTTCTTTCCAGTAAAACAAATCCCGGTGTTGAGGCTTGTCCATTGCTTGTGGTCTGGCAAAGTTCTCCAAACAGTGCTACTTACATCTTCTGTTTCCAACTCCGCAACCATTTAAACTTCCTGCTGCTGGGGCTGGTTTTCTGAAGGCAACAGCCTGTCCTGTGTGTGTGCAGGTTTTTAGGAAAAGCCCTCTTCTGCCCCGGCAGCATACGGAGGGCTGCACTGAGCCTGCTGCTCGTGTGTCTGCTGGAGACCACCGGCACTGAGCCGCTGAACTGTGCCTTGGGGACCGATGGGGTTTGTAAGGAGTTTGGCTGTAACTCCCCTGTTAATCTGTGCAGTCTGGTATCTGCTGCAGTGCAGCAGGTAACTCATTCCAGTTCCTTCTGGGATTTCTCTGCTGGCTGGCGGAGATTTTTAACTTAAGAGGGAGCACGTTGAGCCGCGGCGGGGTCTGTCCTGGGCACTCTGGGTTGTTCTCTGTCGTGGTACGGCTGCTGTTTCGGATTTGAGACTCCCTCTCTGGCAAGAAGGAGGGGATAGGAGGTTCCAGATGTGCACCCAGCCAGATGTGCACTCCAAGTGCTCTGGGGCTGCTGTGGTGTGGAGTTTGCTTATGCAAAGCATCCCCAGCTTAAAGCCCCAGCGAAGGAGCAGCATCTGCTGTTAATCTGCTCTTTGTTCTTCCAAGAGGCCTCAAGCAGAGGCTGCACTTGCTGAGCTGCTGGGGGGCACTGGGAGCAGTCAGAGCCGAGATCCCAGGTCCTGATAATCCCTGGTGTGATATAACAAGTGCGTGTGGAAGAGCTGAGCCCTCCTCACCGCGGGCTTCTGTGTACTGATAAGGAAGGAAATCTTCCCTGGTGAGAAGCTGGATGTTCCTGCAGAACTTGGAGTCAGTCTCGGCCAGTGCCCTGTGAAGGCTGGTATTGACCTTTCTTTTGATGGAGAAGCTGCTCCAGGGGAGGCAGCACATCTGTTTATTCCAATAAATCTCTCCCGAACACCGGAACGTGTCACCTGAGCTAAAATACTGAACTGGGCTGATGCACCAGCTTTTCGAGGCAGGGGAAGCGATGCTCCTTCCCAGCCCGGGGCATCACCAAAGCCACCAGGACACCTTTTGGGGGCCTGCTGGACCCTCTGCTCTGGGTGCTGCCACGCCTGTCACAGGAGGTGGTGGGGCACAGACCGTGTGAAGCAGATGTCGTGGTGTGGCTGCAGCTCTTGGCTGCTCCTTTCCACAGTCTGGAGGGGGATAGGGACAGCTGTGGATGATCCCTTCTCCCCCACCCCCCCCCATCCCCAATGTCTTATTTCAGGGAAAGAATTCGGTGTCTCCAAATGTGTGGCCTGGTGGGGAATTAGTGGGGACAGAAATGGGGCCCTGGTTACGCGATAACAAGATTGTGTCAGCGTGTAGTTATGTCTGGGGCTGTCCCCAGGGGCAGCAGGGGATGCTGGGGTGGGAATAGCACGGCTGGAGGCTGCTGCTTCCCTGGAAGTCTGGCTGTGGTGTTCTTGGAGGGATGCACAAGCAGCCAAGAATGAGAAATGCCCTCTGGAAGCAGAGCTTGGTGTGCATGTGTGAGGTAATGTTGGTGCAGATGGGGCTCTGGCTGCTGCCTTGGAGGAGATGTGCTGAAGGAAATGGTTCAGTGTCCAGGGTGAAGAGAGGAACAGGGTTTTCCCTTGCCTTGGGGTGACCTGGGTGTTGCTGCTCTCCTCCCTGGAGCAGGAGGGAAGCAGGTGCCAGGTTGCCCTGGAGCTGATACCCAGCACTGGCAGGACCTGAGGGGATGCTGGTGTGCAGCACGAGCGGCGCTGAGACCCCGCAGGCACCTGCTCAGGAGGGGTTTTAGGGGTTATAGTCAGCCCTAACCACTGGAAAGCAGCTGGAAGAGACCATCTACAGGGATGTGGTGGTGCTGCAGCTCCCAAGCCTTGTCTTCTTGATGGTAAAAAACTTGTGCCTGTAAAACTGAGCGAGCCCCCATGGCTGGTTGTGTGTTTAGAGCTGCACATCAGGAGACCTGATGATGATGGTGGGTGCATTTTGGGGTAGGAGAAGGAGTAGGAGACGGCTACAGGCTCAGTCTGCACCGGAGGGGGAAGCATTGAGAGAAGTGTCAGCTGAGAACAGTGTGAGATGCACTGGCTGTTCCAAAAGTTCCCCAAGCTTTTCTGCCCAGCCATCGCCTCTGCAGCTGGGCTGTCTGAAAACTAATTTGCACCATATTCCAACTGGCTGGTGGGGGTAGTTTGGAGCAGCCCCAGACTGCTGGGATCCCTGAGAAAGCATTGCATTTCACTTTTCCTCCTGCTCTGCTTTCCCCGTGCCTTTGCGCGCTCTGGGTGTGGGCACCTCCCCTCCTCCCTTTCCTCCTTCAAATGTGGCTGGGGGTGGTGGAAATGCCGGAGCAGCATCTGGGAATTGCGTTGGGTCTTGCACTGCCGGGCTCTGGAAGTGGCAGATGACAAGATTAGCCGTGCTGGGGTGACAGGCAGGCCGAGGAACTCCAATCCTGCTGCGCCCTGGTTGCTGGTGGGAAGGAAGGGAATCCAGCCCGGAGGAGCTGCTGCTTTCCTGAGCTGCCTGATCTGCGGATCCGAGGTGACAGCCTGTGCAGGCCATAAATCACCCCACCCCACCCCGCCCTCTGTTTCTTTCTGGGTGTTCTGATTTAGAGTCTGATTCAGTTTTGATGCCCCCCCCTTCCTTGTTTTCCTGGCCGAAGGAGCGTTCTCAGCGTGTCGGGATTTGCTCTGCTCTGCTTGAGCAGCAGAAGGAGCCGAGCAGCTCTGCCCCCTCTGCAAACACTTGTCAAGACAGTAGTAATGTTACAAGTGGCTCATGCTTACATAGTGTTTATATTGACAGATTGCAATGTTCTTCATAAATGTAACTGATCTGCGCTCCGCACGCAGGCAACAGGAACCCTCAAATGCTCACGAGGGGGAGAGGGAGGGAGGGAGGGGAAGCATAGCTTGCCCTAATTTACCAACACACCCCTGGGGAGAACAGGTCTTTTGCTGCACAGTGGGGGGTTTCCAGCGTGGGAAGTGCAATAAATATATTTTTATTCCCTTTGGCAGGTGCAGAATAGGTGCCCACAGACGTAACTACACCCCCTAGGTGCTGTCGGGTGGAAACTTTGTAGTTCGGGGGTGTAATTTTGCTGAAAGCGGTCGGAAAAGAGCTGGATGTTGGATGCAAGGGGTGTTCAAGAGCTGTGATCGCCGAGGGGGTGGGTGGTTGGCACTGACCAGGCTCCCCAGGGCAGTGGGCACAGCCCCAAGGCTGCCAGAGCTCCAGGAGGGTTTGGATGATCCTCTGGGGCACAGGGTGGGACCGCTGGGGATGGGCCTGTGCAGGGCTGAGGGTTGGACTGGGCGATCCTTGTGGGTCCCTTCCAACAGGGCACATCCTTCGATTCTGAGTTCGTGTCAGGGGTGAGAGCCCAACCAGTGTCACTCCGAGCGCGTGGCGTCAGCTCCAGTGTCCCCTCCGACAAAACCAATCCCACGGGCCCTGCTTGCCTGTTCTTTTCCGGCCCGTGGGACGCTCCGGGTGCTGCCGGGGCCGCTGCCCACCCGGGATGTCTGTGCCTGTCACGGGATGGTGGTGCGGGGCCACCCGAAGGCGCCGGGAGCTGCCGGGGAAGCTGCGGCGCGTTGGCCGCTCGCTCGGCTCGCTGGCGTGCGTGAGACGGAGCAGCTGGTTCTCTCAGAGCGAACCCAAAAAAACAAAACCTGGGCTCGGGTGGCGAGGCAGGAATGCGGAGCGCAGGCAAACACAGCTGGAGCCTGCAGAGGCAGCTCCCCGGCGCTGGCAGGGCGGGCTCTGCCATCGCACCCCGCCGCCTTCTGCCTGTTCTGGGTGGGTTTTAAGGGGCTGTGTTTTTCGGGTTTCTTAGCAAGGGTGTGCCTGGTTTGGTTTGAGTGTTTTATCCCCCCCCCTCCCCTCTTTTTTTGTCACGTAGGGACTGCTCTGAGTCCTGCCTGGCTCCTCTCCCAAAGTTGGCCTCTCTGGGTCAATTCAGAGCAGTGTTTAACCTCCATTCCTTTGCCCCGTTGGAGCCCCGTGCCCAGAAGCAGCATTTGCTTTGTAGATGCTTGGAAGTGGCACTGGATTTGATGAAGTGGTTCCTGGCAAACCCGGGAACACTTGGAAAAATAGGTGTGTGCAGCTGAGGTCTGCCAGACCTGCATCTGCATCCCCAGGGACCAGGATCTGCCCCAAATCAGGCTGGGAAGGACCTGAAAGCTCCTCTTGCCTGCTGTGTACTTAGAGGATGGAACAACCCTTAATTTAGATCAGGATTAGTATTTTTTTTTATGCCTTAAGTACTGGATTGACCATCTTGCTTGAGACTTGGGGACCACTGCTTCGTGCCTCGGTTTCCCTCACTTGGAAAGACACTGGGGCTGTTTCTCTCTGAACTCAACTCAGTGGTGAGAATTTTCGCAGTCTGTGCACCCAAATATTGCATTATTTTCTTTGCAGGGCTCACCAGTGCTGTAAATGAGCCCCTGGGGGGAGAAGATGGCTTCTTATAAGGGGAATATTGAATGTATAATTGGCAAAGCAGGAGTGCAGTTCTCTAGCCTGGTGTGATGCAGGACTGGAGAGCAGGAATCCACAGGACTCTGGTCTCCTGGGGAAAGGCCTGGTCAATGATTAACTTGCTTTCTGGAAGCTGCTGACAACAATAAAAGGGAGTCCAGCCCCACAACCCCAACACAGAAAGCCCGGGAGTGTTTAATAATTAAAGGCCTTGTGCTTTATCCGGGGTAATGAGAATTGCCTTGAGGCTTATGCAGTGGCAGGTAATTGAATTAGCTGTGGGATTGGGAAGGGGGAAGAACTTGAGTGGAGGGTCTGGGAGACTGTGTGGAAGAGTCACTGTGATGCTGCTCAGTTTGACTCTGTCTGACCAGGCTGAGTTTTGGCAGTTTTTGCTGCTTGCTTCGTTTTTCTGCTTAATCCACTGTGCTGGAGGACTGGGTGTAATTGCCTCCTGGAGAATGATGGAATGATTTGGGTTGGAAAGGGGCTTTAAGACCCTCTAGTTGCAACCCATTGCCACGGGCAGGGACACCTTCCATTAGCCCAGGTTGCTCCAACCCAGCCTTAGACACTGCCAGGTATCCAGGGGCAGCCACAGCTTCTCTGGGCAACCTGTGCCAGGGCCTGCCCACCCTC
>JAYRBT010000082.1:1338934-1352655 GCA_036023395.1 Myiotriccus ornatus | reverse complement strand
GAGCCCCTTCTGAGGCAGTGGGGGGTCGTGGCTGAGGGCACACCAGGCACAGCATTGCACGACACCGGGGCAGGCAAAGCGAATGTGCTTCCACTCAGAAAGGCCGCGGTATTTTTGGGCTTTATTTACGTCCCGCTGCTCTGTAGCCTCAGGCACAGGGATCCCAACCCTGGATAACTCCTTCAGTGCTCTCAAAGGAGGCTTTTGGGGCACATCACAGCGCTCCATGTCCCTCTGCCTCTGGCAGAGGTGGCTTTTGGAGAGCTGAGCCTCTTGCACTGATCCAGCTTTGGGTTTGCTCAGGGGTGAGATGGGATGTGAATCCACGAGCTGTGACATCAGTGTCTGAGAGCCAAGTTCAGCTCAGGGATGAGGTGTCCACCTGGGAGTCAGAGCAGCTGGTGGGACTGCTTGGGATGAGGGTCCTCTTTGAGGTGGATCCACTGGTGTTGGCTCCAGGGACCTCTCCCAGTGCAGTCAGTGCCTTCAGGGGACCATTCCCAGCTCAGGGACACGGAGTTCAGCTTACAGCCCTCCCGTGCTGCCCATCTCCTCTGCAAGAAACCCAACCCTGGAGCCCAAACCCCTCTGGGGACGGTTCACCAGAACTGAGACTTGATTTAAAAGAACTGACTTGTTCGGCTTAATCTTGACAAAATTCTTTTCCAGCCCTAATCCTCTTCCAGTGTAAGGTGAGATCTTGAAATACCTGGCAAACTTAGAGCCCAACTCTCTTTCTGCATCCCTGGGCCTCTCTGTAATCAAAGGTGAGGGGGGGAGGGATGTTTTCAGCCCCTGCCAAAGGTCAATCTCCTGCTGGGAGCAGGCAGGGAGCGATTTCCCCGCTCTGTGGTTAACAAGCTGATCTGACAGGCCAGAGGTGAAACAGCCACTCGAGCTGAATTACGGGGTCTGACCAAAGATCCAACACTTCCCTTGGCTCATTAGCACAGCTGTGTTGCATCCCTGGTGACTGTTTCTATCTTCTGGCTTGTCCCATGTTGACTCTGGAAATCCAGAGGCTTAGCCTGAGTTTCAGGAGAGGACTGAAGCTGAAAAGCAGCTCTTGGGAGAGCGTGAGCCGGACTAAAGGCAGCTCTGAGCAGTGCCTGTGGTCAGTGGCACAGGCTGTGATGTCCACAGTGATTTCTGTAGCTGATGAAAATGTGTTTATGGGCAGAGTCCTGGTGTCCCTGCAAGGTGCAGGACACACGCTGGGCTAAGGAGGTGTTTGGAGGGGGAGTGGGACCAGGAATAATCCCGCATTTGTCTTCTGGGCTTGCAGAGGGATCAACAGCCCTGCAGCAACAAATCTCTCTGGATGGAGTGGAGATGCCTTAAAAGTAGCTGCAGGTCTGTCCCTGGGGATTTTGTGTTCCCAGTCTTCCCCAGAGCGTGGACTGGGTTCAGCAGAGCTGTCCCAGACACTGCCCTGTGGGAGGTACCAGGGTAAGGAAGGGCATCCTCCCTCATCCCTGCATCCCTGGAGGCCCTTGAGCTGCTGCAAAGCTCATGGAAAATCTGAGAGCGGGAGCTGGCGCTGGGAGGGGGGAGGTGAGCTCGACAGCTTGGCCTCGTCTGACTCACTGGGACAAAAATCCCTCAGTTTGGGACTGCACCAGGCTGGATGACCCTGTTCCATGATGCCACTGGGTGTATTTCTCAGCTGGCTGGGGTTGGGTGCCCTCCCTGTCAGCAGCAGAGGGGCACCTCGGGGAGGAGGGGGAAGGGGATCCCGCCTGCTCCCAGAGGCTGAAGGCTCCAGCACTGAGGGAGGGATGGGGCTGGTGATGCTCTCAGGGATGTTCTGCTGCAGCTGCTGTGGGACAGATGAGCAGGGACAGGGGCAGTTGGGTGACCTTGTCCAAACGGATGCTCCCACCTACGTGTGTGGGGCTGTTCGCTCTGCTAGCAGAGCTATCGGGAGGGCTCCTCTCCAGTGCTGTGGATTGAGGTGGCTCTAAAGCTGGGCTCTGCTCTGTCTGGGTGTGTTCAGAGGCCTGGGATAAGTTTGACCCAATTGCCCTGAGGAGCTGAAGGGAGCACAGAGGTTGCTCAGGATCTGCACGGCTTTGGACACCTCAGGGTACTTGAGCTGTACACCAGAACTGCTCTCCCATGAGCAGGCTGTGAGCTGAGTCAGGGACTTGGTGCACGTCCTTTGGTTCTTTTCAGGGCCCCAAAGGGCTGTTGGACTATGGATCACATCTGAAAGTGCCTTCAGTAGGTACCTGATGAAGCAGAACCCTCTGGGTTGGAGTTCCTGCTCCTGTTCCAACAGTAAAAGGGGTTCAGAGACAAAAGTATGGGAGTCCTACCGATGGCTTAGTGAGCTCTGGAGTGTTTATAAGCAGGAGACACCAAGCTTCAGGCTGCAAGGTCTGACTGCAAAACAAGATGGGGAGTGGAGGCTTCATTTTAGGGGTGCAGTGTTGCACCTGCTCTCCTTTTCCGGGGCCTTGCTGGGGGATGCGTGGCTGCATTTCCAGGGCAGCTGCTGCCCTTGCTTAAAGCACCAGCCACGCATTTCTCTCGCTACTGTCAGCTGCCCCAGAGCCTCTGTTTGTGTATCTAAAACTTGAAGACTGGAGAAGGGAAGAAGAAACCTGACCAGTGCAATGGAAACCTCCAATTCCCTGCGGTCCCAGGAGGAGAAGAGTAGCTTGGGGCTGGAGCTAGGAATGAACTTCATTTGTACACTGCCTCGCCTCTCCAGGAGGAGCAGCAGCCAGGAAAAATATCAACAGTTCCATTAAAAAGTCTGCTGGTTTGCTAAAGTAGTGGAATAAACATACCTGTAGGTAAAACGGCCCGAACCGCACAGGAAACATTAACTGGAGCGAACACACGCAGCCCCGCTCCCCGTCCCCTGTGGATCTCCCAGAGAAAAAACACTGCATCCATGGCAATGTGGACATCAAACAGCAGCTGGGGGGATTATTCTTAGCTGGGGAAGAACTGGCTTGGATCGAACAGGGGCTCGCTGCTTTCCTAGAAAGGCAAAACCTGTGCTCAGCCTGCTCGGTGCTGCTGCCCGGTGTGTGTGTATGGGGGGGGCTGGAGTGAAAACTGGGGCGGGATGTGGTTTAGGGGTGGGTTTCAGCACTCTCTTTGGTTTCTGTTGCCCCTCTTTAGCTTCCCGTTCCCTGTTTCTGTGGGAATTGTGACCTGCTTTTGCTCTAACCCGTTGAAAAGCTGCGGTGGGAACCAGGGGGAAGCGGGCAGCGATTTGGGAGTGGGGTGGGTGTGATGGCACTAAATGGGGATAACAACCACCCCTGGTGTTGGTTTGTGGTGGAGATGGGTCCCTTCAGCCCTCCACTGAGCCCAGACACATCCTCTGGCTCCTTCAGGACGAGGGGAGTGGAGGCTACTCCATATTTCAGTGAGGGATGTGAGCCTGGAGCGTGGCTTGGCTGAGAGATGCTGCCAGCACTTCTTGGACCAGTAAGCTGGGCCTGGAGCTGCCCATGAAAACCAGCTGCCCCTTGGCCCTGCCCAGGGAATATGGTCTGCACAGAAAATACACGTGGAAAATGCCTTTGGTTGCAACCAGATGGCACCTGTCAAGCACAAGTAGACGTTTCTATTAGTGTTCTTATTTGAGTGTTTTGGATCCCTCCCAGCCTCTCTCCCTGTCCTCCCAGAGCAGCCCCAGAGGCAGATTGATGGGATTATTGCAGCCTAGAGACAGTCCCTGTGCTCCCAGGCCTCATCTGCACAGCCACTTAGCACAACTAATCTGAACTGACTTTTAAAGTGGATTAGTTCAATTACTCTTAACTAGCCCTGGTGGAAACACTCTCCTTGGGGATTAAAGGTCCTTAATTCACTTTAACATACTTGATTTCAATGCAAATCAGGCTAAACTGAATTAAGGGCACTTTAGAGCCTTGTTTGGAGGAGGCACTCCAAAAGTGATGTGGTTTAACCACCCCACTTTGCATTCCTGTGCTCGATTCATTCCACTTAGCATTGCTGGAGTGTCCCCTTACAGATGACTAATATAGGCAGCCTCTCACAGAGAAAGCTGCAAACATTTTACCTCTGCTAATGTGTGAACCAGCTCCTCTGAAAAGCTTCTGCATCTGCTGATCCAGTGCTTTCTGTTGCCCAACCAGGGTGTTTTAGAGGTTTTGCTGTCCCTTACTTTGTTTTATTTTTTTTTTTACTCTTCTTTTCTCTCCCTGATCGTGCCTTTTTTTTCTTTTCTTTTTTTTTTTTCTGTAATTCCCCAAACCAAGCTCTTTGCTTTTTCACTTAAAAAATGCAGGGCAGTGAGTCACACTCCAGTTTTTCTCTGCTGTCCTCAAGGCACTGGATGAACTGGGAATACTTGACCAACAGCACACTCGTCCTCCTGAGCTCACTAATTTAACTCTCCAGCTGTGGATGAGCTGTGGTTGTAAAAGCCTCTGGCCTCTGTTTCCCTGAAGTTTAAGTGAAAAACAGTCATTACATGTGGTGCCCCCGGGGGCAGATGGGCAGGATGATTCCTGCTTTGGAGGGAGCTTGATGGGACGGGGTTTTCCTCCGTGTTTTAAGAGTGTGTTGATGAGTGTGTTGGGGTGAAAAGGGGAATCCTGCCAGTGCCAGGGAAGATTCCTGAGCAGAGGGGAAAACACAATCCAACACTTTTTTTTTTTCCTTCATTCTGACCCTAAACATTTGGGCTCTGCTCTCTGGAGGGCACAGGAGGTAACACTGACCCTCTGCAGATGGTGCTCTCCATCCACTCTCTGTGTCCCCACAGCCCATTACCTGATTTAATACCGTGCTGAGACCCCTGTTCTGCTGCTCTGGGCCCGAATTTAATCCCTGCTGAGTGGCCACCAGTGGGCTGGGGAGGGAATGGCTCTTTGGCCCAGCTCTGCCACCTTTCATGGGCTGGTGGCTGAGGAAAGGAAGGGTTAAACCCAGTGACTGAAATAAGTGCCAGCATTGCTCTTGGTGCTGCTTCTCCAGCCTGCCAGGGAAGGTTTATTTTACTAATGGCCCCTGTGTAACTTCACCCTCCCCTCCTGCTTAGGATATTTCAGCTCCTCTACTTAGTTTAGCATCACTTGAGAAATGGGGGAGCAGTTTGGGTGGTCACAGCAGCAGCTGGATGCTGTATAAGGATTTTTTTTGGAGGGGAGGGGACAAAAAACCTTCAGTTTCTTTAGGGTGGGGTTTTTCCTTCAAGGCTCTCATGGAGAATCCCCACAGGCTGTGGAGAAGGGAACAGCCACTGCACACAAGCAGGATGTGGATGCTGCTGCCCTGGAGTGTGGGGGCTGTTTGGGAGGGTTTTTTTCTTATTCTTATCATAGAAAGGCTTGGGTTGGAATGGACCTGAAAGCTCATCTGGTTCCAACCCCTTGCCACGGGCAGGGACACCTTCCCCTATCCCAGGTTGCTCCAACCTGGCCTTGGACACTTCCAGGGATGGGGCAACCTGTGCCAGGGCCTGCCCACCCACTGAATAAAGAATTTCTTCCTAATATCTGACCTAAATCTCTATTCTTGCTTAAAGAGTGTTCTCTACCAGTATGGGGGGGAAAGTCTTATCACTGCATTAAATCCTTAGGTTTTTCATTACCTGACCCAGGAGCTTTGTCTCCCTGAGTTTTGGTGGCAATGCTTGGTGAGTTTAACGCCCCACGAGGTGTTGGCATTTCCTTCTTGGAGACATGAGGCCATTAACGTCATTTCTGGTGTTTCTTGAAGACTTTTTGGGACTATTGCTCTGGGAAGTACTGAGAACAGTGACTGTGGAGAACACATCACTTGTGTGTGAGCAGCCAAGTTGGAGCTTCACTCCTGAGAAGACGCCGAGGTCTTGCTGAGAGATGTTTCAAGGCCGGGCTGGACGGGCCTTGGAGCAACCTGGGCTAGTGGAAGGTGTCCCTGCCCATGGCAGGGGGTTGGAATGAGGTGATATTTAACGTCCCTTCCAACCCATACCATTCTGTGACCATTCTAGGACGGGTTTCTGGAGGCCTCTCCGAGGTCATGCAGTGTAGGAAGCTTCTGTGGGTGACCATCATCCAAAGTGGGAGTCAGCAAACTGCCTTGGAAGTGGGAATTGCTCGCTCCAAAGAGCAGCCCAAGGTGTGGCTTTCCATCCCTTGTGGCCTCCTGGAGTGGTGGCAGGGAGCTCCAGGGCTGTTTTTTAATTAGTCAGATGACTAATTAAAGTCAAGACCTTCATAGGCTTGAGGTGTAATTGAGACCGAAATTAAATGATTCTGCTTGAGATACAATTTCTTCCATTGTGCACTGCTATGACCTCTGGGCAGGAGGGTAAAGGAGCTGCTGGAGCAGCCCCTGAGATGGATCTTCAGTAGGTAGATAACATTTAAACTGAATTCTCCTTCCTGTGAATCTTGAATCTGGGGGATGTTGGCCTGTGGCATTCATGGGATTGGTGAAGTTTCCTTTATTTTCAGGCTCTGTAAATTGACCCCTTCCTTCTACTCGTGCATCTTGTCCACAGGGTTGGAAATACCTGCTATAGGAGAAACTCAACTTCCATCTACAAAAGCGATCAGTATGAAAATTGGGAGTGATGGATCAAGTGAGATGGTGGTGTAAGGGTTTTATGGCTTTCTGTGATCGCAGGTGGGTGAGAACAAACCCGAGAAGTTGAGCCCTTGCTGTGATCAGGCTCTTGCTGTGATCCTTATCTGACTCCAGGTTTAATTCTGTTCAGCTCCTCCTGGGTTGGAATTCAGTCTGGAGTGGTATCAAGGCTGCTGCCAAGTCCTGTCTCTGGGATTTGGGGACTGGTTTGCAGGATACCCAAGGGGGAAATTTCTTTCTTGTCCATTTGGATAGGGCCAACATCTCCTCCAGTAGTTATAAAATGTGCCTTTAACAGAAAGATGATGTTCTCAAAATCACTTTCAGACTCCTCAAATCCATCAGAATCTCTGCTCTGGGATTTGTATGCGCCCTGCTTAAAGGGTTCAAACTGGAACACTTGCTGATCTCTTGCTGCCCTGTTTTCAGCAGCCTCTGGACAACCTGTGGGTCGTTGTGTTTAGGTGCCAGTATAATTTGGTAAGGATTTGTCCTTTTTAATGGTTTCTTTGCCACCTCGCTTTTTAAAGCTGCTCTAATTCCATGTTGCCCTAATTGTGATATGCAAACTTTAAAAGGGGAATCGCAGCCAATGTGTTTTAAGGTCCTTACAGGCCCCCCTGCTTAACGTGATAAATTTGGACAGCTTTTCTCACTCAGAAAAATAGAAAGCCTTCCAAATCAAGAAAATTATGTAAGCAAATCCCATGAGTGTGCTCTAAAATTAAACCTGCCCTGCAAGCTCTGGGACCTTCAGTATGGAACCAGTGGGGTTTTTTTGGGGGGGAAGGATATAAAACCTTGTCTGGGGGATGGCCGGTGGTGTCCTGATGTTTTCTCCGTCTGATCCATCCGCACATTTGTTACGACCCAATGTTTAGGAAAGTAAAATTATCAGGGACCATCCTAAACAAGGCACAAGAGGTATTGGCACAGAGACCTCATGGAAGCACTGGATAACTTGTGCCATGTCCCCATGCAGCATCCCGCTCAAAGGATGACTGTGGAATTCTAGAATGGTTTAGGCTGGAAAGGACCTTAAAGATCATCTTGTTCCAAGCCCCTACCATGGGCAGGGACACTTCCACTAGCCCAGGGTGCTCCAAGTCCCATCCAGCTTGGCCTTGGATGCTTCCAGGGGTGGTGAGTCCACAACATCTCTGGGCAGTGCAGCTCAGTGTGGATTTGTTGTGCTGGAACAAAGTTACGGTGTCTCATCTGTGACCAGAGATGTCTGGTGTGAGTGTCCTAACTCTGGAGTTTGCAAACTGTGCTTGGTGAACTCTTCAAATCCTGGTTATTTTAGGATGCAGAAGAGTTAGGTTTTGACTGGTCACCTTGTCATAAACCCCTCCCTCCATGTGCCTTGAGGAATGGTCCTGGCTGTGTGTCTTCATCCTCCCTCCCGTTGTACCAACTAAATTCTTCTGTGCTTTGTATAAAGTGTGTTTCTTCTCCACATTGTTTTTCTGTGGTACTTGGCCAAAGCTGCTCTGGAGACCTTCATTCCCTTGCTGCAAACTGTGTTTGGAGGAGCTCAGCGTTTTCCTCCAGGGATGGCCATCAACAGCTTCCTCACAAGGGGAGGTGGAGGGGCAGGTGCTGATCTCTGCTCTCTGGGGAGCAGTGACAGGCTCTGAGGGAACAGCATGGAGCTGTTGCGGGGGGTTTATGCTGGATCTCAGGGAAAGCTTTGTCCCCCAGAGGGTGGTTGGAACTGAACAGGCTCTCCAGGGCAGTAGGCACAGCCCCAAGGCTGCCAGAGCTGCAGGAGGGTTGGGATGTGGTGGGATTGTTGGGGTGTCTGTGCAGGGCCAGGAGTTGGATTGGATGGTCCTTGTGAGTCCCAACTCAGGATATTCTGTGATTTGAGTGTCTCCATGAGGTCCCTCTGTGGAGAGTCTGGTGCCAAACACCCTTCCAGCTTGGAATGGGAGAAGGGAAGACCCTCATCTCTGCATGGGGTTGTTGGAACAGTTTGTCCAGTCAGAGCAGGAGTTAATTGACCTCCTCCTTAGCATTTGTGCTGAGGCAGCTTTGGGCTGTTGATGGGCTGGGGTGACCTACAGGGGTTCCTGGCACTTCTGCCTGAAGCCACAAACACACACCTGGAAAGTCTTAACATTTCATCCTCTGTAGTCTCACGTTTTGCTCTGAGTTCTTCTTGCACCCAATGGATTTGTCAGCTTGGCCACGCAAGGTATTTCCATCTGGGGGAAAATCTCCCCTGGTTGCGTTTCCCTCTTTTATCTGGGGGCTGGTGACAGGTTTCCAGCAAACACAGGAACATTTGTTAGCGTTGCTATCCCTTCCCTTCGCCCGGGTCGCCCTCTCTCGTTCTTGGCCCTTGGTCCTCCCGAGCTCTCGCAGCCAGGAGACACTGAAATCACAAGTGTGCAGAACACAGGAGGGATAAACATCTTAATCTCGTGGATACTTCAATCTAAATGTTTTCTGAGGCCCTCCTTCGGGCAGGATTAGCCGGTAACGGCGTCTCAAAGGTCGCAGCCTTGCTTTGACTTGCGCCGCCGCTCGAGGTGCTGGGCGCGTGTGAAAGCTTCAGCAAAAGGCCTGAGATGCCATCACTGTTCTCTTAAGGCTCCAGGGAGCATCTGTGTGTCCTCTTGGGCTTTGGACATTCGCCTTGGAGCCCTGCCTGCCTGTATTAGCCATTGTGATAGCGTTGCCTGGAGCGCCCAAATGTGACATGTATCAACTGGCATTTTGGCTGCGCTAAGTGTAAGATTTTTCCAGTGTAGGTTTATATCTGTTGTTTTTTTTCCCTCTCAAGTGTGTGCATATTACTGTTATGATTTATTTTCAGGCTGTAACTTTTGGTTTTATCACTTGAAATGCTTTTGGAAACTTGGAGGGCTTTTTTTTTTTTTTTTTTTTTTAAATTAGTTGCAAGCCCTCTTTACCTCGGAGGAAAATTCCAGTGTGAAGAACGCTTTTGATTCACAAAGAAATCGTGTTACAGAGCTCCAGCAGAAAGCTTTCCTCTTATCTTTGTGTTCTTTGGGCCTTACTTACCTCCTTGAAGCTGCCATTTGCTTTGCCAAAGCTCCCTTTGCTCCTTGACAGCTCCAGAGCAGATCAGAGTTTGTTACTGAAATGTCAACGCTCTCACCGTGGACGTCCTTCAGCGAGGACTTGGGTGGGAAATCACGAGTTTAGGAGACTAGTCTTGAGTACTTGCTTAAACTCTTTGACACAGGGTGGAAGAAATGAATATTTTTGATGACAAATGACAGTAATTGTGTGCTGGGATGAGTTGTTCTTGCTGCCTTCATGCTGAGACCTGCTAGTCAGCCTGTAACAACAAAGTGAACGTCTCCCAGTTGTTCCCTTGCTATAAAATGCCTTTCCCTTGATTTTTAGTTTCAGTGGTTTTTGTTGCTCCAGCTGTATGTGAGAGTTACGTGTTGTTGGGGCGCTCTGAACCGCTGCTGTTTTGGGGCTGGAGGGGGGTAAACTGGAGGGATTCCTTTCTCCACCACCGAGGAAACAAATGGCACTCCGGGGGGACTGTGGCGGAGCGGGAGCTGGCAGAGCGAGGGAGCTCCTGCCACTCTTGTTGCTGTGGTTCAGCCCTCGGAGCCGTAACCTGCGCCTCAAGGATGTGAGGTGTGAGACTTGTGGGATGGTGTCCCTTGGGAATGCAGCTCGGGGGGATGCTGATGCCTCCAGAACCTCGGGCAGGGCCGGAGGGAGCCGGCACAAGGCTTGGCAGGAGGTGAGAGAGACCAAGGCTGGGGGTGGGACAGTTCTCTTGACACGGGGCCAACTGGAGAGTCTCGGGCTCAGACGGGGAGAGGGGCTGGGGAATGTGATCCCGTCTCCCAGGGAAGGACGTAAAGCCCCGGAGAAGGACGTGGGCCAAGTTTCGTGGCGGCGCTATTGGGTTTCAGCTGCTGCCTCAGCAACGAGGCCGTGCAGGGATTCGCTTGGAGCTCGGGGAGTTCTGGCTCGGTTTGTACCACAAACCAAGGGGAGAGCTCCTCTTTTGGGGGGGAGGTGTCTGTTAGAACTCAAAAATTCCCTGAGTTTCCTGATTGTGCCCCTTCAGCTCGTGTTCACACCCTTCCCTTCAGACATGCCTTGCCCCAGGATCTAAGGGCAAACGTCGTTGCTGCTAAATTCAAGTGCAGGCAGGGTAGAGATGGTGGTTCAGCCAGAGTTTAGCTTCTTTTGCCCTGAATTATCTTTGTGTTATCTTGTACGGAATGGGCAGCTCTGGTGCTGCTTATCCCCATGGGGAGGAAACCTGCTGGGGAGATTTATCCATGGGCATATTCTTTTTTTTTTCATGGAAATACCAATTTACTTTTGCTCAACTACCATTATTCTTTTTTTTTTTTTTTTTAGATTTTATTCTGTAGCTGAGCACCTTTGTGACCCTTGGAAATGAGGTCAAACCTTCTGATTTTTATTTTTAAAATCTTTTTTACCCTATTGGTTCTAATTCTGATTGGTCCCATGTAGTTGTGCCCTGTATCATCCTGGGAATATTGACTCCAGACCCACTGAAATAGGTGGGATGTGGGAATTGCAGAGCAAGCCCACGTGCATTTTGAAGACAGATGGAAACTGCATTTCAGGCTGGAGCTGCTCTGGTTGTGATTAACTCTAATGAGCATCTGTTGATGGAGTAGTTTGAGAGGAGTTCTGGCTGTTCTTTATTATTGGTCATGTTGGGATATAAAGGGCTGAGCTGAAAAGGGAGACTCAGGTTGGTTGTAAAGCAAAGTTCTCTTGCTTGTGGGGTATGCCCAATGTAGGGGGGGTTATTTTTATATTTTATTTTTATTTTTGTGGAGTTTAAAATTCATATTTTTATTATTGTATTTTTATTTTTATATTAGTTTATTTTTATTATTTCTATTATTTTATTATTTATTATTATTATTTTATTTTTATTTTATTTTTATTGTTTTTCATTTTTCTTTTCTTTCTATTATTTGTTACATTTACTTTTGTTATTTAGTTTTATTTCTTTTCGTTTTCATTTTCGTTTTATTTTTATTTTTTCATTTTTAATTTGTATTTTATTTAGAATTTTTTTCTTTTTCATACTGTACCATTCCCATATGGGACAAATTCCACCTGATTGTCAAACATATTACCTTTTTATTTATCCACGCTGCGGGATTTCCCGGGTATCCCAAATACAGGCTGGAGTCCTTGGAATTTGCTTGTTCCTTGGGACATAATTTCTGACAAATACATGTAAAAATTGACCCTAATTACTGAAGTGCATCAGCAAGTGAATCCAGACGTGCCAGCACCCAAAATATCTGGAGATACCTTTGCATCCACAGTTACTGTTCACAGTTTAATTTGGGAAGCTCCAGAGGTGAACTGTGGGAGTGACCTCAATCATCCCTGCACTGCCCTGGAATTCTGCCTCGTGATTCCGAGCGAGGTTTGTCCTGCGAGTTCCTCCCCTGTCCCGGTGACTGGGCAATTACTGAATATTCCCTGCCCGTTCCCATTAACTGCCTGGCCCCAGGGCTGATTTAGAACTCGTTATCCCCGTTCTCTGCTCCGTGGAAAACACATTTGGTTCCCCCTGGGTGTTTTTGGGATGCTGTCTGAGCCACAGAGCTCGGAGAAGGCTGTCGAGAGTCCACTCACCCACAGCATCCCTTCTCATCCTGGAGCTTTTCCTTTCGTTCCTTTGGAGCCCTTGGAATTATTACCGGTCACGCCACGTTTTGTTGTCGCACCAGGGAAAGGTAAAGGCTGGAAGATGAGGTTTGCAGATGACTTGGGAATGACTGCAAGAGCTCTCTCGCTGAATTTGCGCTCTGTTGTGGCCCTTCAGGAGTGGATTTTAATCTCAGAAGTGGTGCCTGTACCATCAATTTGCTCCTCCCGTGGTCCTTTCCCTCGAGTTGTCCTGAGGGAATGAAGGCGAGGTGGGAATCTGGGCAGGGATATCTCATGCACAATAACCTTTTAAATAGAATTGATTTCCTACTGCTTGCACATCATTATGCTGCTGTTTCCCAGCCCTTGAGGGGCTGAAGTGCAGGCAGTTTGTGTGGAACAATTTAGTTCTTTTTTGCTTCTTCCACTTTTAGGTCTCCCAGGAGTTCCCAAGGAGTGATTTAGAGAGCAAACTTTCAAACCCCTTCATCTGTTTCGCAGGTGTTTCACTCTGGATCATTTTGAATTCAAGGGGAGTTTGGGGATATCGATAATTGTTTCAAAGGAGATGTCAGCTAAATGTCTTTTAAATTTGGGGAAAACTCATCATCCAGCCCTGGAGTGGGAGCTGGATCTCCCAGTGTACCTTCAGACGACACAAACAATTCATGTTGTGAGGCAGAACATCGTCCTGGGTCAGCACTCCACAGCCGAGTGCAGGAAGTGCAGCAGTTGGCTTTCATTCTTCCCAGAGGAGTAGATTTGATGGGATATCTCTCAGTTGGAGCTTCTGGCCTGGCTGTAGTTTCTCACAGTCGGCTGGAGCCTTGTGCCCTCTGTTCAGCTGTAGTTTGGGAATCTTTCTGAAGGAAAAGATTCGTATCCTGTACTTGGAGATTTGTTGAAGAGGGTGCACCCACTGACATCTCTGGGCTCTGAGGAGTAAAACTGTTAAGGCAAAGGGAAATCACAGAATCCCAGAGTGGGTTGGGTTGGAAGGGACCTTAAAGGCCATCTAATTCCAAATCCCTGCCGTGGGCATGGACACCCTCCACTAGCCCAGGTTGTTCCAAGCCCCATCCAACTTGGCCTTGGATGCTTCCAGGGCTGGGGCAGCCCAACCTGTGCCAGGGTCTCCACACCCTCACAGGAAGGAATTCCTTCCCAGTATCCCATCTAACCCTGCCCTCTGGCAGTTTGAAGCCATTCCCCCTTGTCCTGTCACTCCATGCCCTTGTCCAAAGTCCCTCTCCAGATCTTGTAGGGTCCCATTAGGTACTAGAAGTGTTTTCCTTTTCCCTCAGTTAACTTGGGATTGTTCACTGCACGTGGCCACCATTTCCTCCTCCAGTCCTTGGCAATGGCCATTATATGGAATATTGAAAGCACACACTCAGTATTACCCATGGAGCTTTATTGATCTCAGTAATCTCTCAGTATGGGGAAATGGGGCATCATTTTGCTTGGGTAACCCTCGGTTTAAGGACTGTCTTTCTGCTCTGCTT
>JAYRBT010000082.1:1282500-1337332 GCA_036023395.1 Myiotriccus ornatus | reverse complement strand
GGCCTTGGACACTTCCAGGGATGGAACAGCCACAGCTTCTCTGGGCAACCTGTGCCAGGGCCTGCCCACCCTCACAGGGAGGAATTTGTTCCTCATATCTAATCACAATCTCCCCTCTTTTAGTTTAAAACTGTTCCCCCTTGTCCCATCACTATCTGCCTGTGAAAAAAATTGCTCTCCCTGATGTTTGAAAGTTTTTTTTTAAATGGATGATAAGCAGTCCCATCTGCTCAGCAGCGCTCACAGAATAAAACCTTGGCTCTCCTGGCCTGTAGTATTTTGGTTAATGTGACTTTTTGCTGGTATAGACCTTACATAGCATCATAAAAAAAGGTGGATGTGCCAAAGTCAGTAAGTATTCTGAGGGTGTTCACCTGAAGTGTTGGCAGGGGCAGGTCTGGCTGAGGTCCTGGCCAGTATTCCATAGTCATGTCACCTTCAGAAGGCAGGTGGGGCTGGTGTGAGGGTCCTGCCAGCAGCACAGGCCTGTGAACAGCAGCTTGGCTCTCAGTATTGATTCATTCATCACCTGTGATTAACCACTGCGGCAGCATCTGCTCCCCTTCCACAAAACCTGAGTCCTTTGAGGAAAGGTGACCCCATTCCCGCAGTGCTGTTGGATCCGGGCCTGTCTTGGGGAATGACCATCCGGAGATACATGGCAGGTGTTCAGGGGGTTGGTTCTTTCCCTCTTCCCCTGGTTTGCACAAACTGTGGTGTGGATGAGCAGAGTTTTGGGGTGCTGGGGGAGATCCAGGGAAAAGCAATGCCTGAAGGATGTCAGGGAGGGAAGGATCACACAGTTCCCTCACATCTGCAGCAGAAGACAGTGGTTTGTGGTGTTGGTTAACTTGACTTCAGTAAGGACATAATCTCCTGCACTGGTGGCTTGTCCTTGCCTGGTGAGTTTGAAACCTTGGCCAGAGCTTTTCTGTTTAACTGCAGCTCTGACCACTGAAGTCTCACTTGAAGCTTGTAGACCCTCAGGACTGCAGGGCTCCTTCAGAAAGACATTCAAGAGCCCCCTTTAGTCAGGGGATAACCTCCATGCAAGAGCCTTTGAGTATCCTCCTGTTGAGTTCTGTGAGGAGCCAACCTTGGTGCTCACAGTTCACTCCCACAGCCTCTGATGGGGCTCAGAAGGAGGACAAACTTCTCCCATCCCATCCCATCCCATCCCATCCCATCCCACCCCACCCCATCCCATCCCATCCCCATGCTGCCTGCAGTAGTGCATCCTGCTCTCTCCAGCACCCCGAAAGTTTGTTTTTTCACCTGTTTAGTTTTGAAACCTGCCACGAGGATAATGTGACATTAGAGTGGAAAAGCAATCGCTGCTGTGCAGGGGAGGAATTGCAGACCCGTAAACTGCTCCCAAAATAGACGAGATGATGTGTCAACCCGCCCAACCATCTAAATACTCCACGAGCTGACCTCCCTGCGATATCTAATAGGGGCTGGGGAGCGTGTTTTGAGGGGAGGGAGAGGTGAACCCCCCCTGAATCCACATGATCATTTCTAGAAGTTGTCATTTATCCAGAAGTTTGACTAGGAGCCAGTCTCTGCTTCCAGCTGGGACCTCCAGGTCCTGAGTGTAAAACGAGGGGAAGGAGGAAGAGGCTCATTCTCCAGTTGTTTTTCTGTCCCGG
Source organism: Myiotriccus ornatus (assembly GCA_036023395.1). Classification (NCBI taxonomy): domain Eukaryota; kingdom Metazoa; phylum Chordata; class Aves; order Passeriformes; family Tyrannidae; genus Myiotriccus; species Myiotriccus ornatus. Next base: position 1,335,683 of record JAYRBT010000082.1, on the reverse strand, counting down.
GGAACTCGAGGAGTTCTCTGCGCTTGCTGCATTTCCCTCAAAGGTTTCATTTCAGTTGTGTTGTCGCAGAGTAAACTTCTATTTTCTCTTTAGCTGCTGTGCTGCTCCTCCTGTGTGTGTGTGTGTGTGTGTGCACAGGGATATCTCCAGGCAGCTTGGGAAGCTGCTGTGTTGGCTCCAAGGAGTTTCTTCCCTGGCTGCCAGTGGCTGTGGTCTGGGCAAGGGCAGCTCTGAGAACAGAGCGGGCAGTGTTTGGGAGGGACAGCGGGGTTTATCCGGCAGGATTTATCCCACAGGCAGGCAGAGGAGCAGCCCAAATCCCGCTGGATCGTGTCTGCTGTGGAGCTGCTGAGGCTTTATCTCCCAAACCGAACAAAAGGGCTGGCTGAGGTGTTAGGGAGACAAACGGGCAATTCATTAAGGAGCCAGATCATTCCCTGGCAGGGGCGGCGGCAGAGACTGACACGGACACATGGCCGGCCCTGCCAGGCATTCCCACGTCCTGCCGTGGGTGGGAGGCTTGCTGGGGACGTGGAAGGATTGCTGGGAGGTTGCTCCAAGCCCCATCCAACCTGGCCTTGAACACCTCCAGGGATGGGGTGTCTTCAGCTTCTCTGGGCAACCTGTGCCAGGGCCTCACAGCCAAGAATTGTTCCAAACGCCTCATCTAAACTTCTCTTACGGTTTAAAACTGTTCCCCCTTGTCCTGTCAGTATTCCACGTAAAAAGTCACTCTCCCTCTTTTTTTGTAAGCCCCCTGTAAGTCCTGGAAGGCCCCAATTGCAGAACTGGCAGGTGGTGTGCGCTTGGCACCTCTGGGTTGGTTCTTGTCATCACCCAAAAGGGTTGGAGAGCAGGTGGGTTAAATGCTGCAGCCGCACCGAGCTGCATCTTCCAGGGGACTTTTTGGGTGCTGAGGACACAACAGGAAGGGAGATCCTTCCTTCAGGACTCCCCACATGGGGTCAAATCGGTAGATTATCCAACCAGACATGGACATCCAAGGAGAAGTGGGACAAGTGACGTGGCTCCTGACGTGTCCTGCTCTCTCCTGGCAGCCAGTGCTTTAAAAGCTTCCTGAGCCCTCGTGTTTCATCACCCATCTGGATGAACCCTCCCTTTTCCTGAATTTGTCTAATCCCTTCTGGAATCTGTCCATCGTTTTGGGCTTCACAACATCCGGTGGCAATGAGCCTTGAAGTTTAATGAGGTGCTGGTTGGAAAAAAGGCTCCGTTCGCCCCGTCCAACATTTATTATTATTATTATTATTATTATTTTTAATGCTGTGCCTGCTCTGAATCAAAAGGTCCGATCCCTGCACTGCCCTGAGCGAAGCGATCCCTGTGGAGCTTCCAGCAGATCTGCAGGACTTGCTTGGGCTTCCTGGCAGTGGCTTGACCTGCAGGGAGCCAGAAGGGACGGACAGGAGGTGTTTTGGGATCTCGAGATTACCCTGTATGTGATGCTTTCTGATTCCTTCATTTTAAACCTGCAGGGATAAATATAAAGCAGCAGCAGTGCCCAAAAAAAAAAAAAAAAGGCACGGGGAACAAACGTTTACGGAGTTTTTCTGGTCCTCTTTTGGTTTAGATTTCAAATGCCAAATATCCTTTGCTCTGTGCAACTCTTCCTAGGCAAGGGAAGCTACTAAGACCATGAACTTGGATTTTTCTTTGCTTGGAACGGGAAAACAAAGCTGCTGTTGCAGGTTTATAGCACAGATGACTTTTCTGGCTTTTAGGAATTCGGGCTTCATGGTAGGAGTAGATGTAAGAGTTTTTATATGGCTCAGCTTTGTTGCAAGAAAATCAGGCTGTTGAATATTGTGGCCTGTTTCCTGTCTTGAAAATGTGGGATAAATTCTTTTGCTGTGTCTGTCCTGTGATCCATGACATTTGTGGTCCTCTCCTGGTCCTCAGTGCCACCAAAAAACATTCAGAGGGAAGGCAGGGGGAGGGACCATCGTGTATATTTTCTGTAAGGGTCATGTAGAAACGTCCCTTTTTTCCCCGTGTCGTGCCATGGAAAACTGTTAGACCCAACTGTGGATGGAAATCATCGAATATCTGGAGTTGGGATGGACCCACAGGGATCAAATCCAGCTCCTGGCCAACCCCAAGAATCACATCACGTGCCTGAGACCATGAACTAACTACTCGAACTCCCTTATCAGGAGTGGAGCTGAGCTGTTTTTACTGGAGCAGGGAGCTGAGATCCTGGGATGGCAGGATTTTCAGCAGTTAAAAAAAAAAAACAAACCAAAACAAACCCCAAACAAACAAAAAAACCCTTTATATTCTGAAAATATCTTTTTTTTTTTTTTCCCCTGTCGGACCATGTGGAGCTAAAGAGGTTTAAACCAACCTTTTCTTTTCTTCTCTGGGTTTATATCTTCATTTTCCATCACAGTTCTGCCCCTTAACTACTTCCCTGCTCCCAGCTCCACATTGCCCAAGGTGCAGTGGGATTCAGGCCAAAAGAAATGATGTCAGGCTACCAAAAAAAAAAAAAAAAAAAAAAAAAAAAGAGAAATTAAATAAAAATAAGCAGTGGCTGGCTAAGGAGCAGGGGTGAGTTGTGGGGTGGGGGTCCAGGAGCTGTCCAGCTGGGCAGGGGGATAATTCCTGGCACAGGGTGCCAAGGGCCAAGCTAATTCCGACTTAAATCCAGAGTGAAAGCCCCTGTTGCCGCCTGGCCCGTGCATTCCACTGGCACAGGCTGGTCTTAAGTTGGGTTGAAAATCCTTCTTAAATCTCCCTGATTGCTGTTTCATTCTTGAGAGGATGAAGGGGAGTGGAAACAGCCTTTCCCTCTTTCCTTCCCTGCCTCCTTCCTCCGCCTCCGCTCCCTTATGGACGGAACGGGTCATTCCAGTGGGATTGTTCGAGTGGAATTAGGTCTTGGGGCCAAGCTACCTGCGGCCTCCCTGGGTAAAAACCCCTCCTCAACACCCCTGCAGTGTTTCCTGCAGGTGGTTTGGTGCTGGGAACTGCTCAGCACTCAGGAATTGTGAGGGAATGCTGGAAATGCCTGGAGAGCTGGTGCTGGTGTTTGTCCTCGTGTCGCTTCCAAGCTGGTTGAATCTTCTTCTCCATCTGAGATATTTACCTAAAATAAAGATGTCTTTTGCTCTGCTGGACGAGAAACGTTCTGAATAAGGTTTGGGGTGAGGAGAGGAAGGGAAAGGAGGGAGGGGTAGTTCAGCCTTCTGCTTCAGATACACCAATAAGGGCTGAAAGACCCAAATTTGATTCTTTTCTCCTTTTTCTGGTTGGTTGTGCCCCCCTCACTGGGGGAAGGGAGGCAGGAGGAGGGAAGGCAGTTCCTTCCTTCAGTGAAGGAAATTTATAACACATTTATAAATACATAATAATTTCCAATACCTGTAACTCATAAGCTGTGCAGGTCCCCTGCTTGGCGTGAGTGGGAAATGCTGCAGCAGCTTGAAGTGTCTCCTTGTGGTGCAAACCCAGCTGGTCCTCGGGGCACGTTGATCCCAAAAATCTTATGCAGGAAGGTGCCATCACAGGGACATCTCCAGCCTTCCACAGAAGAGCTCCTCGCTCGTTCACTGAGATATTTTTCCTTCAGTCGAAGGAAATTATTTACCCTCATTTATTATGTACCAAACTTTTTGGTAATTTGGGCAGGAGAAGGTGAGGGCGAGCTTTGGCAGGAAACTGGTTGGAGGGTTGTTTATACACAGAACAACCATCCTGCATCTGGGAGAAAAGCATCCTTGTCTTGCTCCATGCACAGGAAAAAGACCTTTGGGGTCGGAGTGGTTGCCGTGAGTGCTGGAAGCATTCGGGAAAGCTGTGCTGGAAAGGAAGATGTGCACCAGCAAATTCTTATGTTCAGAAGCAGCTGTTGTTTCTCCCTTTTGTTTTTTGTTTTTGGATGCTCAAGTAACTCTTGACAGCACCCAAGGTGTGGGTGGCAGAGCTCTTACGTGTCCACTTGTCCATCCTGAGAACCTCAGAGGAAACCCCTTTAGAGATCTCTCCAGGCATGGTTGAAAAGAACTCTGAATGACTGGCACTTACAAGAATCTGCACCTTTTTCTCCTAAAAACAACCCCAAAAAACTCTGTTGGAGCACATTTCACTAGGAACATGGTGGAGACTGGTGTGTCCTTCCCTGTTGGGTCGGGAGTTCCCCATGCTGTAGCTTTTCTCCTCTCTATTCCTCACAATTCCCGCCACTCAGAGGCTGATCCAAGGACTCAGAGGCGTTTCCCTCCATCGTGGAATGGTTTGGGTTGGAAAGGACCTTAAAGCTGATCTCATTCCGACCCCCTGCCGTGGGAAGGGACACCTCCTCCCTGCTGGGACACGAGTAGGGAGTGGCAGTTCCCACCTGCATGTGGTGAGGTTGTAAGGCCCTGTTGTCCCTCCTGTGTGCTGGTGGAGGTGTGTAAGGTTGTAGTGGTCTCTGTGACTCGTCTGTGCAAGCAGAAGGTGCGGCTGAGTTTTTGGGCCCCTCTTGACTCCTGAGAAAACCCATGTTTGAGGTGTTGCCACCTAAAACAAGGCTCTGAGTGTGTTTGCCCTGATGCTGAGAGGAAAGTGAGGATCAAAACAGCAGCTGGGACAGGACTGTGATGGGAAAAGCTGTGCTTGCTGTTGAGTTTCCAGTTGCTTCGCTTGAGGGTCTCCAAAAATTCTCCATCGTTGATGGAGATTAAAAAGGAGAGAGGAGCTGGTTGGGAATGACCTTGAAGGAGAAGGAACACGAGTGTAAGGATCTGTGGATGATCAAAAGCCTTGGGAAGGGCCAGGATAGATGAGTTTTAGCCAAGCTGGGTTTGATTTCGGGGTGGAGTGTTGACTGTTCACCTCTGCCTTGTAAAGCCCTGGATGGTCTTGATTTCCTTGGATTCTTCCTCCTACCACATTCTGTGACCCCCACAACATCCCAGCATCTGCCAGAGGAGATGGGTGGGAAAACTACACCAAGGAAAGGTTGAGCTTGAAGTGGAGAACTCCGAGAGAACCATCTCTGTGAAGGGGCTGAGATGTCATTGTGGAAGCCACGAAATCCCTGCTGAGCTTTGGAGAATCCGTCATGGCCTTATTTTCACGTTAAAATTTAAGGAAATACATGCTTTTTTTAGGGTCTAAATTAGGAAAGCTTTGGCTTTGTAGCTCAGAGGATGGCAGGGAATTTAGAAAGCAGCCTGAGTGGCTCCAGGTTGAATTTAGGGGTGAGCAAAGTGTCTTGGGGCAAAAAAAAAAAAACCACCAACTTAGTTCTGACTTTGAGGGGTGGAAAGAAAACAGAGAATTAATTATTTAGTAGAAAAGAGAAAACTTTCTGTGATATCAAGTGATTTTTGGGGGTCCACCAGTGCTTCTGGCAGCGCTGGGAAGAGCAGAACTGAGGCTGGTGAATGTTCTCGAGATGGTTTCCTCCAGAGGACGTTGTGTGTGAGCAAAATGGTGACACTTGAACCTATAAACACTTAAAAAACCCAAACAACACTGTGCAGAATGAGGTGGTTGATCTTTCATTGGCCAACTCTTGCTCCAAATATCAAATTTCCATCGCTCGCCGTGAAATTCAGATTATTTTCTTGGATTTGGGGCTTTTTATGCTTCAGATATTCAGTTGGATTTTTGGGGGTTAGGGTTAGGAAGAAATAGTGGTGGAAAATGAAGAAAAAGGGCTGGAAGTTGTCGATTTTTCAGGAGTCTTTTTAATTATTAAAAGAAAGAAATAGTGGTGGGAGAGAAGAAAAAGGACTGGAAGTTGTCAATTTTCCAGGAGTTTTTTTTAATTATTAAAAGGAAGAAAAAAGGAGTGGAAAGAGAAGAAGAAGGGCTGAAAGTTGTCAAATTTCCGTGAGTTTTTTTAATTATTAAAAGGAAGAAAAAGGGCTGGAAGAGCAGCAACGCTGCAGGAAAAAAGGTGCCACAGAAAGTGAGAACAGAATCAATCGAGTCGCTGTGCAGATGTGCCGCAGATAAATCTCCCAGCAGGAGGAAGTGCTGGGACGGGAATGCAATATTTCAGCAGGGCCTGTCATTCCAGGTGGCGATGGCAGAGGCTTTTTTTCCTTGCGAGAAAACAGCTCATCGTGGCCAGTGGCACTTTGGAAGGGAAGCTCCTGAGCGCCCCAAAAATGAGGGTCCTGTAATTCCAGCAGGTGATAAGGAACCTTCAGGATTCGTGGTTTTAAAAGCAGGGACAGGCGGAACTGGAAGGGGAATAGCGCAAAAAGGGTGTTGCAAAGGTGGGAATGGCACAGGGCAAGCAGGTCCTTGCTGAGGTGTGGATGGTGCAAGTGTGAGGAAGAAGTCGGGAAAGGTTAGGCCAAAGCTTGAGTTGTGCTGAGTGTCCTGGCTTTGTAGGTTCATGTTGCTCTCAGAGGGGCCGGGGTTAACTTGCAGACAGGTGAAGCATCCTGGGTTTTGTGCAATGAGCTGTTTGGTCCCTCTCCAGGTTCCCCCATCTTGGAGAATCTTAAAGTCCAGTTTAGAATGGTTAGGGTGGAAGGGACCTTAGAGATCACCCAGTTCCAACTCCCCCCAATGCCACGGGCACTGGAAGGTGTGCACCTCACACTCAGCCCCCTCTTGATGCAATCCCAGAGGCCCGGCTGGCGGTTTAATCGTAACAAGTTGTGGATTGGGGGTGTGAAAAAACAAAAAGCACGCCCTCCCCTGAGAAATTTCCTTGGAAAGAACAGCTTGGCCTTTGTGAGGAGCTGAGAAAGCGTCCGACTGACACCGTTGCCTCACAGGACCTCACTCAGCCCGGGGTTGCATAAAAGGGCTTTGTGGGATTAGGAAGGTTCTGTGCAGCGTGTCAGGTGGAGCTCCCTGGCTCTGCCTGCACTCTTGTTACTGATGATGCCATGCTCTGGGAAGTGCCACCTCACCCCTTTTCCCGGGCTTCTGGAATGCGTGTGCGGAGCTGAGGCTGCTGCATCGCTCGCTGGGCACCCACCCAGTGCTGGGGAGGGAGAACGTGTGTGGGTCCGTGTGTGTGGCTTCTGCTCAGGGGATTCTTCCCCTGGAAGAGTTTCATTACTTGTTGGCTTTGAAAAGCCTTTTTTCCTCCCCCTAAATTTACTCCTTGTCTTGTTGTAGGGATGCTCTTGAGCACTAATCCAGGCAGTCGTGGATCCATCTCTGCTCACTCCATACGTTGCGTGGCTTGTTCTTGCAGCAGCTCTGGCAGTGTTGTGCCACTGTGCAGCACCAGAAATCCCCTTTCCCACCTTCTCCCTGTCCCTGGATCTTTATTGTGATCATACTTAGGCGACTTTTATCGGAGATCCATGTGACTGGCCTGTGCCATCAGCGAGTTTTGGGAGGCCGGTCTGCTGGAAACTGTAATTTGAAGTATCCCGAAGCCAAAGCATCTCAGGGGGAAGGTGGGGAGGGGGGTTGAAAACCACCCGTTTGCTCTGCAGAAATCATGGCTGTGGGATGGATTCCTGTGTCCCTCCTTGCTCCAACAGCCATCATACTTAGAGCACGTGTTCCCCAGACCAGTTAGCTGAACAGCACCTGCTCAGATGGAAAGGTAAAATGGGAAGGGGGAGCTGTCAGAAATGCTCTGCCTCCCTCTCTCTCCTTTGCCAGCTGAGGGTCTCTTGTGCCAACCAGTTTTCCATGTTTCCAATGAATTTTTATCATTGCAGGTTTTTTCCTGGAGATCTTCATCCTCTTGAAGGAGAACATCTCTCTGCCCATCTTTCTTCTCCTAAAAATCCAACTCAGCCATTTCCCCCCCCCTCCCTCAGATATCTGATGTTAAATCACCTCATCAGTGCATCAGGAACGATTGGATCTGTCCTGGATGCTGCTGGCTGGGACTCAGGGCAGGATTTTATGTCCTTTGTGCACCAAGGTTTGGGATTTAGAGCATCCAAGCTGCCTGCCCTTGGGAGCTGTGCTCCTGATAGGATGCATCCCACTAATTAGAGAGAATTAAAACCAAGAAATCACTGCTCCTGTGGGACAGGTGGGAATTTAAAGACTTTCCAGCAAAGGGGGTGAGTGTGAGCTCCCCTCCCAGTTTTCCCTGGTGGTCCTGCAGCAACGGAGGTGTCCGAGCCTGTGACCCATCCCCATGCTCCCCTGTTCAGGATTGCAGTGTTCCAGCAATCCTGGAATTCCTGATTTAACCCATCCTTCCTTTTTCTGGCTGGGGAACGTGTGTCCAGGTCCTCCGAAACGCTGCTTGGTGATTCCCACTGACTGCCTGGACTGGCACCTGGCCTGGCCAGGGCAGAGCCAGGAGAGTGGGGTACAGCCAGCCTGGCCAACAAACCATTCCTGAGCCCAGCAGATGTTCCTGCAGCCTCTCTGCTCCCGGGGGCCGATGCCAGGCTGCTCCTTTTCCAGCAGCTCCGTCACTTGACACCGGGAACGGTTCGCTGGGCTTCTGTGTCACATTGTACAGAGTCAAGGACCCTGTGCTGGGAGAGGGGAGGGGAGAAGGCAGTGGGACATGAACTTAGTACTTCTTCAGGGCATTTTTTGGGGGGATTTTGAGCGTGTTCTGTCTTGTAGAAGCTCTTGGCAGTGTCTCCTGGAAAGTGTATCCTGCTCTCAGACCTCAGGCTGTGGCTCACTGGGTTTTATGTCAGGATCTCCTCTGCTGAGGGCAGGGAGGCTTAATGTGCTTTCTCAGTGTCTTTTGGGAGTTTGGTGGGACACACCATCCTCTACCCCTTCCCAAGCTGGTTTCTGGCTCTGCTTGATGTGCCAAAATGATTTTTTTCTTTATGCACAGGACAGTGACAGTAGAGCTCATGTCTTTTTGCTGTTTTCCCAAGTTCCTGCAGTTGGGAACCTTCAATTATTTCTTTCCAGTTTCGGTTTTGAACACATCCAGTGAAGATGGCCAAGTGTTTATGTCCAAAAATCATGTCCTTTATGTCTGTGAGAGCTGGTAGGGAACATAAATCTACTTTTTACCCTCCTCCTGCTCCCACCCTGCACACACACTGAAAGGAGCTCTGCTTTAAAATCCCTCTGTGCCCAGACATCAAATCCACATGGTGGGTGCTCAACCACGAGATCCTGATGCCACCATTGACCCCATGGGCTGCATTTCATAGAATCACAGGATGATTTGGGTTGGAAGGACCTTTTGAAGACCACTGAGATCCAACCCACGCGGGTGGGGGCACCTTCCACTATCCCAGGTTGCTCCAAGCCCTGTCCAACCTGTCCTTGGACACTTCCAGGCATGGGGCATCCACAGCCTCTCTGGCCAGCCTATTCCATTGCTTCACCGCGCTCTGAAAGAAGAATTTCTCCCTGAAATTTCCTCTGAGTAAAGAACTCCTCCCTAAAATCCCTTCCCTCACCGCTGCGCCCCCTCTGTGTTTCCTCGCAGGCTGACGGGGAACGAACCCCTGACCATCCTCCCTCTGACCTCAGAAATGGAGGAGGCCGCAGTCAAAGCCCACTACAAGGTGTGTGACCGGCTGAAGCTGGAGAAGAAGCAGCGCAGGATGTGCCGGCGGGACCCGGGCGTGGCCGAGACCCTGATGGAGGCCATCAGCATGAGCGCCCTCGAGTGCCAGTACCAGTTCCGCTTCGAGCGCTGGAACTGCACCCTGGAGGGCCGCTACCGCGCCAGTCTGCTCAAGAGAGGTCAGTAAGGGCGGGGGTTAAGGTTTTTTGGGGTCGTGGCACCCCCTGCGCCCATCCCCTCCCCAGGCATCCTGCAGTGTCCTGTGCCGCCCGTGCATCCCCACCTCGCCGGAGGTCCAGGAAGAGCTGGCAGGAGGTTCCAGCTCAGCCGTCGAAGTGCCCAGCGGGCAAAGGGTGTGCTTAATGGGGGTAACTGATGTGCTGATGGCGGTAATTTACGTGCTTCTCCCCTCTGCTTCCCGCTGGAAGCTGCTGCTCTCCTTGGAGGCTGGAGGCGTTTGTGTGTGTGTGGCTTCAACCACTGGCTACGTCTGCTCCTCGTTTCTGCTGGAAGCTGAGCTCCTGCTGGAGAGGAAGGTTTTGAAACTCCCAAAGCTGTCACCTCTTTTTTTTCCCCTAATTTTTCCCAGATTTTTTCACGATTTCCCCCTCATTTTCCCCTGATTTTCTCCCGATTTTTCCTTCCTATTTGTTTTCCCTTCTTCTTCCCCCCTTCTTCTTTTCCTTTCTCTACTTCTTTTTCTCTCTCCTTCTTTTCCTCTCTCTTCTTCTTTTCCCCCCTTCTGCTTTTCCTCTTTTCTTCCCCCCCCTTCTTTTCCTCTTTTCTTTTTGCCCTTCTCCTTTCCCCTCTCCTCTTCTTTCCTGGCCTCTTTTTATCCCCCACCCCCTTTTTATTTTTTCCCTATTTATTATGCCAGTCTGTCAGGAAAGGAGTTGAGAAAATGCCTTTTTAAGGGAAACAAGGCAAACCAGCCTGTTCTGTGCTGTCCTGCTGGAGAGGGCAAGGGGGAGCCCCATCACAGCACAGGGCAAAGCCTTCAAATGTTTGTGTCCTGTTACTTCCCTACCCAGGGAAAAGCTCCTGGCTGTCTGTGGAGGGTAATTCCCACACCTCTTCCCAGCAGTTCAGATGGAGGTGACCATCTGAATATTGGAGGATCAGGTGGTACTTTTATCTCCTTCCTTTGTGCTGTCTCGCACAGTCCAGTTTCCCCCCCACCTCCCCCGGTAAATCCAGTTGTTATTTCCAGCTCGCAGCTGAAATGCAGCAGGGCTGTTTTATCGACGACATGGATTGGTTTGGAGGGTTTTAGTGACTTCCAGAAAGTGCCACGCTCAGAGAGGGACCTGCACCTGGAAACCCAGGGGCTGATGTCTTTAAAGACAAGAGCAGAGGTTTGCAGGGCTCCCTCCCTCGCTAATTAGTGAGGAGGAGTAATTCAGAAGCGCCAGGGCTTAACTAATGCACTGTCACTGAGTGGTGGAAACAAGGAAAGTCCTTATGAAACCCAAGAGGTCCAAGAGCCAGAGCTGCAAGACGTTTAAAAATATCCCCGCATGCCAGAGGAGTCCCTGGATTAGTGGCGCCTGGGGAAAGCCAAGCACTTTCTCATGCTGACACCTGGAGGCCGCAGCTTGTTCCTTCAGACTGGCCTGTCCCCTGGGCAGCCCTGGACGAGGAGCAGCCCGAAGTTGAGCTGCCCCAAAACACCATCGGGACCTCCCCCTTCGTCCCCCCCACCTTGTCAGGGAGCCGGGTAATGAATGGCAGCCCCGAGGGCTGCAGGGCTCTGCCTGCTGTCCCGCTGGTGCGTGTTTTATATCCCTGCACCATCCCTGCCCTCCACCGGTGCTGTAAATCCTTCAGGTGCTGTTCCATGGAGTAACACGCTGCCCTGTAAATCTTTCCCCCTCCTCTCCGGGAGCCGCCGGTTCCTGGTTCAGCGTTGCAGCAAGTGATACCCCGGGGGCAAAGAGGCACATGGATCACCCTCTCAGACACAGCTATTCGGTGTGGGCTTCTTTCCTCTCCTCCAGGAGCTGCTTCTTCAGGAGAAATTAAAAAGGGGGGCAAAAAAAACCCAACAACAAACCACCAAAGCCCAACGACACTTTTTTCACTTAAAAAGCGGAGGGAGAAAGTTTTAAACTTGGATCACCAGCAGAGCCTGGCTGCTGGTTTGCAGCTTGGGCTGATGCAGCCCGTTTCTTAAAATAACAGGGGATTGTTTGAGGGACTCGTTATCCTCTTCGGATCCTCGCAAACAATTTTGGAAATGGCTGAAACGGGATAGCTGTGGCCCGCAGGCTGTCGGTGCACGGGGGGTTAGAATGCCTGCATTGATCTGAAGCTCATTATCTCGTTACAAAATCTCTTGGTGCAATCAGACAGTGCGTGGCAGAGATGGCTCTGGGCCTGGCCAGGGCCAGATGTCGCGGGGAGTTGGTTGGAAGAGCTGCAAGATGATATCTGGGGCCGTGTGATGGGCACTGGGAATCCGTGGAGCTTCCAGGGATGGAGAATGGGAAGGGGCAGAGGCCAGGCTAGGTGGGTGGAGGTTGATGGAAGGGGAGAACCTGGCAGACGAACCGTTTCTCCTGGATTTCTGTTGTGGTGGAACAGCGCTGGCTTTCGTGCTGAGGTTTCACACCCACCCTGAAGCTCTTCAGTCAGGGTGTGGCCCTGGGCTAATAAATCAAACCACATCCACGCAGTTTGCTGTGACTTAAGTGCCCAAGGCCGGGTTGGACGGGGTTTGGAGCAACCTGGTCTAGAGGAAGGTGTCCCTGCCCATGGCACAGGGGTTGGAACAAGATGGACTTAAAGGTCCCTTCCAACCCAAATTATTCCATGATTGCAGTGTCTCAGACCTTCAGAGGAGAGTTCACACCCCCTGTTCCATCGAGGACTCTCTCAGCACACTGGTACCTCTTCATTTTGTAGCACAGTGGCAAGAAGCCGGTTCTACAATCCAGGAGCACAGAGGCTTGGGAACATCTGTCTGCAGCAGTGGCATCCTCTGACAGGCATGTGGGCAGGCTGACCTAGGGTGTAACCTAGAAAAAAACACCCTGCAAAGGAGGAAAGCTGCTTAGAAGGCAGTTGGTACCCAGAGGAGTTCAGAATCTATGATGTTTTGGTGTGTGAATTAAATAAAGGACTCTCCCAGTAGTTCCAATGAGTGTTTGCAGTGCTGGAGATGTTTCTGTGGTGTCAGAGAATGTGGTCTAACTTTGGGGGGAAAACAGATGGAAAAACTCTGAATTTGGCTTCTTGACCCTTACTAGTCCTTAAAATGTCCTCAGTGAATGTGGAGTTGAGCCTTTTTTATTTTAACTTTCCTTCAAGTGAGGAAAAGGTTCCTGCTCTTCTTTTCCAGGTGAGCAGTTGAACGTCTGGATAATTCCTACATCAGTCTGGTTTGAGTCAGAACCCTTGGGAGGACCAAACCTCAGTCTCCTGGGCTGGATTTTCTTCAGTCCTTGTGCACCTGGGAGTGTTTTGGGAAGGCAGGCTCTGGGAATGGGCCAGGTAGTGCCCCATGAGCTTGGACTATCATGGCCCTCCCAAGGAACAGTTCCAAAAATGACCTGGCAGTGTCTCTGCATGTCCTTGGTTGACACACCAGCTCACAGATATATCCACTACTGTCACCATCCACTTGTGTTATTTTTGAGTGGGGGATTTCTTGAGCCCCATCCAAAGCTGGTCAGGAATTGCATCTCAAATATTCAGTCGTTTACGGCTTCCATGGCTGGAGAATGGGCAGCTGTAAATACTGCCATGTTTGCTTTTTATTTCTGGCTTTTGCAATTTGGATCGAAATCCTGGGTCTCTCTGAGTGTCACTCAAGCTGCTGAGGGGAGTGGATGCTGGCACATCCCTGCAGGTGAGGGTGGAGGTGTAAAGAAGGGGGTTGGGCATGAAAGGTTTGAGGTGTAAACTGCTTTTTGAGGCGCTCAAGTGAGGTGCTGTGTTGGGGTCCCAGCCCTCAGGTGCCTTCTGTTAATTTTGTTGGACTGGAGTAGGACCCAATGACTTTTTTTCAGGGGGGGAGAGGGAAGAACAAGGAGCACTCGTGGTTCCTGCCCCAGCCATCAGACTGGAATCTGTGCTGGGTTCCTGCTGTTCGGTGTCCCCTTGGTAGCAGCACTGCTGTCCCATGATTCCTCCATGGCCTGTCCAACCCTTCATGGAATCATGGAGTGCTTTGGCTTTGAGGGGACCTTAAAGCACATCTCGCTCCAACTCCCTTTCTGTGGGCAGGGACACCTTCCACTATCCCAGGTTGCTCCAAGCCCTGTCCAGCCTGGCCTTGGACACTTCCAGGGATGGGACAACTCCTGCTCAACTCTGTTATCAGGCACAGACTGTGCCCAGAGTGACAGCCACAGAGATGGCCAGACTTTATTCACATCCTTTAATCCTGGCTTTTGCCACCTCCACACATTCCTTGCCCACCCTGTGTCCTCTTCACCATCAGTGATGCACGTAGAGCTTGACATGCTTTGAGGGTGTCACAGGATGGACCAGGCTCTTCTCAGTGGTGCCGAGCAACAGGACAAGGGGCAACGGGCAGAAACTGATGCCTCACAGGCTGAGAACAAACTTCATGGTCTGAATTTCCTCCTTCCTCAGTGTATGGAAAAGAATGATATCATTTGATGGGATGGGAGCTCTCAATGAGTCAAAACTGCAGTAACAAGGACTGCCCTTAAAAAACACCTTTCACAGACTCACAGAATCCCAGAATGGTTTGGGTTGGAAGGGACCTTAAAGATCATCTCGAATCCGATGCCCAGGACGTTCCACCTGAACATGAGGAAGAACTTCTTTGCTGTGCAGTGACCCAGCACTGGAACAGGTTGTCCAGGGAGGGTGTGGAGTCTCCCCCACTGGAGACATTCCAGAGCCATCTGAACACAATCCTGTGCTGTGGGATGGCCCTGCCTGAGCAGGGAGACGGGCCCAGACAACCCGCTGCGGTCCCGCCCTGCGATCCCGCGACGCGGCTCGAGCTCTTCTCGCGGCGGCTTTTCCCTCCGCTTCCTACTGATTTTTTTATCCTCCTCCAACCCTTCCTCGGGCTGCGACTAAAGCCTCTCCCTCCTCCCTGCCGCAGGTTTCAAGGAGACGGCGTTCCTGTACGCCATCTCGTCGGCCGGGCTGACGCACGCCATGGCCAAGGCGTGCAGCGCGGGCCGCATGGAGCGCTGCACGTGCGACGAGGCGCCCGACCTGGAGAACAGGGAGGCCTGGCAGTGGGGCGGCTGCGGGGACAACCTCAAGTACAGCAACAAGTTCGTCAAGGAGTTCCTGGGGAGGAAGCCCAACAAGGACCTGCGAGCCCGGGTGGACTTCCACAACAACCTGGTGGGCATGAAGGTGAGCTGGAGGTCGCTCGGGGAGGGGAAAGGAGGGTCACGTTCGGGGGGTGTGGGATGCAAAAATGCGGGGGGGGTGATCCTTCTTCTGCAAGGGTGAGGGCTCGCTCGTGGGGCTGTGCCCCTGGTCTTGTCACCGTGCAGAATGTTGGACAGGGACCACAGTGGGAAAGAAATGGGACTGCCCGGGTCTAGGAAATGGGAGGTGGGCAGGAGTGCTGGTTTTCCACAAGGAAGACAAGGCTTACGCTACAAAGGGGTGGAAAGACGGATTCTTCAGGCTTACGTGGGGTGGGACACAGAGGAAGGGATTTATGCTGCTACAGCACAGGTTGGGGGATGCTCTTCTTGGACAGTAGAGCACCTGCATGGCCAGGTTTCTTTAACACTGGCTGGAGAACCTGGCAGGGGACCAGATTAATTACTGGCTGACCTCAGACCCAAAAGTCCCTTCAGCTTTGTTTCCTGGCAGAAAACCTTCCACGTCACCCAGAGCTGATGTGTTTGCAGGTGACAGTGCTTGGATGTCGAGTCCCTTTTTCCTTTCCCAGCCTTATCCTCTCTGCTCTTGACACCTTGCTCTCCCCATGAGTCTTTACTCTCCTGCCCAGGCCTCCCCCTGCAGGACTGTTCAGGAAACATTTGGTTGATACTCTTGAGCACACAGTGTGATTTTGGGGGTTGTCCTGTGCAGGGCCAGGATTTGGACTCAGTGATCCTCGTGGGTCCCTTCATACTCAGGATATCCTATGACTGATATAAAGGACAAAGTGTCTGCAATTGTGGGTCATCCCAGCAAGGAGAGGGGGAGAGGAAGGGGCTTTCCACCTTCTCCCCTAATCTGCTTGGCTGTACCTAGAGTTGCCCAAACACGAAAATCCCTCAGATTGGCCAGCACAGGTGCTCAGGATCAGTGTTTCATTGCACCAACCTCCAAGGGGGGACATACTGTAAGGCCAGAAATAGCCTTCGAGCCTTGTTATTGTCTGTGTGATTGGACGCGGGCTTGGGGCTGGGATGGGGGACCTGGGTCTCCAGTTTCCCAGGCAAGTGCAGCCCCAGCCAGTTGTGCATTCTAGGAATGGCCACCCCAGCTCAGTTGTTCCCGTGTGCACGTAGAAAATGTCATTCCTCGCGACAGAGTTGGGCCATCGGGGAATGCCACCAGCCAGGGCTGGCCAGCAAAAGGTCTGCCCCTCTCCCCACCACCAGGTGCTCCTAGACAGTGCCGAGATCAGGATTAGAAACATCCTGGATTTAGCTGCTGTCTGGTTTTGGCTGACAGTTTGCTGCTCTGGATTAGAGGGCTCAGTGTCTGTGAACTGCTGTTGCAGCTCTCTGACGTGTGAAACAGGCTTTGCAGGATGATGAAATCCATTTTAGTCCTTGTGGTTGGTTGCTCCTGAGGGCCTGTCCCGTCTCTGTGGAGTTGGCCGTGTGGCAGATGGGATGGACACTGGAAGGTGGTCCACGGAGGCTGTGATTTCATGGTGGATGTTGCTGTGAGATGTCCCGGCTCTCCTCCCGTTCCACAGGCACGTAACACAGTGTCAGCAAAACCTGCAAGGCTGTGGCTTTAGGTGCCTTTGGCATGTTCTTGTAATTCCATGAATATCTACCAACAGTGGTGGGGCTAAAAAACTTGCCCAGTGGATTTGACGCAACTCCCAGTGTTCCCAACCCCAGTAGCTGCAGTCAGGATGCCCCATATGGCTGAGGCCAGTCTTGGAATTAGGTCAGGTGTCCTTACTTATCACCTGTGTTCTCCACTGTGTCACTTGGAGCTAAACAAATCCCAAGGATGAGCTGGAGGGGTTGAATCTTCCCTTTCTTCCTTCCCTTTCTCGATCCCACTGTGAGTTAGTTCCCAGGGGAAGATGCAGGACTCTCCAGCATCCTCTGCCTCCCCTTTCTTTGGCACAGTTGGGCTCTGGTCATTGGCAGTGGTTTCTGAGTGTAATATCTGCAGCTAAACAGCTGAGTAACAGTTGTGACGGTTGTCCAGACACTCCGAGCCCTCCTGGCAATCCAAGTCAAAGACCTTTGCTGCAGGTCAGTGCTCCACTCACTGTTCCTATTTTTGTCCACCCACAACGTGTCTGTCGAGCTGGCGTTGCTTTCCTTGCCCGTTTGCAGCAGCAGATGAACCGATTCCTCCGTTCGTGCCGCTGCAATAATTGGACCATGGTCTGGTTGAAAGGCAAGCCAAGCACCAGATCCACGCCACCACCACGAAACCAGGCACAGAACAAGGGAACTTCACGCTGAGAAGGAAGTTTTTAGGTGGATGGTGGTTCAGGATCGGGAGAACATAGGTCTGTATAGTCAGGATATGTGGACCCGAACCACTGGCACAATATGGTGCCATTGAGATGGTCAGAAACGAGGACTCAAAACTCGCTTTGGAACTGCAAGGTCAAAGCTTGCAGTGCTTCCTTCAGATTCCAAAACTGAAACCAGTTGGAAACCTGAGGGCATTGACCTTCTCGGTGTGGCTGGTGGATTGTCTTTGACTTTGCTTGCACTTGGGTGTAGATTAATATCAGGTTCCACCTGTGCCCTTCCTCCTGGTCCCACTGCGAGTGCAGCGTTGGAGGAGGAGGTTACTCAGCAGGTACCACCATGTTTTCCTTGCTGAACTTACTCATATTTTCCTTGAGGAAGGCAGTGGGTTAAATATGATCCTCAGCATGTTTTCTCCACTTGTCTGTCCTCAAAAGGAGCTGCCCATCGATAACTCCTGCCATTCCAACCCCTGAGCAGCATTTGCTAACCCAGTGACTACAACAGCCTGAAAGCACTTTGAACTTAGCCTAGTCTGGCTGTTTGAACAGTAACTCTCATGGATTTGATCACAGGCAGTGCAGGAGTGCAGATAGCCTCGATTTGGGCCATTTTGGAGCTGAGCAGTTTGGAACTGGAGCACTTGGAGTGTGTGGATGGACGTGCGTGCGTGTGTTCGCCGAGGGAGTGGAGGGCTATCCATTAAAGATGCAGCACAAGCTTGGTGGTCTCTCCCATGTCATTTTTCCCATCTAATCACTCCCAAGCATGGCAAAACATACAAACAGTCCCTTGAGACCCAGCAAAAAAAACCAAAACCACGAAAAACCTGTGCTTAACTGAGTAATTTGGCAACCAACCTCCTGGTCAACACAGCAGTTTCTCCATGGTGTCACCCCAGCAAACAATCCGTGTGTTTCTGAAGGGTGACATTATCCCATCCCGCCTAGTTTTAGTGTCTCTTGGTGGAAGTTCTCATTTAATTATGATTTTACTTCTGCTTTTTTTTTTTTTTTTACAACCTTGATGGGCTGCCTGTAATTTCGCTGCCACCAGTGAACTAATCACTGAACATGTTGTGCCCGTGGTGGCTCACCAAGTTATATGATATGAGCTCAGTGGTTAATGAAAGGGCGAGCTTGTCTGGTGTGAGGATGAGGTAATTAGACCAGGACTTCTCCAGCCTCCTCTTTATTGAAAAGTAGGAGCTCTGAATAGACCACTTATTAAAAAAGCAATTTCCCTTCCTTTGCCCAAATCTACTCTTTCTCATCCAGCCATTCTTTCCGAGGGGTCCTGGGTGGAGAGGGTGTGTGCTGGGGGGAGATGGTTGTGTGTGTTCGAGGGGGTGGTGGTGGTGAGAGAAGCCAACTGTATTAAAGCCCCATTGCCAGCAGTGAAGTCTCTTAGTTATATTAAAAGAAGCCCAGGCAGCCTTGCTAAACCTCTCATCTTCTCTCTATATCCTCCCCCCCCACTCCCTCCCCCTTGTACACACAAGTGCAGCCCTCTTTTGTAACCCATTAATGAAAAGTCGGAATATTAGAGCACTCAATTAGTTCCACTGGGCTTGAGTAAGTGATGTTTTAATTAAATTTGCCCAGTTTCTCAGCAAAGTATCATTAAACATGACTTTCCAACTCCCTCTCTGGAGCGTTGCTAAGTTTCTTAATCCCAGGAGTGCTGACCTCTTCCAGAGGTATGTCTGGTCAAGCATGTCTTACAGATCCAAGGGGCACTATTAAAGGGGGCTGCTGTTACCCAAGGAAAAAAAAAATAAAAAAATAATCCTGTTCTCATTCCCTTTTTCCTTTATCCTTCCAGAAGGAGGGACACAACCCTTTGCCTTCAGGACCCTAGAGAGCCACAAGTGTGTGGTGCAGAACTGTGGGAGGGCAGAAATGGAGAGCAAAAAAAAAAAAAGGCATTTCCCCCCAAAAGGTCTCCCTTTAAGCAATGAAATGCAGAGCAAAAAAGTCTTCCCCCCCCCCCCAAAAAAAAGGTCTCTCTTTAGGAAATATCCTGCTTTGAAACTGGTTCCCTTTATGAGGCTTAATTGGTTTTGCACAGTATGGTTTGGTCTGTGCAGACTACGGGCGTGTTTCTGAAGGATCATGGAATCCTAGAGTGGTTTGGGTTGGGAGAGACTTTAAGGATCACCTCATTCCAACCCCCTGCCACGATCCTTGTCAACCTTGCTGTAGGATTTGGGTCCAGGCCCATCCTGAGACACGTTACACCTGAAACACATTGTACCTTGAACCGTATGGGATGCTCTGGAGAGGATAGTGGGAGGTGCACTGACTTTTCCATACTGCTGACTTGCTTTTTTGGAATTCCATGCAAGGAATGGCTTTTTCCCCGCCTCAGGCAGTGCTGGCAGGGATCTCTCTGGAGGGGCCGAGCGTGCTGGAGACGGACTCTCCATATCAGGGAGATGTTTGCCCAGCTATCATCTGTCTGAGGAGCTTCATGAGCTATCACATAACAGGTTATCAGAGCCCAGCACCCTCCTCATTTCTGGAGCTCCGTTTTACAGGGTGGGGAAACTGAGACCCCGAAAGATTAAGTGACTCCCTAAAGGTCACACACAGGCGTAGCAAAGCACAGGCTTGCACCCTGGGCTCCTGTTGCAGACACTGTGTTTACAAGCACTGACCATCCAGTCCCATCCAGTTCCTCCCACTAAACATGATTCCAGTCGAATTCCAGAGTTTGTCCAACAGGCAAATTTAAATGTTAATACCTATGTTGTTGGGTTTTTCTCCCTGCACCCTCCAGATGGGTAATAACTGCTATTTTTGGGACAAATATATGAGCTTAAGATAGTTGCTGCATGGGGAAAAAAAAAAAAGGGACACATAATGCATCCTTTAGGCAGCTTCTTCAGGGTTGTGCTTGCAGTGAGAAATCCCATCACATGTTTACCAGGGTACAAACCAAACCTAGAAAATAACGTCCTGAGACGAGCCCCAGACTCGATGCACAGATCAGTTTTCAGGGCCACCACCAGTATTAATTGCTGCAGGTTGTGACAGGTAGGAGTGCCTATGGAATGTTTTCTGGATTTTTCTCTCTTTTCAGGCTGAGATTGGCTCAGCCAAAGTCTTTCTAAGGCCCGGAAATCAAAACTCTGGAAAAAATTGCTTGCTGTTGCCCTTAAGTGTTTGCAGTTAATTGTTTACGTGGATGTGAAGCACATTAGGAATACTAAAAGAGGGGAAAATACTTCTGAAGTTCTCAGTTTTAAGCAGGGTTATGTTGTTCTGTGCTCAAGTGTATTTTAATACATATGTCACTAAAACATGAGTGTCCGTATTTTTGAAGAAGGAAGGGTGGTGGAAAGGGAAAACTGCTCTGAAAAAACAAGTTGAGAACAGGCTCAGAGGAAGGTTTTTTTTTTGTTGTTTTTTTTTTTAACAAGAGAGAAGGAAAAAGAAGGGAAAACTTCTAATGCAGCCAGTGGCATCGGGCAGTGCTGAGGGACAAGTCTGGTGTGCCGGCTGTGTGGGGACCGTGGCCGCTGTCCAAACAAACACTAATGCTCGGGCTGAGAGGGAATGACTAAGCCTATTTGAACTGAAGAGGGAATCTGTGCAGAGGGGATGGAAGGCCTTTGATTTGTGGAGAAGCATCCCCAGGCCCTTCCTGGAGCCCGGGCGGGCTTTTTCCCTGGATGAGCTGGCTCGGCGCTCGCTGCTCTGCCCCGACCATAGCGAATGGTCGGAAGCCTCGGAGCCGCAGCCCAGCCGTGACGACAGCGGAGCCATAACCCAGGAATTCCCACTGCTGCTGCCCAGACAAGAGTTGTCTGAAAACCACGGCCAGGGCCCCGTGACCCAGCTGGGAATGAATGGGAATCTGTCCTCGGCTAAAACACTGAGAAATTGTGTGTTGCAGCATGTCTGAGACTGATCATTACGGGGGCACTTAGTCTGGGCTTCGCAGCGAAACCATTGTTGGGAGGAAGGATTACATGTTGCATAGCAATGCTCTGCTGTGATCCCTTCTCCCCATGGCTCTTGTAAAGCCATTTGGGCAGCCAGTCCAGCAGCCCTATCTGATTTCCTTGGAGCAGTGAACGCCAGGAAAGATGGTTCTGTCTGGCTTTGTTTTCCTCGTTCCGCCTTTGTCGGTGTTTGGTGTTCTCACAGCGAGATCAGTGGCAATGTGTGTTCCTAAGTCAAGCTAATTAGCTCAAAAAGCTTCATTCCCCTCCCAAACGACTCTGTTTGAGGCTACCAAGACCAGGTGGTTGTTCAGGGGAGAGAGGGAGGACATAATTTCCGTATGTGATGCTATTCCTGACCCTCTAGTTGGCTTTGTTTGGCTTTGTTTTCATGATGGAAGCTCTTCACAGCATAAAACACGAAGGATATTGCTTATTGTTTCTACTCCTGAGGTTACAGCTCTGCTGCTGTGTGGTAGCTGTGGAGTTTGGAGCAGAGGGAGCAAAATGAAATATTTTGTGCTTTGGATTGAATTGAATTCATTCTGCCTCACATCTGTGGGAAGGTGGAGGCATTTCAGGTGGCCGTTTCCTTGGTGTGGATGAAATGGTTATCCAGTGGTGATGCCGTGTGTGTTCAGGAGAGGTTCAGGTCTGTGTAGGATGGAAGTAAATCTGGCTCTGAGCCGTGTGATGCCTTAAAAAGAAAGCAGGAACTACCTCATTATGAGATACCTTTAACACAAAATTAGAAGTTTATAATAAAATCTTATTCTGCCTCACCTCCCCTAGACTTTTTTTGGGTAATAAAAGCCATTTTCTTCTATCCTGGAAGCCCCTCCAGGTTCGAAAGCACGATCTAGACGTTTCCCCACTTGTCCCAGGGCCCAAGCCAGGAAAGGTTTCTCCAGCAGCGCTCCAAGCAACCTGCTGACTTGGATCAGCCTCGCTCTGCTTCCTGAAGAAACGAGGTGGATTTAAGTGCCTGTGACAGGAGCTTGCAGCAAGAGGAGGGAAGGTCTCCGTGGAAGCTGGGGAGCCAGCCGAGGAACAGGAGGGGCTCTGCCAAGGCTCCTTCTGGCTCGTGGGTGGTTTGGGGCCCGTGGGCAGCGGTTCCCCCGTCAGGCGTCGCCTGCGGGAGCTGCAGCGTGACTGACAGCAGCAGGGGAGGCTGCTGGGCAGGAGGTTTTTCCAGGATTTTCACTCCTGCTGCCTCGTAACATTCTTGAGTCGTTCGCAGCCCTTCCAGGAGCGGGTTTATGGGGCGGTTGGGATGCCCCACGCTCGCCCAGCGGCCGCGTGAAAACCCACACGCGGCGTCTCGTGAACCGCTGCATTCATGGGAACGGGGACAAGGGGGACCCTTTATGCTTCGGGCCACCAGGGCGTGACACCAGAGCTGTCCCAGCTTAACAAGGAGCTAGAAGTGAGTCAGGAAAAGCCAGGCTGGGATTCATTAGGGGCTTTGTTTGAGCCCAGATGAGGAGAACAGGTTCATCTACCTAAATACGCACATTAATACCCTCTCAGAGACCCCTGGAGGGGCAGCTGGTGGTGAAGAGCAATCTTTTTCAGCAGCATTATTTGGAGTAGTGTTAATTAGACCCCTGGGTTCGTCCCAGAGGGTGGGATGCTCACAGGTGGGAATGGCTGCACTGAGGTGCCTGTGTGTGAGCTGGGTCCCCAGGCTCTTGCTGGGGAGTAGAGATGTGGTGAGGACACTTGGTGGGAGCCTGGAGAGCTGTTCAGTGGAGCAGGTGCTGCCTCACTGCAGGATCCTCTGCCTACTCTGGCTCTGCTGGGTCAGATGGGAGTTCAGAGGTGCTCCTCGAGTGTAGGTGTTTAAAATGTTTGCCTCAGTGAGGTCAACCCTGGCTGCCTGCTGGGATTCAAGTGCCTAAACCCACATGCTTACTCCTGACTCCATCCACCAGCTGCCAATCCATCGGGATCTGGTTTTCTGACACGTGCTGTGCCCTTTCTACCAGCCCCATGTGGGTGCCCTGCCAGTGCTGAACCTGCAATGCCAGCTCTCCCACAGAGCTCTGGAGAGAGGTGGCTCCTGACCAGAACAGCCCCATCTCCAGGTTCCCTTCCTGAATTTCCTGGCCCTGTCCTGTTCAGTCAGCTCTAAATCCAGGATCTTGTCTGCCAGCTGAGCCAGTTCCCGTTGGTTTCTTGGTTTCCCATCTCGTGTACAGTGGTGGGCGTCTCCTTTTCCAGGTGGAGCAGATGCAAAAGCTTCGAGGAGGGGGGTGGAAGGGTTGAGAAAAGCCTGAGCTGGTGAACGACTGCAGTGTGCAGCCTTTCTCCGAGGATCCCAGCAATTTTTGCTGATGGTCTGGGTGTGAAATCAGGTGGAGGAGCTTTGTTTCACATGAACTCAGCTCTCGCTCCTGGACAGGCAGTGAAATGTGACTTCACATGAGGGACCCTGTGGGTGAGGGCTGGATTTTCCCCCCCCACGTCTGCTCGGTGTTGAAACGTGTTCTGTACACTCTTGTCTGACATTGTGGGATTTCTTGTGGACTTGGCCAGACACTTTGGCACACAGGAGCGTGACAGCCCTTAACCAGCAGGCCGGCCCAGCTGAGCGCTCTGAGCAGCAACACATCCCCCTCTGTAACCCCTCACTCGTTTGAATGCTACTGTGGATTACTGGGTTGCACTGGAAAAGGTCTTGGCTGTCACAGGAATGAAGTGTGACCACTGGCCGGGCTGTGTGATGCGTATTGTCTTTCTAAAAATGCTTCTGGAATATCGGGGTTGGGCCAGGCCCCAATTCCGAGTCCATGACCTATTGCACATTTGCACATGGAGCTCAGCAGGATTCCTGCAGCCAAATCATTGAGAGCCGGATGGTCAGGAAGTGGATTGGAGCCAGTGCTGTGCTGTCAGGAGGCCACGACGTGGGCAGATGCCACAATGGGCAGAGGGGGAGGTTGTTTTCTCCTCTGTCAAATACCACGGATGCCCAAAGGAAGGGCACTTTCAGCAGGACCTCGTTAGGAGCCAGCTCTGTAAAACAAACCCTTATTACAGGCTATTTTAGGGGGTGGCTGTGCCTTACCCATTTAAAGTAAAAATGCAGCTAATTTTGGGGGGAAGGGAGAATTAGAACTACAGATATCAGTTTATAACCTGTGGACAGAAGGCTGGTTATCTGTGACTGTCCAAATCATGTGTCTGCTCTCATGTAGCCCGTGGAACGATCCCAGGTGTAAATTCCAGGTGTAAATCTCTCTCTGTGGGAGGTGGGATGGGACATCCCAGTGCCATTTCTAAGGAGGTGGATGTGCTCTTGTGCCGTGAGGCATCTTTATTGCAGCCTCATTTGCAAAGGATGGGATCCTCTCTTGAACGTCAGTCAATTGATGGGTTTGGGGTTGGGGTCCTTTATGGCACCCAGGGGCTGTTACCACCCTTGTCTCTCTCCAAGATGAATAACCATTGACTCTCTTCTTGTTTTCTCTTCCCTTCCTGATACTGCTTCTCCTCCCTGTGCTGCTTTTCCTGTTGAAAATAACCTTGTCTCTCTGTTCCCTCCACCTCAAAGGTGAACACTGTGGTTCCACTGGCTCTGATGTCCCCTCTCTATTTACACTTGGTGGTGATCTGAAGAGAACCATCCCCATGCAAGCTCCCCACAAGCAAGATTTGGACATTTTGCTCCGTGGAGACTCCCTTTCTTTTTGTTTTGGGAATAAACCAGACATTTTTGTTTTGGGAATAGATCAGACATTTGCTTTCTGATGTTTTGAACGAATTATTTCTCTTTTTAAGGGGCTTGAGAGAAGAGTCTTATTCCTCGTGACAACGCCCATTACAAGAGTTGGAACTTTAAAAATAAATAAACCCAATCAGCTACTTTAGAAAGGATTTGAAACTAAGCCTTGCACTCAGTAGTGGAGTGGAATAATATCCTGAGCACAGGTCGGAGTGGTGGAAGCTCCCTGGATGTTTTGGGAGCAGCTGCTTTTGTTGATGGTGATTCAGGCTGTTGTTCTCGAGGGTTTATTCATTTATATCTATTTATTTCAGCTACATAAATGTTTTTCCCCAGTCACAAAGAGAATTGAGTGGGATGTTAAGCCCAGTCCCTGCTGGTGGGAACAGCACAGCTTGTCCACGTTCTCACTGAGCCTGTGCTGCAAATTGCTTGAGTTTAGGGGTGGTTCCAGTGTGTTGTGGTGTGGAGAAGGTTCCTGCTGTCCATGCCCCTGTTCTGGAGCCACCCACCTCTGTCCACTAAGCTGGCTCCTACCACTTTCACCACAACTTATCCATGTGTTATTACTGACATAGATAAATAAGTGTTAAAACATATATTAATCTCTCAGTTGCCTCACAGTTTCAGATCTCTGCCCACAGGTTGAGTGGCAGCACTGGACAACCTTTATGCACCTTTCTAGTACTGTCAATTAAGCAAAGTTCTGGCAGGTGGATGTCGTGTTCTGGAAAACTGGGACCCTCCTAGAACAGGCATTTCCTGGGGGATGATGATCTTTTCTCTCCTGTTCCAGCAGATAGCTTCCGAATTGTCATCGCCTCGGTGCGCTCCCGAAACGTCTCCTAGCAGACGTTAATTGCGGTTGGTGTTTCGATTCCTTCCCCCGTAACTGACTGTCTCTTGGGGCCCCTGTGTTGTCTGCAGGTCATCAAGGCCGGGGTGGAGACAACCTGCAAGTGCCACGGCGTGTCCGGGTCCTGCACCGTGCGCACGTGCTGGAGGCAGCTCTCCCCGTTCCACGAGATCGGGAAGCAGCTCAAGCAGAAGTACGAGACGTCCCTCAAGGTGGGCAGCACCACCAACGAGGCCACGGGGGAAGGGGACATCTCCCCGCCCAAGAAATCCGCCCCCGGGCACAGCGATCAAATCCCAAGGACTACAGACCTCGTCTACATCGACGACTCCCCGAGCTTCTGCATGATGAGTCGATACTCGCCGGGCACCTCGGGCAGGAAGTGCTACAAGGACAAGAACTGCGACAGCATCTGCTGCGGCCGCGGGCACAACACGCAGAGCCGGGTGGTGACCCGGCCGTGCCAGTGCCAGGTGCGGTGGTGCTGCTACGTGGAGTGCAAGCAGTGCACCCAGAGAGAGGAGGTTTACACCTGCAAGGACTGACGTGGGCCCGGCTGTCCTCGCCCTTCCTCTGCCCGAGGGAGAGCCCTCGGCCGCGGGCGAACCGTGGACGGAGACAAAACAGGGTTTGTGACGGACCTTCTGGGATCTGAACGCCGTGTTGAGACATAAGCACTTTGTAGGGTACAGGTGACCCAGCTGTGTTGCTGTTTTGTTCTGTTTTATTTTTTTTTGGTGTTGTTTTTGTGGGGTTTTTTTTGTGTTTTGTTTTGTTTGGGTTTTTTTTTTTTTTTTTTTTTTTTTGGTGTTGTTTTCCTGTAGACTGAATTTCGATGAGGTCCAACCATGTGGAAATAAGTGCCTGTCCCACTGGGGTTAGACGCCAGTGGACCTTCACCTCGGTCGTCCACGCAGTTTTTGACGGATCGCTTTTCCTGGGAACATCTTGGTTGTTTTCGCCAACCCTCCGTGAACTCCCCGGGCTGACAGATTCTCTTGGGCGTAAATTATCCGTGCTGCTTCATTCCCGGAGCTTCTCCAGCTGCTCGCAGAGCTGAGCAGCTACGAAAGGAAGATCTTTCTGCCTCGAACGCGATGGCGCGAAAAGTGATGGTTTGTTTCTCCCGAAACTGGAGAAGAGGAGAGTTGGGTAGTGATGGTTCCTGGCGGTTCTTCCAGTGGAGTTCCTGCACATGGAGCAAACAAGGCTCTGACAAAGAGACCCACTGGGAGGGTCAGCTCTTTAGTGACAGCTCCACCGAGTACAGCTCCGAAAAACGGTGGGCCCACCACGTTGCAGACAGAATTGCATCCACGGAAGAGGTTGGGAAGACAAGTGGAAAACCAGCCGTGCCTGTCCCCTCCAGTCCAATCACCTATTCTGTATTTAAAACAATTTCTCCAAATGCAGGTTCTTTAGCACTATGTCTGTCTTAAATCTAATTATTATTATCAATTTTTTTTTTAAGAACCACTAGATATTTGGCCTCATTTTTGTGCATGATTGATTTTTCCCCCCCCCCCCCTCTCCTCTTCCCACCTCTTGCTGATGGAATATTCACCCTGTGGAAACCGCTTCAGGCCTCTGGATCTGGAACTTTATTCAGTCTCGTGCCAGCTGAATTGGGACTTGTGTTTTTGAGGAGGACAAGAGAAAACCTCCAAGTGCCTCTTGGAAGCCGGGGCTGTCCTGCATCGTACAGCAGCAGTTTGGGCCTGGATCAGACCTCTGGAAGAGCTGACTTTTCCTTCCCTAGGTCATCATTCCATTTTCTCTGAACCATGGCAGTGGTACCTGACACAAGCTGTATGGAAACCCTATAACCTTGAGGGTTTTTGGTTTTTATTTGTTGGTTTTTTTTTTTAACCACTAGATCGAGAACTTGTGCTTTCAAAATGCAAACTCTTGGATTTGGGAATAACCAGCGGACACGGAGACAAAGCAGCAAGTGGCCAGAGAAGGCAGGAATTTGACTGCAGTGGTAGATCAATCCCAGTGCTGCGAAACAGATGACAACCTTCAGCTTTTCTTGGTTTGTTTTGTTGTTTTTTCCTTGGAAGAGGAGACTCACAATCCAGGGCTTGATGCAACAATATTCTTCCCTCGGATAAAAGCGGATTGGAAGCAGCCAGTGGATGCCTCAACGAAGCTTCCTAAGGAATCAGCGGAGCGTGGAGGGCGTTTAATTGGATTTTTGGTGGCAATTTTTCATTGTCCAGCAGCAATTTCCACCAGTTCCCTGTAAGCCATTCAATCCCTTTCTCAAAAGAGGGATTTTTCAACCCTGAGTAGAAATCAGCGAGGAAAATGAGAGCAGTTTTCCAAGATGGACCGTTATTTTTCCAAAGCCTTTTGTCTCCTTATTTTTTGTTCAGTTTTGTGGTTCTTTCCCCCTCCCCTCACAAACAGTAGCCACTAATTGAAGCTGTTCCTGTGCATCTGCTGGGAGGAGAAAAGATCTGGTTTGCTTTCTCTTGCAAACAAATACCTGCAGTTCCAGCCTGGTTGGCCCGTTGGCACCAAATCTTGATTTGGCTTCGTGGGGAGGGACAGGGGGTGTCAGTGGCACCGTGCCAAGTGAGGTGAACTTGGCTCGTTTTTGGCTGTTTTCTGATTTGCTGTACAATTCCCGAGGTTTTGGGTAGTGCTGGAGGAGGAACGGTGGTGGAGTTCCCACCTTCCACCTCGTGGGAAGGTCTCCTAGTATTTTACTGGGGGGGATTCAGTGCTTTGAAAGTCACCCACGAGCAGTTTATCTGATGGTTTATAAAAATAAACAGACTAGAAACTTCTAATTCAGCGTGCACGTGTGTATATGTATATATATATTTATATATACACACATGCCGACACATAAATATATATATATATATAAATATTGAACGGACATTTATTTATTGTAAAGCCCTTCAGAAGGACCTTCTTATGGTTTCATTGTGGTATTATGTTAAACATTCTTTCTCCTTTTGTCTCTCTCTCTCTCTCACGTCTGTGCAAACTCACTGTTACGTATTTATGTGTGTTCTAGGATAGTTCTCCCCCTCCCGAGTAAAGCTGGGCCCAAACCTCCTCAAGACACGAGGAATTTTGGGGGGTCTGAATTCCTATTTCTGGCTCCAGTCTTTTTATTTAAAAAAAAAAAAAAAAAAAAAGAAAAAGAAAAAAGGAAGTCCTTAATTAAAGGATGGGCCGCAACTTATGTGCATTATTATTATTATTATTAATTAATATTATTATTATTATTGTTATATTTAAACCACGGGACTCATTTTGCCTCTTTTCACTGGTGTTTCTGTCTCCATTGACCTCGCTGGAGTAAATCCACTTTGCACTGGTGTGAGAGGAGAATGAGTCCCTAGGACAGAGGAGAAGGTGGTGGTGGCAGAAATATCCTTGGAGAGAAAATGCTGGAGTGGGCTGGGATAGGGAAGCTGGGTGTGTTTGGCGTAGGGAGAGAGAGAGAGAGAGAGAGAGAGAGAGCTGGGTGGGAAATAAGGCAGATTGTCCAAGCAGCAAAGAGTGAATGAACTACTGAGTGAAAGAGCTCTTCTGTGTGTTAGAACTCAGCACTGAAGCCTGGATGCTTTCTGTAAGTATTTACAAAAAAAGAAAAAAAAAAAAAGACTAAAAAAAAAGAGAGAAAAAAATAACACAAAACCACCACAACCCCCCCCCCAACCTGTATTTATGTTTTAATGTTGTCGTATTGTTGTATATTGTAAATAGCAAGGTTTATTCTCCTGTGGTTAAACAAAAAAAAAAAAAACACACGCAAAAAAAAAAATAATAATTATAAATAACTAAACAGTAGCGAGGCACATGTGTTAAATGTATAGGCAGTGTATAAAATATACTAACACTCTGCAATCAGGAGAACTTGTCTTCTTGGCCTTTCGACCTAGGGTGGTAAACAGATGTGGGTTATTTTTTCTTCCCCCCCCCCAATCCCCTTCTCTCCCTGCACCACCTTGGGTGTGTTTAGGGCAGGGGGGGTGTTCAGTTCCAGCGTTTTCCAAGGTTTGCCTTATCCTTGAGGAAAGAATGGGGTTGGGAGGGGAGGGGGGAAAGCCTTGATTTGGAAAAATCCCGTAGGATGGAGAGAAGATGTAAAACCACCTCAGACCCGTCCTGAGCGCTCGAGGGGGTTGCTGGTGGTCCTCGAGCTGTGTCGGAGCTGAATGAGCTCCTGCAGGAGGAGCTTCTGCTTGTGCTGCTCCCAAACCTTCCTTATTCCACCTGCATTCCGCTGGATTTTTCCAGAGAGGTCATTCCACTCCTCCCCCTCCCTCCACTATTGGATTTCCAGTGCAATTCAGTGGAATTGCTCCTTTTTTTTAAATGGTAAAACTACCACCAGAGTGGATTTGGGTCCCTGGTGTTATTTCATAGATATATTTAAAAAAATAAAAGACAACAAAAAGTGCAAAGCAACTTTCCCCCTTTTTTCTTACCCCCAGAGAAACAGGTTTGTGCTCAGATGTAACTGGAGAAGGAACAGGTGGGTGGAGGGGACATCTCTGCCCCCCTTCCACCCCCTGTGCCCCCCAAAAAGTGTTGGTTCTCCTCAGCTGATCCAGCAAGACTTGTGAGATCAGTTTTCGGGATTGGGGTGGTGGGGGGGGTGCAACCATTATTTATATAACTTTTTTATTAAAATTTTTTTTTTTAAAGAGAATTTAGCTGATGGAAGAATATTTTTATTGAATAGTGCATTTAGTTATGTCAGAAATATAAAAAAAATAATAAATATATAATATTTTTGTAAACAAGGCAAACTGAAAACGTTTGTTGTTTTATATTAGAATTTTCTATTAAAAGAAATAAAAACCCACGGAAATAATTGTTGCACCCGTCATCTGTTTTTTTTTTAACAAGCTTCTGTTCTGTGTGACTGACTCATATATGTGGAGACATGCAAAACAAGTCCTAAACATTACATTCTCATTGTCTTCCAGTTACCAAATCTTGCTGAAACAGGCAGTGTTTAGTCAAAAGGGGCCCTTCTATTATTAATATTAATATTATTATTATTATCAACACTAAAAATGAGTCATTTGTAATTCAGATATAAAAAAATCGACCCCAGATTTTCAAGTTTTCCCCTTTTTTATTTTTCTTTAGTTGAGCATCCTGGTTTTGAGATGGGTCCGGATGAAGAAAAGCCAAACCTACTTAAAATAACCAGGGATTTGCCACTGATCTCAGTCGGCCCGAGGAAAATGATCCTTAAAAAAAGATTATTTGGGGGGGTGGGGGGCAAAAAAATAATAATCTGAGTTAAATGACGAGGACCAAATTCCAGGCTTGATCCAACACAATCTGTTTGAAGGGGGCAGTGTAAATTTGGGGAGCTGGGAATGACCTGCTGTGGTGCAGGAAGCCTTTGGAAGCAGGGAATGAGTTGTGGACCCTCTGTTTTTCAAAGGAACTTTTGGGATTGCTGCTTTGGAGACCTGAGCTGGGGGCAGAATAACGTCTGAGAGGGTTTTTTTGGTTTTTTTTTTTGTTGGCAACCAGCTCATTCCCAGGTCTGGAATTCCCTTGTGAATCGTTTCTCAGCTGCCCTCGTTTAGCAGACGTGGTTTGGCCGTGGTGGGGTCGGATGAGACCCCGGCTGGCGGGACAGATTCCTCCAGGCTACTTTCATGGAGTAGATGCTGCTTAAGGTGATTTTCTGGTGGATTATGGTGCCTGTGAAAAATTCCTCAGTTGATGCTGCAGGAAAATCGGGTCTGTTCTGTTCCCGGTCAAACAGGTGCAGTAAAGCTCCTCATTCCCGGCTGATCCAGCTCGGGGGGCACATCTGCTGCCTTGGCCTTGGCTGCCGTGCCCAGCTCATCCTGCCTCTCCCTTTCCAAGGCTGCTAAGTAGGTGATGACTTCTGGAGAGCGGGGTTTTCCTGCAGGAGATGCGGGAAAGGCCCTTCTGGACCGTACTGTTTGTGTAAACGGGAAGGAGGCTGGGTGTGGCACCTTGGAAATCCGTGGAAATCCCTGGAGTGCTTTGGCTGGGAAGGGATCTTAGAGATCATCCAGTTCCTGGTCGAATCTGGTCAACCCCCTGAAATCTGTTCACTGCTAAAGCAGCCAAGCTGAGGGCCGTGGATGTTATCAGTGCATAGCTCTCATTTCCGCTCTTCACCGAGTTGACGTTGGATTTGACCGAATTATTTACAAGTTGCAGGAAACAGAATGTTTCTAAATATTTCTGGGCAGGCTGTTTCTTTGTGGGTGGGGAGGGAAAGCGGATGGACGTTGCAGTTTGGTGTCAGGCCGGGCTTGCTGGGGCTGCATTTCTTCAGGTGTAGGTTCAGCCCAGAAATGATTCCAGACACAGCAAATTTCAGCTGTCAGGGTGGGGTTTTTTTTTCTCAGTTGGTGGTGGTTGCACCAGCCCTGGAATGTTCCCTCCTTAAACAAGGAGTCCTGGCTTTGCAGTCACCGTCAGGTCCCTCCAGAAGGTCTTTTGACCCGTGTGGAGCTGCCACTTTCTCCCTGCTGACGACAGAAGGTCATAAAGACACGGACACCCAGGTTGAGAGAGGCAGGGTTTGAATTCAGGATTAATCCAAATATGGGGATAATCCCTCCAGCCCACCTTGGGCCCGTTTGAAGCAGCAACCCCAAACTAGCCCAGGAATTTCCCTTGTTCCCCCCCAGTCTCCAAAGATGTCCTTTGAGACACGAATGTAAAGTCTAGGATTTGTTTTGCACACCTGGGATGGCATTTCCTTTCAAAGGGAGGTGGGAATACTAACATGAAGGATTAGTATTTTTCTTGTTTTTCTTTGTTTTGGTTTGGTTTTGTTTTTTTTTTTTCCAATGTCTTATGGGAGCCTAAGTTATTTTTCTCTACCTCATATGTACAGCTTGTAGGTATAAATCTGATTCTGAGTGACTGTTGAGAATGTATTTAAGTTATTTAACATCTTTGTATAACAAAAAAAAAAAAGAAAAAAAGCCAGAACAAATGAAACAATAAATGTATTTTAAATTATACTTGAAGTGTGCTCCTCTTTCTTCACGTCTGTTGGAAAAGGTCTGTGTGCAGCAGCTGTGGGAGAGCCTGTGCCTCCTTCAACCTTATTCCTGACCTTGAACTTGTCCTTGAAGCCTAATTTAAGCCTCCAAAGACCATAAAGCCTTGCAGGCAAGAGTGTTGTGGTGGTGCCATGAGCTGGAGAACTGCCTCCACACCCATTTTACATGAGGAAAGAGTGACTTGTCTACAGAAAGGCCAAACCCCCCAGATTCCTACTTTTTCCTCCCCCCAGACCTTCTGCTCTCCCTGTGAAACAGCTCAGAAAGTGGGATCTGACTCGGGATTGCTGGAGGGTGCTCTGATTTGGGCCAGCAGTGCAAAGATAAACCAGCTCAGGAGGCTGATGGGCTCCACCAGCTTTCCATGGAATTGCATAATCATCATAGTTCTCTGGAGAAGTCATGATATGCCTTGGCAGAGTGGCACTGTCGTGGTGTGACTGCAAAGTGACTCTGATCGAGTGACTGGCCAAAGCTCGGAATAGGTTGGATGCGGCCAAATTTAGTCTGGATCAACGACAACAATTAAAAAAATTGTCATTAGCCCGGGCTGCATGTTGTCTTTCTTGATCAGATGTCTTTTTTTTTTGTTCTTCCCAGTGGCCCCCTGGAGCTGTTCAGTACCTAAATGTCGTGGCAGCTGAGCTTTAAATAACCAGAGCCTGTTGTTGTTCATCTTGCAGCCTGCTAAGGACTCAAATGTGTCGGTGGGGTTTGCAGAGCCCCTGAGGAAACACATGGTGGCCCCTTATGGGGGTGCATGGAATGAGGTGCTGCTTCTTCCTCCAGCTGTGGGATATTCATGGAATCTCAGAATATCCTGAGCTGGAAGGGACCCGCAAGGATCTTTTGAGTCCAACTCCCATCCCCAGGAGTCCCACCCTGTGCCCCAGAGGATCATCCAAACCCTCCTGGAGCTCTGGCAGCCTTGGGGCTGTGCCCACTGCCCTGGGGAGCCTGGGCAGTGCCAACCACCCTCTGGGGGATGAATCTTTTCCTTGGTATCCAACCTGACCCTGCCCTGACCGTTCCCAGATGCTGCTTTTCCACGTGCACCAGGAGAAAGTTCACAAATCAACCAGCAGCCACCTGAGGTTCAGCTGCTCAAGATCCATCTCCAGGCATCCTTCTCATCTCCCTTGGGGGTCAAATAATTATGTTAATGTGAAGAACCTTCATGGGGTAGGGTAAGAAACATCACATCGCCAACAGTGGCAGCTCAGCTGGCAGGACTTCCCACCCCGCACCCCTGGCTCTGCAGCCCAGGTTAGACCATTAAACAAGGGCTGCTGTGCTCTTGGTGGGGTGCTGGGGACCTTCTACTGGGAGGTGTCCCTGCCCATGGCAGGGCTTTGGAATGAGGTGATCTTTAAGGTCCCTTCCAACCCAAACCATTCTGTGGTTCTGTCCCTTTGAAAACCCCGGCTCGTGCCTCCAAAGCGTTGCCCGAAGTCCTCTCGGTTATCCAGCCCTCCCATGCATTCAAAACTCCTTGCATTTATTTACCTTCCGCTGCCATTTCCTGCTGTGGTGCAGCAACCACACCCAGGCTTTTAACCAACCCTTGAAGAGATGGTTCTTTCCGCAGAACTGTCCATCCCCAGACGGAGATGATGGATCTCTATCCAGGATCATGCTGATGTGGGGGTGGTATCACGCTGGTTTACTCCTCACAGCTTCTTGTTCACCCAAGGAAATGTTTCTGAGTCAGTGAAAAGCTGCACAATAAACACACCTCCTGTTTTTGCTCTGCTTTGCCCCTTCTTGGGACGAGAGAAATTGAACCAGGCGAATGCTCTGGCTGATGTTTGGTCCAGGTGGTTTTCACAGACTCGTGGAATGGTTTGGGTTGGAAGGGACCTTAAAGATCCTCCAGTTCCAACCCCCTGCCATGGGCAGGGACACCTTCCACTAGAGCAGGTTTAAAGCAAGAAGGGCAGATTGGAGACGATGGGATTGGAGGTGGATCTGCCTCTGGTTTACTCCCACCAAACCCCTCAGTGCGCCTCCCTGACTCCTTCAGCTCCCCGACTGACCTCTCATTACACTTCCTGGAAGTGGGTAATGAGAAATCTCAGGCTCGAAACCTCCCAGCCAGCCTGGCCAGCCCCTTAAGGAGCTGCTAATGGGAGTCGTAAAGCCGCAGTAGCCGAGGATGGAGCAGCGTTTTGACAGCTGTTCCCGCGGAGGAAGTGGGGGGAAACGAGAACGCGTTGGAAGAATTCGGGATTAAAAACAGTGTCAAATGAGAGATTTCACCTCCTGGAGAAATAAAGCAGGTTTCTTTCCCCCTTCTCTCTCACCGTTGCTTTGCTCGGTGTCACTGCTGCGCGGTGTCATCCTGCAGCTGTGGGTGTGATGAGCACTGAGTAAAATCCAATTAAAAAAAAATAAATAGAGGTGCCTTTAGTTTAGAAATAAATAATGACTTGCCTGAACCTCTTACAAGCTTCCAGATACACTGAGGAATGTATTCAGTGTGGAATTGTTACGGAATCCACCCAGGAAAGTAATGACTGAGAATGAGGAGGAAGAGAGAGAAGATAATGCATGGACGGATTTCATACAGAGCTTCCCCTTAAATAGTCCTGAAAGGAGAGAATCTGACTGTTAATGGGACAAAAATAATATTAATGAGCAAGAGATGAGATGGAGGAGTCAGGTCCCAGAATCATGGAATGATTCGGGTTGGAAGGGACCTTAAGGTCATTTCACCTTGCACTGGACCAGGTTTCTCAGAGCCCTGTCCAGCCTGGCCTTGGACATTTGCTGTTGATTCATCGTCATCATTAACATAAGATGTCTTGGTGCTTTTGAAATCTCCTTGTAGAGGTTCTAACTGAGTTGTTTAAGAGACAGATGTGATTCCTACTCCTTCTTTTAGTCTAAAGAGAATTACAGACACAGGGCCAGAGAGGTGAAGGAGGGCTAAAGATGGGATGAGACTGGCCCAGACTCAAACCTTCCTCCCTCTGACAACTGATCCTGGCACCAGCGAGTGCCCTCAACACCATCTGAGATGTGGGGGTGCTACAGGCCACCAGGAGAGGGGCATTCCAAATTCACTTCCTGCCCCTCTGCCGTGGGATGTGGATGGGACAGCAGCAAGATTGTTGTGTTTCCCAGCTGGCTCTCCAGGCCCACACCAGAGGCTGTCTCCTCCACTCCTGCCAAGCACCAGCCCTGCAGTGGCAATCAGAGATGGCTCTGAATGTGTTGGCTCCAGCACTGGGGGGGCTGTAGCCAGGCCAATAAAATGAAAAATGCTGTCAAATCCAAAGGGAGCATTTCCCTCAGGACCTGGGATATAGAGTTAGGGAGAGGAGCTGCTCCCAGCTGCTTGGAAAAGAGGAGGAGCCATTTAACATCCTACATCCTCTCCCAGGTCATCTCTGCTCCTCCTTCTCCCCCTTCCAAGAGTCACACTGTGGGTGCAAGGAGTGGATTTGACTTTCTGGCCGCAGCTCCGCCAGTTAATTAAACAGAGTTCTCCTGCTGATGCCACCTGGCATAAACCAGCCCACACCCACCCTGTTAACCCCCCTTGGCCTTCCAGAACAAGGTGGCTCTGTGCAAAATGTCCCCTGGGAATGGCCCTTGGCCCGTGCCAGCCTGCCAAGGAATGACCTGGGAGCTGGGCTTTCACCTGAGCCAAAAGCACGCCGGGGCTTTTCTGATGTTGTAACAATATATTTGACCACCTTCCAGTGCCCAGGAGTGCTCCTTGCTACTCTTGAAGCAGGCTAAAAAAAATAGATGCAAAAACTCCAAGTGCTCCACAAATAATCCTCACAAGCCAAGCCTGAAGTTTTTGTTGGTTGGTGCTTTGATTCTGCTGGTGGGGAAACCACAGTTCGGGAAGGTTGATTAAAGCAAGGACCAAGTCCAGCACCTTCACCTCTGAAGTGGTTTCTTTAATGGTGAGTAAATATAATTAGACCTTAAAAAACTCATCCCTTTTTGGATAAAGCACAGCCAGCCCTGGAAAAAAGCTTCTTGTCAAATGACAACCCAAGTAGGGGTAATTAATTTGTGGGCTTATCAGTGTTTGTAGGTCTCTAAAATCCTCCCTCTGCTTCGTTCCACACGCTCAAGGATTGAACTGCTGTAAGTTCTTTAATTACTTAACTGAGGTATTTGTATAAGGAATTATATCTAATTCTTTGAGGTACCTGTGTAAGGAATTATATTCAGTTATTTAACTGAGGCACCTATATAAGGAATAATATTTAATTACTTAACTGGGGTGCCTATATAAGGAATGCAGGTGGCATAACCTCCCCCTGTGGTTAACAGGGAGACAATCAGTGATAATCAGAGGTAGGTGGTGCCTTTCCTACACCTCTTTATCCATATTCCTACCTTGGGTTGTCAATATCTGCCTGTGCTGGCACTCAGGTATTTCTTCCTTGCATGTGCTTTCCCTGGAATTGTCCAAAACAAATGTGTGGATGTGGCACTTGGGACGTGGTTTAGTGGTGCTGGGTTGATGCTTGGACTTGGGGATCCTAAAGGTCTTCCGTAATCTTGATGATTCTCTGCTATCCACTCACATATCCTGTAAATTTAAAGGCTGGCAGCGCTCACTGTAAGAATTCCAAACCCAGGGACTGAGAGGAAACCTTCAGGAGTCCACAGGCAGGCACTGGTGGGCTCTGATCACAGCTGATGTTAGAATAGCAATCATAAATATTAGAATTCAGGTCCAGAGCCTGTTTTCCAGCCCGTTTTCCACCTCTCCTTCGATGATGAGCTACCCAGAATGGCATTTCTGTCCTGGCTGCTCTTTCATCTCTGGCCTTCTCAGCTTCCCCGGGCAGTGTTAATTTTCAAGGTGCTAATTACAAGGGCACTGATCATAAATTATCACTCATTTCTCCCTCCTGCTTGCAGGGAGGAATTCCTTGAGGGATTAGGCCAGGTTGGACAGGGCTTGGAGCAACCTGGGCTAGTGGAAGGTGTTTGGAACAAGATCATCTTTAGGGTCCCTTCCCACCCAAACCATTCTGGGGTTCAGTGATTCCTCTCGTTGAAGGCTCTCTGTGAGGGATATCCCAGGAGAACTGGGGAGGGCTGAGGGAATAAAGTGAAAACAAAGGTGGTTTGGCACTGGATGAACTTTCAGTCCTAAGGAATGCCCCAAAATGCGCTGGGAAATGCTGCCAGTTAACCCTGCTTGATGGTTACAGAAGGCTCTGCAGGGCTGAAATCTCACTGCTTTTTGGAAGAATTAGAGATGCAAAAATGGGGTTATTTACTTCTAATGAGGTAACACTTGAAGGATTTGACACAGCTTAAAAAAAAACCCCAAAAAGGCATAAAAAAAAGACATTTGAGGCACCAGTGGGTGTCTTGGTGAAACCTCCCAGGCATCAAGGCTGGTTTGTTGTCGTGTGTTCCATGAGCTTCCTCTCTCTTGTTCTTCTGTTTCTTGTGTCCCGAGGCAAGGAGAATCCCACAAAAACCCAGGTTTCCCTTCCTCAGGTGGGAATGACCTCACTTGAGCCTGTTTGCCTTCCTTTATTCCCAGGGAGGAGTCTCAGGGATACGTTCCCAGCTCAGAAGCTCCACGAGGCCACAGCGAGGAGGGGGTTTATTTACAACTGAGTTTTATTCCTGGATTGCACTAGCCATCAGCTTTGAATTTTCCTTCTTTTTCTACCAGCTGATGTTTGGAAAAACCAGGAAAAAGCCATCCCAGCTTTTTTTTGGATCCTTTAAGCAGCCCAGCTCGAAGCCCATGGGCTGATGTTGGTCTTGCCCAAACCTTGCTGGGTTGAGTTTTCCACGATTCCCTCTCCCTGCTGGGCTGGTCCATCTCAGCTCTGATGGCACTGAAATGTTATTAATCATCTGCCATCAAGAGGAATTACTTTCCAGACAGTCAAATCATTTGTGTCCTGATTTCCAGGTGACAGAGGAAGGAATTCCAGGCCACATTTCGAGGTGGTGGGAATCTTCAATCCCTCAATCCTATGGACTCCAGTGGGTGTCTCCTGCTGTTGATTCCCTCAGGGATAGTTTGTGGTGCCTCTGAGTGAAACAGGAATGATTTGAAATACTGGATGAGCAAAAGGAAAGATGCCAAATGTTTGGGTTGTGTCCATCTGGGTGGTTCCATGCAGGGAAGTTGTTTTTTTGGTTTTTTTTCCTGAAGCTTCAGCAAGGCTTGGTGACAGAAAATGAGCTGGAATGGGATATTCCAACAGCATAAGCAGGACATTGGTGATAAGTGGCTGCAGGGGATTGGATGATGTTTCAGATTGTTTCTTTTTTATCTGTGCAAAAAGCGATTTTTTTGTTGGTAATATGAGAAAAAAAGCTTAGAAAATGTAAGAATTTTTGAATTCGAAATTCTGGTTGAATTTCACCAGCTGTGGTGGCTCCTGAAAATCAAAATTCCACTATTTCTCCTCCCACTTTTCCCCAGTGGATTGGCCTCCAGGTCACACCAGACTGTCCCAAAGCGCCACATGTCCCCTCCGTGGGGACTGTTGGGGATGAACTGGGGGGAACTTGGGCTGTATCAGAGGGCTGATAATTTAAATATTCAGCAGTTAGAGAATTGAAAATATGGTCCATAATTTAAGAAATATATAGTTTTAAATTAGATATTTTTTTCCTATTTTTTTTCCAAATGATAATTTGGAACATTCTTGCTTTACACAGGGCTTTTAATTCACTAATTAAAGTACCTATCAGGTCCATTCCATGTAGGAATCACTAATGGAAGGAAACAGCTGCTGTTTCCTAATTAGTCCTAAAAAATTTAAGGAATAAAAACCATAAAACGTGAACAGGTATCAAAATGAAAACATTTTGCCAAATTCCCTCTCCAATTCCAGGCTCCCACCTGAGCTGTACCCAAGGGGAGATCCCAAAGGATGGACACAGCATTCCCAAGCCACAAAGAGCAGTATTTACAATCAGCTTTATGACACAAGTCAAAATATTACATGTTTGGGGCTGTAGCCTCTTGACTAACCAGGAACCAGTCCCAAGCACTTCTTGCCACTTCATGAGTTTTGATTCACTTTGATGTTTAAAAATGAGATATTTCACATTTAGGAAAAAAACAGAGACATTTTCATGATTCTTCTTACTTTTTATCTCTGTTTTCCTCGGAAATATATTCTGTTATACATTTAAAACACCAAATTTCTAGCACACAGAAAAAAGAGCTGTAATTAATTCCTGCTTTTAGGAAACGCTCTGCCTTTGGTCTGGAACTTCTCTTTCTTCCCTCCTCTCTTCCCTCCTCTCTTCCCTCCTCTCTTCCCTCCTCTCTTCCCTCCTCTCTTCCCTCCTCTCTTCCCTTCTTTCTTCCCTTCTTTCTTCCCTTCTTTCTCTCTCTTTTCTCTCTTTTCTCTCTCTCCCCCTCTTTTTTAATTCTCTTTTCCTTTCCTTCTCTCGGTAGGTACCAGCACAAACCAGCCAATGATGTTTCTGTTGCTGTTCTGATTGTTTGATCTGAAGAAATTTGTGTCAAGGACATGAAGTGCCCATGGCCGGGCAACTGGGCTCAGACCACTTGGACCTCCTAAGTGCAGTCTAAAGATCTCACTGCTCTAACTGCACTCAGAGAAGACTCTTGATGGCCTTGTGGGATCTTTGATGGTCAAGAGGGACTCAGCTCCAAGGAAAGTTCTGGAGAGAGCTGCCAGCTCTGCCTGCCTGCCAGTCCATGGCTGCCTTCGCTTTCTTCCTGAGCTGTGATTTCCTCACCCCACTCACTCCGGGGACTGAATTTACTCACCAGTGAAGTGAAGGGCTGTTCCCACCTCGTGAGGTGGCCAAAGCCACACAGAGTGGGGACACTGGTGCAAACGGGCAGCAGCAGCAGCACCTCAGTCCGTGATCCTTGGAGCCCATCCCAGTGGCCACAGCAATGACCCAGATGTCCCGTTTGCCACCAGGTGGAGCTGGGGGAGAACAGCTTGGGAAGGGCCAGCTGAGAGCACCCCCGGGAATGCACAACCCCCGGTGGATGACCAAGAGGGGGAATCTTTGTTTGGTTGTTTCCCTCCCTCCTCCCAGCCTGGGAAATTCATGTCTTACTGAGAAATTTCTTCCCCCCAAAAAAAAATCAAAGAAGGGGAAATTGCAAATCAGTCCGCGATGAGTGAACTCCTGCTCCGTGGCTGGTCGGAACGAGGTGACCTTTAAGGTCCCTTCCAACCCAAACCATTCCAGGATTCCGGGATTCCATGGCTGACTGTTGGCTGGGAGGAGCAGCTGATGCAACACTCATCGTTCACCTCGGACGAGACTCTCCCGGGTGACAAGTGATGGGACAAGAAGAAACCTCCCCATCACCAGTTCAAACCACCCTCCCTGGGGAGCTGACACTGGACAGAGCAGAGAAGTGTTTGCTCCCAGGGTTCAGAGAATCATGGAATGGCTTGGGTTGGAAGCGACCTTCAGACTCATTCCCCCCCCTGCTGTGGGCAGGGACATTTTCCACTAGCCCAGGTTTCTCCAAGCTCCATCCAACCTGGCCTTGGACACTTCCAGGGATGGGGCAGCTGCCTCTTCTCCACTTCCCCACGCTCACAGTGAAGAATTTCCCTCCCAGTTTTATTCACTCCCCACCGGTGCGTTTGCAGCCTCTCTTTTTTTGTTTCACCCGGCTGTGCCACTCCTTCCTGCAGCTGCTTTATGTCTTTTCCATGTGCTCGAAATCCTTCCCAGGGCTGCTGGAAAGGCTTTGCAAGCTCTCATGGAGGTACCATAGGTAATAAAATACATGTTACTGGATGCTGTGCAAACAAGTGAGCTCACTGTGTTTAGTAAATCTGTTTTTCCCCCGACTGAGGATAAAACCTTGTTCTCTCAGAATGCTGGAAAGTCTTAACACCTTCCTTTTTCCCCCCCTCTCCTTTTACTTCTTTTGCTCCTTTTTAATTCCCTCAGCTGGTTCCCCTGGTGAGTATCCCACCTCCTTATCCAAGGCCGTTATTGTTTTTAGGTAAGATCTTGGAATTTTGGCCAAGATGTGCCTTTGGTGAGCAGTCTCCCCAGCCCACAATGCTGCCTTTTTCTCAGCAGAGAAGCTGAGGATCACTAATACCAGCTTTATTTTCCTTGGCACTTCCCAGAGCTGGAGCCACCCAGCCTTTCCTTGCCTTCTTAATCAATACTAAATGTCTGACAGGGCAGGCAGCTTCC
This sequence comes from Myiotriccus ornatus, assembly GCA_036023395.1. Classification (NCBI taxonomy): domain Eukaryota; kingdom Metazoa; phylum Chordata; class Aves; order Passeriformes; family Tyrannidae; genus Myiotriccus; species Myiotriccus ornatus. Next base: position 1,293,873 of record JAYRBT010000082.1, on the reverse strand, counting down.
CTCTGCAAGGAATTATTAATCAGCAGGGAGGGGGTTGAGGAGTGAAGGGATAATAATAAAAATAAGCCTTTCACATGGGAGGGAATGGGAAGGTGAAGCCTGAATTGGGTTTTGGCGGGGGGGGGGCTGTGTTTGTGTCAGTTGTTGGTATTTAGAGTAGACATAAGAAAGAAATTTTATATAAAAAGGTTTCTCAGAGAAGCTGTGGATGCCCCATCCCTGCAAACATTCAAGGCCCAGTGGGATGGAGCTCTGAGCAACCTGTTGAAGATGTCCCTGCTCCTTGCAGATCACCTTGGAAAGGTCTCTTCCAGCTCAAACCATTCTATGATTTAAGAATCCACATCAAGCCCAGACTTAAAATTAAGCTCTGGAGTAGCTCAAGTTGTATATTGACAATTTAATTGAATTTAATTTAAGGAACATTTCAGTTCTTGACTGAACAAATATATTTAGAAAACAAAGGGTCCAAGAATTAAAATCCTAAGAAGAGAAAGAGTTGGCTCTACACGAATCTTTGAAGTCCTGCACTGCTGCTGAATGCATTGATGAAAATATTTAAATTCCTTCCATTTCAATACAATAATTTCCTTTGAAGTGCATCTTCTGGGAAAGAAGTAGTTGGGCAGTTTAAATTCTTGGAGAGCACAAACAACCCCCACTCTTTCCGACCTTCATATTGCAAAGCCAGTGGGCAGCTTTCTGAAGGAATATTTTCCTGCTGGAATTTGATAAAACTGATACGGTTTGCAAATGCTAATTCTGATGAACTTTCAGTAAAAAGAAAAGCTTTGGTTTCCGGATTCAGAAAGTGGGTTTGTTTCCAATTTTTTTTTCCTTTTATGCTGCAGCATCTTGGTTATAGATACTATTGGTAATATAAATAATAATAATATATACATAGAATAATAATAAATATACAATAAATATTAAAAATATGGAAACAATAAACCCCAAATCCAGCCCCCCGAAAATTTGCCTTTATTGCCATGAACGCTTTAATCGACTGCGAGGATCCTTTTCTTTGTCGCGTAAGAAATCTTGGAAAATATTTTGCTCTCCTTTGGGTCCAGACTGGAATGACATTTGAAAGCCTGGGATTTACCACGGGATGGCCCCTCTCCAGCTCCGGTGCTTGCAGATAAGGGGCACTTCAGGGTGCTTTTAAAAAAGGGATCCGGGCACAGATTGTTGGAATCGCCTTTCCAGGAGCGTGGTGGGAGCCCCCGTTGCTCGGGGATCGTTAAAGCTGGTTTGACAAAGCCCTGGGGAACACGTCCTTGAGGGCAACTGGGGCTTGGCAGGCGAGTGGACGGCTTTGACTTAAGACATTCTTTCTGCTGCCACGAAGGGAGGACAAGCTGTTTATTTTGGTTTCAGGGTTTAATAGGTCTGGAGATATTTCAAGCTACCGGAGGCTTCGAAATTATTCAGCCCAGGGACTTCTCCATAGGTTTTTTTATTTATTTTTTCCAGGATTAAGGAGTAACAAAACTACATTTACCTCCACAAAACCTTTGTCGTGGCCCAGTTTGGGCCAGAAAGTCCTTTTCCACCTCGGGGATGGGATTTTAGAGGGGAAAAATCTGCCTCTGAGTCTCCTGCAATCTTCAGCTGACAAGCTCAGTCGGGGAGAAGTAAAATCCCTTGGGTGAGTTTTAATTCCTCAAGTGAGTGAGTATTAATTCCTCCAGTGAATATTAACACCAATAAAACAGCTGTTTTCTGCAGTAGGGCTGACGTCTCATGGCTTGCTCGCCTTCCTTGCTGTCCCCGTGGGGCTTCGTGGGGAACTGTGTTTTCTCCGGGACGTGGAGACTTTCCCTGCCTTTCAGTTTTCCAACTGCAATTTTTTTTTGGGCTTTCCAAATGTTGGCTTCCCAAAGCCAAAGCCCCCCCACCTTGGAAAGGTCGACTCGAAGAGGAAACAGGTGACGTGAAGCCGCCCGTGAGCAAGGCTGGAGCTGGAGGGTGGCTGCAGGAATATGGCATTCCAAGGGTTTTATCCAGCAATGCTGACCTGCTGGAGGGTGAAATGACCCTGCTGGTCTTTTTTTCTTTGTTTTCCCCCCCTTTTTTTTTTCCCCTCTCCTTCTTTTTTCCCCTCTTCCTTTTCCTCCTTCCTCTTTTAATGCTGGGTGTCCTTTTCCCTGCCCAGCGGGTTGTGTGTTTTGGATGAGGAGGAGCCTCCCGCTCTCTCCTGTGACGGGATTTCGAGGACAAGGCCCACCAAGAGCAGATAAAAACCTCGGGAAATCTCCCAGTCCAAGGGTTGAGTCACCAGAAGAGCTGATTTGAAAGGACAGCTGTACTAACATTGACTAAGATGCCTATTAAAAATATTGGCAAGTCCAGGAAGGATCACTCTGTATTTGATCATCCATTTTGGAAATGAGCAAAAACAATCCACAGAGATTCTGAATAATATTTTCATGTCGAGATAAGGACTTGGCCCTCGTGGGTGTTTTTTAGGGTTTTACGATTTCCTCCTGCTTTTATTCAGGAAATTGTAGAAACACAAAATACTCCTACTCTGGTGGGGCAGATGTCTGAAACAAAAACAGAAGCCTGGGGTGCATTTTGTGACCCTAATTATGATTTTCCCCCACCCCATGATCCATTATTCTCTTCATTAGCCTGAGGCAAACTGGCTGAGGTTTCTGGGAAATGAGTGATTAACTCCGTGTCCTCGGGGGCTCGGAGGGGGGTGTGGGTTTGTGCCTGGGGGAGGCATGAAGCTTTGGGGGCAGTTGGAGCCTTTTTGGGCAAATCCTCAGGGAAGAAGACCTCTTCTGCATGGGACCAGATGGACATTGCAAGACCTCCAAAAAACCCCATGGTTTGGTGTGATTTCTGGGACATGCTCCATCTCCAAAATACCCCATGGTTAGGTGTGATTTCTGGGACATGCTCCATCTCCAAATAGCCCAGTGCTCAGGTGTGATTTTTGGGATATGTTCCATCCCCAAAAAGCCCCATGTTCAGGTGTGGTTTTGGGACCACCTCACAAGGTTTGTGCCTGTACCTGGCAATCCTAGGCCTCCGTGGATTTTATCCATCAGGAATGTCTTGCTAAGCCCAGTAAGGTGCCCACTCATTCAGGGCATCGTTGTAACAAAGTTGAGGGGAAATGTTGAACCTCAAACCCTTGAAAACAGGAGGAACTGGTTTTTCTTCTCTGTTCATTCCAGGTTGGGATGACCCTGGTCCTTTCCATGCCCAAAGACAGCTAAAAATGCAGGGCAGAGGGTTAGGATGACTTAGGTGAGGAAGGACCAAATTCCGAGGGTGAGGGTGAGCTTCAGGGAGGGATGTTCCTTGAGTTTCCTTCCGGGGAATCCCAACCTTCAGCCTCTGTCAGTCAGTCCTTTCTACTTTCCCCCTTTATCCCTTGCCAGAATGGGAAGTAACAGTGAAGGGGCTTTGCTGTTTGTCTGATCCCAACAGAGATTGTGGGGAACATCAGAACTGGATTCAGTGTGGAGACCTCTTGGCACCTATGGAATCACAGAACATCCTGAACGGGAAGGGACCCACATGGAACACCCAAGTCCAGCTCCTGCAGATGTGACATTTCTATATTTGCCCCCATCTCCTCACCCATCTGTATTTGGGGTTTGTTGGACATCAGGGGCCCTTTTGCCGTTTGATTCGACACAAATGATCGTTTTCGTGAGAACAAAATAACTTTTCACGTGGAAATGACCTTACACTGAAGAGATAAAAGGAGTATTTCCTGGTTTTTCCTGACAGAGGAGGGAGGGGCAAAATGTCTTCTCTTGTGTAAAGATCCAGTGCAAACAAGTTGAAGCTGAACCTGATGATCTTGAAGATCTTTTCCAACCTAAAGAATCCTGTGATTCTCTGAGCAGGACCTGCCCTGCCTGTTTGTGTGAGCCTGTGTGCAAATGAAAGCAAAGTATAAATAATATGAGTAAGAAACCATATATATTTTTTTTCCCCAGGTGCCATAAATACCTATTTTTTAAGAGCTTTCGTTTATTTTTCTTACATCAGGGCTTACAAAACTGAGCTCCCTTGTCACAAAATAACAGAGACAGGGAGGCCCTTGGCAGAACAGCCAAAGGACTGACCAAGAGTGACCAAGGCTGTCCAGAAATTCGAATTTGAGCATCCCATGCCCAGGAGAAGGTGCAGCCCCACCCAGGACAGGTGCTGGAGGGAGGGTGATGGGTTGATGCTGTGGCAGATAAACCTTTGCTTCGTCTTCCCATGTTCTCTTCCAGCCAGGGCCTCGGTGTTTGTGTGTGAGAGGGAATCCACTGAAAGCCTGTTCCCTCCCCAGCCAGAGCCCACCCAGTGAGAAGCAGGCTGGTGGCTTGACAAAACTCGGATTATTCTGTCCAGAAAACTCCACTTTTAATGGATTAAACATCTCTGCCTTTTGTGGTCACCCTCTTAAGGAAGAAAATCGTTGCAAGAAGAAAATGTTGAGCTGGTGTGTATTTTCCTCGTTTGATTCAGAGTAATTTTTCTTCCCTCCCTCCCTCCCTGTCTTCCTCCTCCTCCTCCTCTTCTGCTTTGCTGCAAATAGAGAAGTAAATTTTGTCTGCCTGATATTTCTTTGGCTGAACATGATTCAGCTCCGCTGGTGCTTTAAATCAAGGTAATCAAAATAATCATGTTCTTTTAATCCATCTACTGGACCCAACCCCATGTACTCCACACATATACATTTTTTTTTTTTCCTAAGGTTTGGCTCTGACATCACTGAAATACTGCAGCAAAAAATCCCAGGAATAAACCAGCATTGTTAGTCCCTGCTTTCATCCCCAGCCAAGCACCCGCAGCTCTCCACAGGCCTCAAAGGAGACCTCGAGATGCCCGAGCAGGATTCCTTCTCCAGGGCTGTGCTGCTGCTGCAAGGAGTGGATTCCTTAAGGGGAAAAGCTGGAGTCAGGGATTCCAGGTGAATTGTGAGGAGGGGTGGGGGGGAAATGACCACAAAAATCAAAGAGGAGGGCTGATATCAAGCAGGAGAGCTCTGTCAAGGTCAAAACACATCACAATTTACTCCAGCTGATGATTTGACACAGGTTCTTCCACCTGAGCCTCCCAGCTGCAGTGCAAGGATGTGGAATCAGTGCTGGTTTTCCTCATGAGCTCCTGAGTTCTCCTGATCTGCCCCAAGGTCTGCTCAGCAGAAAGCTCCGAGCTCCCTGTCCCCTCTTCCAGCCCGTCCAGGCTGCTCCGTGTCTTTTCCACAGCTGGGAACGGTGGTGGTGGAATGGATTTACCTCTTGAGGGACTGAGATGCTCATAAGGGTTATGGAAACTCCACCAGCAGGTTGGGCAATATCAGATAGCCCAGTCTTTGGTCTTGGTTTGGGATCTAAATCTCCTGTTTGGTGCCTGAGGAGCTTTCTCCTCTTGCTTCCAGGGCTCTGCACCAGCTAAACCTACTGGAAAGGAGGATTTTTCAGCTCAAATACAACATTTAATGCAAACTTTGTTGTTTAAACTGGTGTCTCCATGTGGTTCCAGGCTAGACTGGAAGAGGAGAACTGGCTGGAGTGAAAGACTCTGCTCCATGTTCCACTCCCACCTGTGGTATTCCCTAGTGTTGGAGCTTCTTTTGTAGAAAAGACCTGGTGCCCTCCCTAAAACCACTACAGGTGATTGTGCCACTGTTAAAAATACAGGCTCTGGGGCCTAAATCTGGATGTGCAGAAAATCAGAGGGAAAGATGCATCTGAAACCACATCCAGCTTCTGAAAATGTCGGGGGTGTTCTTCCCGAGAGCTTGGAGAGCTGGAAATCAGCTCTGGAAATCAGCAGTTACATTTTGCACCCAGTCTCTGTACACTGATATTTAGGGAGACTGCAGCAATTCCTCCCTGGAAATCTTGGCTCTGGGAAATTACTAGAAGTTCCCGGGAAGTTCCCAGCTCCTAGTTTCAAGGAATCTCACTGAGGAGTGATGAGTAACAGGAAAACAACAAAGGCCAAGGCTGGCTTTCCAGCTAACCATTTATTTTTTTCCCAGAGAAGTCCCTTATTAATTTTTATGGTGCACAAATACCAGAAAACCAGACACCATTAATTAGTGACTGGTTTTGGTCTTTGTGCTCAACTCAGTTCAATCCAAGCCAAACTGGGATTTTTTTTTTGTTTTAATTTTTTTTTTGGTAAGGTTTAGAGAAAAAGTCCGTAATTGGGTAGATGGAGTCTGGTGTTTCTGAGCAAGTCTGCTCCTGATTTAAATTAGTGCAATTTTCTTTTCTCTTCCGGTCACTGAGACCCTCCCTCCCTTCCCAGACATTTTTCTTCCCGTCTACCCCGTGTGTTCTGTGTTTAGGGATAGACACAGGATCCTGAAGGGTGAGTTCCATTTGGTTTAGATCTCGACCCAAAATCTGCTGCCTCTTGCACAGATATCCACAGGCATCTTCAAGGTGCAAAGAGAGGCCTTTTGGGAAGTGTCTTGCTGAGGTGGTCCCAGTGCTGGATGTGGGTTCCATCTCTACTCCAAAAGCAGGAGGAGAAAGGCAGGAGGCAAAAGATGCACAGCAGATCCCTGCCTGTGTCTGCACGGGGGGCTCCAGCAGCAAGAAGCATTTTGGTTGCCAGAGTGGCATCACCAACATGTTCCTCCTCTGGTATAGAGGTCCCTGGACTTGACCTTCACCCCTCATGTCCACCCAGGGGAGGATTTGGATGGGCCCCTCCGTTGTAATCCAGGGAGATTCTCTCGACCCTGATCACCTGGAGTTTGGAGAAGACATCCCAGGGACCAATCTGCAGCTCCTCTGTTTGCTGGCAGTTGCTGACAGGTTTCTTCCTCGTGTGGAGTTTGTTTTAAGGCTTAGATGGTAGGGCCATCATTTAAAAAAACCAAACCAAACAGATAATCACACCAAGAATCTGATCTATGGAACTCTTGAAGCTGAGAGGGTTTGAGTGCAATGAGTTATTGGCCACTGGGACTGGTAAAGGATGATGTTTCTCTGAGTCTGCACGTGCCAGTAAATCCCTCAGAGGTCCAACTTTAAACCTATTTGCATTTTGGAAGCATTCCTCAGGTATTGTGTTAACCCTTTTGTTGTCAGGCTGGATTTCAGCACCAGAGGTCCACAAGAGGTGTAGGAAGGGAGTGCACTGATTCCTCAGCTCCTAATTCACTTGGATCCCGAGAAAACCTGTCAAATGTAAATATCTAAGCCCAGTTTGGTTGGAAAACCTTGGAGGTTGGACCTGCTGGCAGGATCACACACTGGTGGTGTGTCTGTACAACACACCCTCAACCCAACACAACAATAATATCCTCCTGTGGAGACCAAGCCTTGGCTTTGTGTCAAGGTCTTCTTGCAGATCCAGCTCTTCTGTTCCAACTCCCACAAAGTCAGGACGAGAAATCCGCCTTACAAGGTGTTTTTCTGTATCCTCCACTGTCACGTCTGATGAAAGATTAGATTGGATACACCTCACGCCAGGTTTAGGTGTAAAATTCTTTCAAATCTCGCCATCTGGAACAGATTTGCTTCTTTTCTGGGGAGGGCATTGACGGTGTGTGAGCAGCTCCAGCTGAGAGAAGAGCCTGTTCCATTTGTCACTGCTCACATGGTGACTGATGACTGACAACAACCAATCTGCAAATTTACCTTCCAAATCATTAATTCTTCCTTTTTTTTTTTGATCACAGGAATGGTAGAACCTGAGTAGCTCTGTTATCTGGAGGAGTGTGTGTGTTCCAAGAGATGGGTGAAGCAGGGCTGAAGGTTGCAAGGATTTCTTCTCCCCCAGAAGGAGGAGGTGGGAAGGAGGTAAAGCAGCACATTTTCTGCTTCGCTGTGATGTGATTTTTCTCGTTGCCAGATCTCAATGTCCCACCTCACTCCCAGCTGTTGTGCAGTAAAGCCACCAAGCAATATCCATCAACCCATCCAGGCAGGTTCGGTTGTTTGGTTATTTGTCACCACTCTCTGCTTAACGAAACAATTATTAAACAGAGGATGTAATTCCAGAAGCCAACAGAAAACAGAGCAAGGATCTCAGCAAACTGAAAGCATTTTGCCTCCAGGCACTGCCAACCCTTCTGAACGAGAGGACAAAGTGAAAACTGGAGATGTGTGCGCTCAGACCGCAGGGCTGGGAAAATGGAGCTGTCTGAGTGTACGCTGGTGAGAAATGGTGTGAAAATTACATGTCTCCCGGCCTCCAGCACAGCTGTGCAGCACCCAGGGGTATGCACTGCTCTGCCTTTCTGCTATTCTTGGCTCTCTTCGTCCCTCTGAAGTGGCAGATGACATCTCGAGAGGCTCCCTACGCGACACGATCCGCGCGCTCCGCAAAACCTCCGTGCGGGATTAACGCGAAAATCTCGGCGTCCTGGGGGGGATGGGGGTTGGAACTCGGTGCCACTGGGGGGAATTCACTCCCTGAGAGCGGCACTGGGGAATTCTGGAGCCTCGGAAGGGGCCTGTGTGTGTTCAGCTTGACCTCGTGTCCGTACTGCGATATTCTCCCCGCAGACACTGCAGGGAGTGCTGGAGGCACTCGGGTGGGACGGGCTAAGAGCGGTGAATGCTCTCTCTGGGCCCCTCTTTGCTTTGCTGCTCCCCACCAGTGACCAACAGCCCGTGTGTGGGCACGGAGATCCCCTAGAGAGGCTGCTTTATAGCCCAGTGACTTCACCGAACTCATTTGGTTTTGATGTTTGCCTGAAATGCCTGTTGACATCACAGTTTAGCTGAAGACAGACCCGTCTGTGGCTCAGGAGATGTAGGTGCAAGTCCCCCAACGTGTTCTGGGCAAGCTACTTTAACCTCTCTGTGCCTTGGCTTTTTTTATTTTTTTTTTTTTTCCTCAGAAATGAAATGTTTTGATTTTAGGCAAAACTTCCCCCTCCCACCAAATGTTTTTTCCTTCTCGATTTTATATTTTAGATGGATATTTTCTAAAAGTCGGGGTTTGATTTGTTTTGGTTTCCCGGTCCCAGTTCCTTTCGGAGAACATTTTTTTTTTTTTGGTGGAAAACACAACTTTTCCCATAAAGTGTTCTGAGCTCCACCAAAGGAAAGTGCAATGTAAGATCTATTATTCTTGTGGTGCCTTTGGGGTCAGGGCACGTTCATTGGTCACGTAGCCTTACCCAGGCTGCTCTCCTGGAACGGGAATGCTGATGGGAGACAAACCCTCAAGGACATGGTTTGGGTTTTTTTGGGTCTATTTGCTCTTTAAACATTTCCAACCTCTTTTAAAATGCAGGTTTCTGCTCCCCTTTTTCTTTTTTTCCTTCTTTTCTTTTCCCAACTGTTTCCAAAGGGAGGAATCCCAAATCCATTCCTCCAGGCTTTTTACTTTTTTTTTTTCACTGTGGAAGTACCACACACAGCTCTGATTACCCTCCTTCACCTCTCCCCCTCCCCACTCTTCATCCTCTGCCCCGGATCCCTCCCAAACACTTGGGTTTGGCTCCTTCCCGAAGCCAGTTTGGTTTTCCTTCAAGAAGCCTTTCCGCAGCTCCTGTTGCAAACCACACATTAGCAAAGCAATGAGCTCCTCCAGCCCTCTTTGCTCCTTGCTGGCTGTTGGGAATCCAGGAAAAAAAACCCCACACAATAAAATCTGTCCTCGGGAATAACAAACATCCTTCCCCCTGTCTGCAGCCCTGAGTGGAAAATTGGGATGCTCCAATCCCAAAGCAGGAATTCGTCGGGTCACCATCCCCTGAAGTCCGGGATGGGGATTTGCAAAGAGCTGTGCCACAACCTTGAACTCTTTTACTGACCCTTCGGTGGATTCTCTGCCTGGTTTGGAGCAGAACCCACTACCTGGATGGGAATGTTTGATTTGAAAGGGAACCTGGAGTTTAACTGTCCTTTGGGTTTGGCTCTGCTGCGAGCAAAGCCCTGGTGAGAGCGTCTCGCAGAGAGGCAGCAAACCCAAACCCAGGCAGGGCTGACTTGCTCTGGTTTATTTTGTTTCCTTCACAGGAGCGTAAACCAAGAGAAAAACGGTTTAAAAGTGTGGGGGGAGCGAGCAGAGGAGCCGGAATGTGCCGGAGGAAAGGGAAGAAGGAGTCACTCTGCAGCAGCTGGCGGCGATGGCTCGGCGCGTGTTCGTGCCCGGCCCTCAGATCTCAAACCACGACCTCTGCTCGCTCTCACTCGGCCACCAGACGTGACGGGGAGTCAGGACTCTGAGAGAGACACCAGGAGCCTTCCTGAGGCTGCAGTAACGAGATTTAATGATGAGTTTGGTGTGTGGGTTTGTGGCCGGGGAGGTATCAGTGCGTTCATCCCCACAGGCGCAGACTGGAAGGCACGAGGGGTGTGTGGGATCCAACCCCGGCTTTGAAGGGGATGCTGGAATTTCAAAATCACTCTAAACTTCACCCAGCACTTAATCCCCTTCCTTACCCTCTCTCCCCCAGATTGCTTGAATAACATGAATCATTCCACCCTCTGCGTGTCAGACAAGGAAATTTCAAACTATTAATTTTCTTTTTTTTTCTTTTTTTTTCTGGAATACAGTGTTATCAAAATCAACACGTTCCCATGTGACATTCCCATCTTTTTGCATGAAAAAACCCCAATATTCCAGATTAAAATTAAAACCTCCCAGAGACTCAACAGCAACCTAGATCCTGCCAAATTTTGGCACTGCTCCTTGCTTTGCCACTGGTTAAAACCAATCCAACCACGGTCAGAGTGTTGGAGTTCCCCACTCTGCATCACTGGGAAGGAAAAGACCGGGATGAAAACATCACTGACTGAAGTCCAGGTTCTTTATTTGCTGCACACCAATACCCTGAGATGTTCTTCAGGTCACAGGTATCAATATTAACTTTCAAATGTGGGTATTTTAAAGTCCATCCTTTGCTCTCTCTCTTTTTCTTTTGTGGCTGATGTTTCAGTGTTTGCTCAGGGTTCCCTGTTCCTTCTTCCTCTGCCCAAATCCCTCTTCTTCCCAACTCCTTGTGCGTGTTTGTAGCAGTATCTTGAAATAAGATTTATGTTGTTTAGTGACATTACGGCCTCATTAAATCCATAACATCCATACAACATACAAAATGAGGAGTAATTTGGGGAGATTATGGGGACAGAGCTGGCTTGTCCCAAACGCTGTCACCCTTGGAGATGGACTGGTGGGATGAGCCTGCTGGGAAGGTAATGTGGGCAGAAGGAGAGATCTTCGTGTCTTAGAGCGTTACTGGTCTTCCCACAGGGAAAAAGAGGTTTGGTTTTCCCCTTTTCATCCAGAGGGGAAAGCTGTTCATGGAATCACAGAATCACAGCATGGTTTGGGTTGGAAGGGACCTTAAAGATCATCCCATTCCACCCCCTGCCACGGGCAGGGACACCTTCCACCAGCCCAGGTTGCTCCAAGCCCCGTCCAACCTGGCCTTGG
>JAYRBT010000082.1:1254790-1267633 GCA_036023395.1 Myiotriccus ornatus | reverse complement strand
CAGGGACACCTTCCACCAGCCCAGGTTGCTCCAACCTGGCCTTGGACACTTCCAGGGATCCAGGGGCAGCCACAGCTCCTCTGGGCAACCTGTGCCGGATGCAGATGACCTGTTTGCATTGCCTTCACCCTGGGGGGCTTTCTGCCCCTCAGCCTTCTGCCATGTGAAGACAGAGGCTGGGAACATCTTTTCCCAGAACTAGATTTTCCCAGGGGCTTTTCCAGAGGTTAAATTAGAAATAAACGTTAATAACGTTCCTATTCATCCATTTGTCATTTGGTTTCTAGTGAACATGAAGGATTTAGTGCTCTGGAGAAATTTTAAGCTTCTCAAAGTGGCACCACATCCTTCTGGTAAATCTGTTGTCTTGCCTCAGTTTCCCCAATGTGGGAAAAAACCCAAAACAGTCTGTCACCCTGGTTTTGTGATATTATCCATGATTTCAAAGGCCTTTTCCTTGCTGTCCTTAGCAGCTGGAATGGTGTGGCAGAGGGCACAAAGCATTTCAGGACTCCACACTTCATGGTGACAAATCTTGGGCAAGAGCACTGAAATTCCAGCAATTTTGCTGACTCCTGTCCCATTATTTCAGCCTTCAGGAATTACTGTTCTGCTGTTTAGCACTTTTATAATAAGCCCATTCCACTGGGTGCCAGAGGCTTGCAGCCAGTGATTTCCAGTGGGAGGGAAGGAGACAGTTTGACCAGGGCAAAATCAAAGCCGGGGCTCAACCCAAAATAGGATTGTATCTATTTTGAGAACTTGATTTCTAGTTTTAATTAAATCTTTAGATGGTCAAGCAGCCCTGTGGCTTTGTAGCAAGTACTGGAGGTTCTTGATTCATGGACTGGGGGAGGCCTGACCCCTTTTCCTGTGGCACAGTGGTGGGATGGGGATTCTTCCAGAGAGGAGTCACCCACACATCCCCAGGGAGCTGGTTTTTATGGGCTGGCTCTGACCACCAGCGGTTGCCTGAGGGGTGATGGTGTCATGAGGGGAGGTTGACAAGCCCTTTGTGACATGAATGAGGAGAGCAAAGTGATTTCTCAGAGATTTGGGGGAGAGTTGAGGGATCCTTTGTGTGGTTAAACACCCACCGGGCTGTGCCTTCCGCTTGGGAGGGAACCCAATTCCATGAGTAATGTGGAACGGCAGGGCACACAAATCATCTGCTGCTCCCGGGAATGGTCCTGCAGCCCCTGACAGCAAGTGCTGCTGTTTGGGAAGGCTCTTACTCATCCCTGTGGGATGCAGATGATCCGAGTGCCGGCTCTCTCCATCCTTACGCTGCAGAGGGACAGGAGCCAGGGCCGGGCTGTGCCGCTGCTGTGTGGGGACAAAGTGACAAACGGCGCTTGCAGTGCCTGGGGATGTGATGGGAGGGCCGTGGCACGTGGAAGCAGTGCTGGGAGAGGGATGTGGAAGTGCTGCAGTGCCTCTGCCAGCTGTGGCTGGGATGGATTCATGGAGCATCCAGCTGTTGCTCCGCTCGGGAGCGCACCCTCCTATCCCTCCAGCCGTTCCTCCTCACCAGCTCGGAACAACCCATCCCTTCCCCTCCAAAGGGATCAGTATTCCCTGCCTCCATCCCTCGTTTCTCAGGGCCCCTTTGCCAGGGTGGCAACCGGGAAATTTTTGGGTGGATGCTTCGTTTAACAATTGGGATGGAAACGTCTTAACGACACGCTCGGATCTCAAATAATGAGCTCAGATTTCCCCCTCCTCCCCTTATTCCTGCTTTCCAGGGAAGTGCTGGCAGGTTTGGCTCTGTGCATCACACCACAAAAATCTCCCTCCTCCAGAAGGGGGCTTGCTCACTCAGGAGCTTTCTGCCAGGCTGATGCTTCCCACATGCTTCGGGCATCGGCTTGCATTTCTTTCCTCCAGACAAAAGGATCAAAGCCACAGGCAGGGGTTTGGAAAAGGGGGGGGGGAGATTTAAATCCTCGCAGACACCGAGAGCAGGGCAGGGCAGCCGGGCTAGGAAGGCTCAGACACAGCCAAATTTAAGGGAGGGTATTTATGAGCTGTGCTTAGAAATTGCCTCCGGAGACTGGAGAGCAGCTGGTGGCCCTCGGAGCTGCCGTTCGTACACACGGCACAGAGAAGACAAATTAGGGACAGAACTGGGGGATGCAGGAGCAGGAAATAATTGTTGTGTGGTCCAGGTTGGCTTTTTATAGGTTTCTGTCATGTTATCTGCGTGAAGCTAAGGCAGGTATTAATCCCAAGGCTGAAAGGCTGCTGGGATGGGAATAAATTTAAATGTTTTCAGCTGAACCAGCCTTCAAAGGGGCTGCACTTAAACATCTGAGGTCCTAAATCCTCCTCCAGCTCTGAGGGTGTCCTACAGTCACACCCTGAACTTGGAGAAGTTACCCGGGAAGGAACACCAGTAGTTTATATCTGACAGCAATGGAAAGAAGGATTTCTGTAGGAGGAGCTACTGAATATATAATACATAAAATATATTCCAAGACACCAATATTTAAGGGTTTTTCCAAGCAGGATTTACAAGATTTTCTGTGCTTATTAAACGCTTGTTAAGAAGCTGCACAGGGCCTTGTCTTGGAGTTTTGACCAGGAATCATTAACACCCACTCAGCAGAGTTTCACATTCCGAGCTCTGCATTTTAAGATGGTTTAATATATTCAGGAGACTCCAGGAAAGAACAGACCTGCAGCCTTTTGTCAGCTGAGCTGGTGGCAAATGGACATTGTCTCGGTGACACAAATGCCCTTCTCCCTTAACTGTTCCCCAGTGAAGAAAACCTTCTGCCTGACCTCCCAGAAAACCGAAAAACCAGGTTTTATGGTGAGGTACAAACCAGGTTTTGTGGTGAGACGCAGTAAGAAGGTGAGACATTCAGCCATGCACTGCTGTCCCCAAGCTAGAAACGATGTGACATTGTCAACAGGGGTTGGAAAAAAGGTGCTATTTCCTTTTAATGTGGTGGATTAATAACATCCCTGCTACCCACAAAGGGCCAGTAGCTGTTAGGCTGGAGTTTATGTCTTTGATGGAGTCTTTCAGTACTTCTTGAAAAAAATTTTGGGGGTCTGAATAGGTGGAGACTCTGAGCCTTCAGAGGGGTTTTGTCCTGCCTGAGCAGAGCTGAAGGACACCCAGCAGGTGACAGGCCTTCAGTCTCAGGATCTCCTCATTCCCTGGCATTCCCCGAGAGGAATAATCTCTCTCCGTGCCAAGTGGCCACATTCCCCCTTGCTGGGACACCTTTGGTCTAGACAGGATGAGAAATGACCTGTCTGGAAAAGTCCTGCAAATCTCTTGACCTTTGGGCTGCCTCCTCATCCTCCATCCCCTCACACATCACACACACACACACATTATATACATATATTTATACGAATATATCTATCTTTCACTTGTGCCAGATTTCCTGAGGACACAGGGCTCTCTGGAGGCCAAACCCAAGTCCAAAAGGACCAAGTTAATGACAGTTGTGTGGAGGGAGCGGCGGGAGGGAACTCCACCTCAGCCCCACTGGCCCAGCGCGGGTTTTGCCGTTCCTCGACGCTGTGTTTTCACGGCAGGAGTATCTGGAGAGCTCAACAGGCGGTTTTGTTCCCTCTGCCCCTGCCTGGGTTGGCAGAAGGTGTTGCTAAGCACTCTTTGTGAGTGTTTGTACACACTCAGCGCCAGGTTACCGTGAAAATTTGGGAAGGACTCAGCCTGGAGGTGACGTTCCCACCACTACGAGGTGACTCCCTGAGCAGTTTTCCAGGGGTGCAGGGGAATTCTCACTCTTTGATAAGAGATTTTTTTTTTTTTTCCTAAATAATGCCAACATTTTTATTGTTCTTACAGCCTTCCACGTGGCAGAAAGTTGATTTATCAGCAGGGATAGAGGCAATCCTGCTTGGAGTAAAAGCGGGAAGGAGCTGTGCTGTGGACACAGAAATTCATTTACATCACCCAGGGACAGGGAGTGTGCACGGAGTAAGCTTATCCCTTCCATTTGTTCGGAATTTGGGGGTGGATGCGAACCAAGCACCTCTCTGGGGTGCTTTCAGGATGGAAGAAACCAGGCACCCCCCCACCCCATCCCAATCTGACTCAATCTCTGCTTGGCAGAGCAGGAAAATCACAATTCCAGTGTCCTTAAGGGCCGAAGTGGGAGGTGGGAAGGGACTGTGGCAGGGCAGGCTCCTGGAGCCGAGTGGGACAGCAGGTCAGGGGAAGTCTTAACCAGCAGGGGGGCAGAACAACAGCCCCGATGCTGTATCCTGATCTTGCTTCAGTGGATTTACAGCTGGTTCCTTTCCTGGAATGAAAAGATTAGGATCGCTGGAGCTGCGTGTGCGTCTTCCAGCGAGGAGAACTAGGTATGCAGCAGCTGTAAAAATAAAGAGCCCTCTCAGGCCATCGTAGTAAAAAGGTTTGGAAACTGTTGAAAGTGGGGTGGGGTGGGAAAATCCTCAAATTTCCTACCTTTTTATTTATTTATTTATTTATTTAATTTTTTAATTTTTATTCCGAATTTAAGCGTGTGAGTTTTGAAAGAAAAGACAGAGATTTACATTGAAACGGGGGGGGGAAAGCCTTTAAAATTAAAACAAGGTTTCAAAACTTCCTTGAACACTCCAAGAAAAAAAATTTAAATTCAGTTTATTTTTGCCTCTTTTGTCTCATTTCTGCCTTTCCCAAGAGCTCTGTTGATACTGGAGGGCCCGGCTGCGAGAAATCAAGGCTACAAAACCTGATGAGAGGAGTTTCAGAGCCTCTTGACAAGGTTAGGCTGTGGGTTCAGTTATGGGGTTAGTTCAGCTTCTATTCATGATTTGGGGCTTCAGCTGATAGACCATTAGGAATCAAGACAGGCCCATCCAGGTGTACAATGACAGGTGGCCAGGGAGTCACCTGTGACACTGAGCTTGTGATTTGCACTGAGGCAGCAACTGCTGAAGGGAACAGAGTAGAATTATAGTTATTAAGGGTGGCAAAGACCTCTAAGATCATCGAGTCCAACCGTGAACCCAGCGCTGCCAAGGCCACCACTAAACTGTGTCCCCAAGTGTCACATCCCCACGGCTTTGGGACATGTCCAGGGGTGGCTTCCATCTCCCAGTGATGGCAGTGGTGAGAGAGGACAGTGGGAGCAACGAGTCCCCTTGTTCTGGGTCTGGACAATTGGAAACCACCACAGACCTTCCTCCTAGCCCAGATCTGGAATCGCAGTCGTAGAGCCAGAGACCCAGAGACTCAAAGAATGGGAATATCCTGAGTTGGAAGGGACCCACAGGGATCACCCACTCCAACCCTCAGCCCTGCACAGGAACATCCACAGGAGTCACCCCCTGTGCCCCAGAGCATCATCCCAACCCTCCTGGCGCTCTGGCAGCCTTGGGGCTGTGCCCACTGCCCTGGGGAGCCTGGGCAGTGCCAGCCACCCTCTGGGTGACCCAGCCCGTGGTCAGGCAGTGTTGGCTCCTGGGAATGGGCCGGTGCACTGCCAAGCAGTTCAGCTTCTCTCAGGACAAGCACACCGTGAAGGTCTTTTGGTGATGTCCATCACTAGGAGGGTGATTTGTCTGCTGGAATTAGGCTTGATGGTTCTGGATGTGAGAACTCTCCTCCTCACTGCAAATGTTTAATTCCAAGCCTCTGAGTTCTCTCATTTGTCTCTGATACCAAAACCAGGCAGGAACGACCAGGAAAACTGTGTGGATTGAAAATGGCTTCATCCATTTTATTATGGAAATTCACCTCTTGCCTCTCAGTAGGTGAAATCTATTAATGTCTTTACACCCTAAAGCAAAGTTGTTAATTGTGAACTTTCTGCCTCATTTATTCTGCTTAATTTTGAGTCCCTTGGACTTCACCTTCCTCTTTGTTCATCTCCTGTCCTTCAGCTCAGGGGGGGCTTGGCCTGGGATGGGAACTGCTATTCTGACTCTAACTACAGATCCAGGACCTGTTCTAATTCCCAAGCAGAGGAAAGTACCATTTTCTATAGGGAAAAAAAAAAAAAAAAGCACAAAAACTTCCTAATAACAATCATGGAAAGCTGCCCTCGGAAAGTCTCTTCCTGAGTCATGTTAGCAAGAAATCAGTTTATTCCGAGAGTTTTCATGCCCTCCCAAAAGTGCATGCTAAAATTCCTTATTAATATCACAAGGATGTTAATGATCAACATATATTTTAAGGACATAAGGACAAGACTGGAGTTTGCAGGATTGTTTGTTGTGTAAAGGCTTTTAATAACTTTTCACAGCCCCTCACAGAATTTGTTGAGCAACCCCTGAGATCAGAGGCTGGTTTGGACTTGGTCCTAGAAAACAAGCCAAGCAGGATAAATAAAATAAAACATCTGGATGTCTAGCCATCAGAATATCATCAGATAGCCAGAGATGTTGTGTATGAAAGGTAATAATCTGAAGTATTGGGCCGTTCATAACACATAACTCTCCGAAAGAATGTGGAATGAGACACCGAATAATGTTGATCTGTGTTGATTGTCTAGAAAATTTACTGTGGAAAATCATGAGGTCTGTAATGAATAGCTGGATGGCTTGAACGAGAGTTCTGTGCCAGTAAAACCTAAACATATATTTAAAAAACAAAGATAACAGAAGTCAGGCCTCTCTCAGCAGAGTTGCAAGAAACCATGTGAAGGATAAACACTGCTGAAAGGGGGAAAAGAGGCAAATAAGGTTCTAATTAGTGGGAGGGACCGAAGAGATTACACAGAGGAGATAAAAAGCGAGGAGACCTAATTGGAAACACAGCCGTGTGGTATCAAACAATCCCAAATATGTTATCTGGGACAAATGGGCTTTCGGTTCTTTCCACGGGCAAGTGGTGAGTAAAGAGGGTTGATGCTCTGGAGGTCAGAAGGCAGGAAGCAGAGAGAGGAAAAACTGTTAGTCAGGACTAAAAATGCCCATTTCCCAAACTGAGTAATGGGCCAGGCAACCCTTCCCCATGCTGGGAACTGCAGTTCCAGTCTCAGCCCTCATGGAAACACGTGAGCATGGACTGATGTCAAATGTGCAAGGAGTTCAGCAAAGACCTGGATTGATGTCAAACATCCAAGGAGTTCATCAGAGACCTGGACTGATGGTAAATGCATAAGGTGTTCAGCAAACACCTGGACTGATGTCAAATGTCCAAGGAGCTGATCAAAGACCTGCTGCTTCTTCACGTCTTTCAGTGCTGGTGGAAATGGAAACATAAGCTCAGCCTGAGCACTGGTAGAAGTTCAACTCTCCTTGCTGGCCCATGGACAAAGTTGGCCCTCTGAGTTTGGCCAAGCCACTGGAGATGTCAACCATAGGTTCTGTGGTGTGGAAGCAGGAGGGATCAGTGGGCCAGAAAGTGGGGTGGTAGCTTAAACTGGGTTGGAGAATGACTTCATGTTCAATTAGGGGCAGTGTGTATGAACAGACACCTACCCAGGGGCTTTGATGCTCCTTTTGGGTGTCAGCTCCAAGTCTGGATTCCGAGGAGCTAAAGGAGCAGGAAATCACCCTCCTGAGTTTGTGGTGCCTCTGTCTGCCTTATGTGCTGCAGCTGGAAATGGAAAATGGAACAAGTGGAGTAGGACCATTTGTTGTCCATGTGCAAACATCCTTTCGAAGAAAACCCACAGCAGCCCCTGGTGCTGTGTGGAACTGTCCTCCTTGGTGTCCTCCTTGTCAGAACTAAAGGCACAGGAAAATGGCCCAATTTTCCCCAAACTCTTTTTGGGGAATAAGAGATAAGATCTAGGAAGGGAAGAGCTAAGATCTAGGAAAACACCCTGTGTTTAATAACCTCTCGGGTGCCTTTCACCTCTTTCTGTCTCTGTGGGTTGTGACTTCCCTGAACTGACACCCCAACTTTGATTTCCAGTGCCCTAAGAGTGAGCTGAACTTCATCATTCCCTGTGGATGAGCTGCTGGGACTGGGGGCTCAGGTCACACAGCGGTGAGTTCTGTGCTCTGAAGGGACAGGCACAGCTTTCAAAAGCTGCTTTGTGGAGAGAAGGTCACTTCTGCCAGTGGTTTTCCAGCAGGATTGCCTTGGATGCCGAACACATTCACCCCTTGCAGAGGATGCAAAGATGCCTCTCTGCCACTGCCTGGGTTTGGCTGCTCCTTTTCCAACCAGCAGACTGTGAACAGTCTGGCTGGCTGGCTGTCAGTCTGTTCTACCTCTGAACAAGCTCAGTTATTCCCAGGGGAGGGGAAATCTGCCTTTCCTCCTCAGGGATCAGCATATAAAGATCCATCCCCTCTCTCCCAGGAGCAGCTGCCCTGGTTTTCCAGGTTTATTTTAGTAAACTGGACCACGGGACCTCAACCCTCTGCCACAGAGAACTTAGTTTGCTTCTGGACAGAAAAAAACTTCTGCATTTTGGATCTTTTTAAAAAGGAAAACATATTAAAAATTTTGAACTTGGCCTTTTCCTCTGCTGGGCTGCTTCTAGCAAAAGTGTCACAGATGCTTTTCACTCCTTCCTCCCCCCCCACCCCTTCCTTTTATTTTCCCTAAATCTTGACAAATGAACAGATATAAAGAAGAAACAGTTCTAATTTTCCCTAGTGACAAGAGGGGTCAGTGAATAATCAAAACTTTCCAGCACTGGTACAGCATTTTTGGTCTTGTAAAGAGCTCTTGCACCTCTGATTAATATTGCACAAATGAATTCCCACAGCTTTGACCGTCTGCCCCCCGTGAGCCTGATGGCTCTGGATGACCCGACCACTCCAGAACTGACCAAAAACCAACAGGCCAATGGTGAAACATCTCTCTAAATAAGGACAGGAAAGATGGATTCTAAAAATGAACGTTGTCTCATCTTAGCATGTGGTAAAATGTTGAGGTTATTGCTGGTGGCCAAATATAAAAAGCAGCTCTGCCATATGTTCTCTTGATAGATTTCAAGCAGGGGGCCACGCTGTGGTTGAGGTTTGCAGCTCAGATACGGAGTGATAGAGTCAGAGAAAAATTTGGAACAGCAGCCAAAGGTCAGGAGCGGCAGCACAGACAAATTTGGGAAGTTTGGAGGCAGGATTAAGGTTCTGAAGCAGCAAGGGGATCAAACAAGCCACGGGAGCGAGACCCAAATGCGGGGATTGCAGGGACTCAGCCAGGCACGGCTGTTCCTTGAAGGAGCTGGGATGGGGTTTGCTCTCTAGGTTGGATATGAGGGAAAATTTCTTCCCTGGAATGGTGGTCAAGGCTTGGAACAGGCTGCCCAGGGAGGTGCTGGAATCACCGTCCCTGGAGGTGTTCAGATAATCTGTGCACAAACAAACATGTGGCAGTGCTGGGCTGGTGGTTGGACTCGATCTCAGAGGTCTTTTCCAACCTTAATGGTTTTAGGATTGTCCCCTCCTGGCTCAGTGACTCTGAGATGAGCTCTGCTGGATTTGCCAGGCTCCCACCAAATCCCTGTCTTGTCTCAAGACAACCTTTTCCCTGGAATCCAGAGCATAAGACAGGGAAATTCAGGGCAGAGGAGACTTCAGCTCACCTTGTCCAACCTCCTTCTCAAAGCAGGGTTGGAGATGAGGACAACCCGCCACTGCTGGTGAGAGATGAGCTCTCACCTCAAACCCAGTGCTTGGGAAAGGCCAGTGGGAAAGACAAAGGAAAAGATTCTTTAGGATCTGCCACGAAGGACAGAATTTCATGGATCAAGCAGGGTGACATCTCCCCTTTCATCTCCAGCCCTGTGACCAGTGATAAGGTCAGGCTGGCAGAACTCCTGCTGTGGCCAGCAGGGCCTTTCAACCACTGAATAAAAAAAAAAGCCAATTTCAAAATGCCCCAAAGTTGTGAAGAAAAAGGCCTCGTTTCTCTGGTTCCAGGGATTCAGCACCTGAATTCCTCATTTACGGAGAGTGGAATCAAAAGATGGAATTCGGAGCAGAACGGAAGATCCAGAGCTAAATTAGAGTTACAGGACAAAGAGTTTGTGTTGGAGACAACACTCTGCAAGTCTGCCTGTTCTAGAAAGTGTTGGCAAGGTCTCCACTGCCACTAAATTGGGGTTTTCTGGTGTCTGACTGCACCATCTGGGGGGTGCAGGGGTAACATCCTCATTCTGCAAGTGGAAACTGGGGGTGGTCTGAAGGAAAGAGTCGGAGTAGTGTCCATTTCAGTCGATATTATCCACCTAAAATGTGATATCTTGTATAAATCAGTCTTTTCTGCATGTTTTCCTGGTCTAGCTGAAGCAAGACATGCACATTTAGGGGGCAAAACAACTGATTTCAGAGGAATCTGTTGTAAATGACTCCACCAGAGGATCATTCTGATGATTAGAAGTGGAATGAAGGAGGAAGGATGCAAAATAAGCTAAAAGATTTCAGAATATTCCCTCTGATTTGAAAGATCTGGTTTGCTCAGGACTCCTGTGCCAACAGTCAGCAATAACAAGGACACAAACCTCCAAATTAGGTTATTATTAGTCCTTGGGCACTCCAGGTTCTGATACAAATCCCTTTTCCCCTTTGAAGCCTGGGACTGTCTGCTCTTGATCCCTCCCTGGGAGCAGATGAGTTTCATCTCATCTAGATTTTTTAAAGGAATCATTATTATTAATATTAATATTATTATTATTATTATTTTGACTTTCCAGGGCTTTTGTTTAAGAAATATCCCAGGAAAAAACCCAACATTCCTGGAAGGTCAGGGTGCATGGAGCCACCTCAGCCACTGGAAGTGTCTGCAGGGCACAGTTCCCAGGCAGCAGACGAGGGAGGGGTGAGATTTCTCTCATTTTAATATCAGATGTCTGTAAATTATTGAAGTCTGTTCTAATCACTCAATTCTGCTTTTACAGCCTCCAGACAGCCATTCACCCCCTGGCCTCCAGGTTTAATGTCGTTAAAGGCCTCTACAAACCTGCTTAAAACCAATAAAAGCCCCGAACCAAGCAAACCAACCTCAAAAATAGGTTTTCTTTTGCATCGGGACGGGTCGAACTGCAAGGCTGACAGGCCTTACTGTCTCTGAGCAGCGTCAGGGATTTTTTTAAAGTCAGTTTTATTCCAGCTGCTCTCTCCCCTCCTGATTTTTTTCCTCACCAGAGACTCTCTTTAACCCCAGCCCTCTGCAGCTGACTTGAAACCCTGCAAGTGGAATAAAGGGAGCAGCTGAATCTGCAGCTCGAGTAGGGGCAGGTCTGGTTGGATTCCAAATGCAAAGCCAGGTGCTCCCAATGCACTTTGCAAGAGGGGGTTAAGTTACAAAAACAAACTTCCTTGCCCTGGCCCAAGCTCGTGGAGAAGGAGGAAAAAAAAAGAAGAATTAGGGCTCATCCAATTCTATAGAGCTTGGCAGCAGATGGGGAAAAGCAGAGCAGGGTTTCTAGGAAAGCTCAGGGAAAGTCACTGCTTAGAAAGCTGATCTGGGGAATTTTGCTTTATTCCTTTTTTTTTTTTTTAATTTTTAATTTTTTTTTTTCCCCATTTTCCTGGATTCTCACAAACCCACACAGGCCAGGAGGGGTTTGCTTCAGTGTCTGCCCCCGGTGCACGGGGCCAAAAAGAAGCTTTTTGCAGAGGATGCTGAACGTGCTGAGCATTTCTGTGGCCCTGTTTGAGCTGCTGAAAGGAAAGTCCTGAAGTGCAAAGAGCACCAAAATGCTCTCATAAGCTCCACTCTTCAGGAAAGCCAGACTAGGCTCATGTCTCTCTGTGTTAGAAGTTAAATATGTATTTAAATAATAACTTTAAAATGAGAGTCAGGTCTCTGCACATCCCCTGTGAAGACAATCAGCCAGACAGGACCAGCCCTGCTCGGTCTGGAGGTGTCAAACCAACCCCGAATTCCCTTTTTCTCCCAAGCTCTGCTCTTCCTGCAGTTCTGCTGGACCTTCTCCAGCCGTGCATGGTCCTGGTTTTCCGGGATCACCCATCCAGTCCTCTGCTCCTGCTTTTCCAAGGGGTTTGGTGGCCACTCATGGAGAGGGTTGGGATCCTCGTGGGGTTTTGCTTCACATCCCTGAGTGCTGGATGATGAGTCTGTGACTTTTCCTCTGGTACAAGCAGGACTGGAGTCCTCTGGGACAGGAGAAAACAAAGGGGACAAGGATTGTTTTCCTTTCTTTTCCCCCTTTTTTCCCTTTTTTTTCCTTCATGACCCCATCAGCAAAACGGCAACTCACGGGGAATTAATTTATGGATATTTGATACTTAAGAAATTTGAATAAGAAAGTGCATGTCGATGTTCAAAACTAAAGACAGCTTTGCACAAAAGTAAAACTTCGTTGGTGCCTTTGGGATGAGAAATCCTCTGGAGCAGCATAGCAAGGTATAAAGAAAATGTTAGGGAAACTGGAGATGGAGCATCGTCATGAGCACAAGCTGAGGGTTTTAGAACACTGTGGTGGAATGTTCTCCCACTGCCTCATCACTCAGAGCAAATGTCAGGACAGTATTGCTGCTAATCTATATAATTTGTATTATGTCCCTGTATTAGTTGTTACCAACTCGTACAATTTGTATTAGATGAGTCGTGTAAATATATATCAGCTGCTAAAATAACGTTTTTTGTTTGCTAGAAGAGAAAACAGGGGTTGCTTTGCTTTGAACAAGCTGCCTTTCTGCTCTCTACGTGGTCTTGCTCTTAAAGGCTGAGGCCAGGAAGGCTCTGAGTACCTCAAACTTTTCCTCACTCTTTGCCGCTTGGTTTCCCCCCAGATCCAACAAAAGATGGAGATTCTCCTTATCCCTCCTTTTGCTGACGTGTTTATAGAAGCATTTTTAGCATATTTTACAGTAGTATCCAGATTAAGTTCTCACTGAGCTCTGGCTCTCTTGCTTTTCTCCCTGAATAACCTCCTGACACCCTTGGAGTCCTCCTGAGTTACCTTCCTCTTCTCCCAG
>JAYRBT010000082.1:1233205-1244166 GCA_036023395.1 Myiotriccus ornatus | reverse complement strand
GTGTCCAAGGCCAGGTTGGAGCAACCTGGGCTAGTGGAAGGTGTCCCTGCCCATGGCAGGGGGTGGAATGGGATGATCTTTAAGGTCCCTTCCATCCAAACCATTCTGTAACTCCAGATTCTCTGATTCTCTGTCTCCTGCCACGGCAGACGTCTGTGTCTGGTGGGTGAAGAGTGGATTGTATTTAGGGCACCTATTAAAGTGCCTGAAATGGATGAAGATGCCCCAGATGGTGTTTCATGATGTGGCAGTGATGAATAATTCAGAACTCCCACTCTCAGAGCTCCAGGACTCTGTGCCTGTGGAACGAAGCAGTCGCGACAACAGAATCAGGCTCCACGAGTGGGTGGTCAAGACACAGTCCCTTCTCCTCTCCACTCACTGGGAAAGGTGCCAGTCTCTGGCAGCCCTGGCTGATGGGTATTTTGGGTTCTCATCACACTTTCGTTACACCACAGAGCCCTTCTCAGACACAGATCTGTTGCCCTTGGAGGAGGCTTCTCGGATTCTCTCCCTGGGCCTGCTGAGGGTGGTGAAGCTCAGCCAGCACAGATAGAAAATCAGCCACCAGACAGCCCGTGATTCGGGCCCCTCTCATTATTTTAATTTTGGGTTTGCAGGGAGACAAGCTGGCAGCCTTGAGCTGCGCTTGGCACTGCAGAAGAGTTTAATAATCACCTCATAAAACTTTTCATCTGGCTTCCCACATCTCTCCCTTTCCCAGATTCCTGCCCTTCCCTGCACTCTCTATCAAGGACGTGGGGTTTGGCACAACACACGTCATTGCTGTAGCAACCACCTTCTCCCTCTCTGCTGCTGCTGCTGCAGGTATTTGCAGGTACCATCACAATTCCAGTCTCTCTCTAATCCAATTTCAGCCAAAACTGCCATTTTCAGTCTGTCTCCATGAGTTTCCTCATGCCCATTTTATGGGGTTCCTCCCTGTCCCCAAGGGTAATGTGGTTTTATGTTTGGTCAGCAGCACCCAGAGGAGTTCAGAGCTGAGTGGGCTCAGGCTGTGCCTTCGTAATCTTGACTGATCCTGGTGGTGATGGTCCAACAAAACCTTGAGCTTCCCAGCCTCTATTCTTCCAAGGAAGGCATGAGAATTCTGGCCTTGACCAAAATGACACGTTTGGAGATGGAACTGCAGATCAGCATCAGCCTGGGCTGACCCAAGGTGACTGAAATCATGTCTTTTATGGAATACAGGTTCCCTTCTCTTCCTTGCACTGTTCATGTCAGAAGGCAGCATAAAAATTAATCTATTTAAGGAAACAGGACAGCTGGAAAATGAACTTTTTTTTTTTTTAAAAAAAGGGGGGGAATGGAACTATAGATGTGCAATAATTGACAGTTCTTCACAAAAATTGCAGCTGAGCAGCAGGAGACAGGAGTGCTTGTTTGTCTTGTATCAGATGCTCCCCTTTGGGCCAAGGAGAGGAAATGGAAATTATAACCCTTCTGAAAGCAGCGAAGCATTCCCAGGAAAAAGCCATTTATGGAGGGCAGGGAGAGAATGAGATACAGGCACGGACAGGAAGAGCCCAGAGGAAAAGCAGAGCTGGCTGGGAACTCTGGGGAGCACAGGGAGGGGGAAGGTTTCCAGTGTGACAAAGACTAAATCCCCAGGGGAATCAGTCCAAGGGGGACTGTGTGGAATAATTTGCAATCTGGGATGGTGCTGACAGTTCCTGGGCTGAAAACAAACCTGTGCAGAGAGACTCATCAGGCCACTGGGACCACAAAGGGCAGGTGGGGAGGCTTTTCACAACCATCTTTATTTTCTAATCTCGTTTGGTTTGAGTTTTCCCAGCTAAACCCCCAAATGAGTGGTTAATTCTTTGTCTTGTTCTGAGATTTTAGGGGTGGAAACTCCTTTTGGTGGCTTTGGAGAGAAGGATGGCACAGGGCAGAGGTAAATGGGACTTATTCCTGTATGGGTAGTGATGGTTTAAAGTGTTAATCAACCCACAGCCTGATGTCAGGGCTTGAGAACATGTTAAACTGACTTCAGGGCTTCTGGTGATGAACAAGAAAGGCAGCAGGTTCCCAGAAAATAAACTTACTGAATTTATTCAGGCGTTTTTGTTGGCCAGATATTGGAGCAGCCCCATTCTATTCATCCTGAAGTGGATAAATTGATTATGTGACTTACATCCTAAGACCTTTCTTTTATTGTCTCTAAGCAGAGTCAAGAGTTACAAGCTCAGGTTTCTGCACTGTGGACATCTCTATTTTTTCTGCTTGGGTCCCACTGAGTACAGTTGGACTCCTGAAATATCTGGGTGGATGTTTCCAGGTCCAAATTCTGCAGGTGAGTTTGACAGCCCTACTTGTGCTGAAGGCAGAGAAGGTGTGCAAGGATTTTGGTTAATCTCCTTTTTGGAACTTTGGGAACTTTTTGGAGCTCTCCTGACGCCTGCATCTCCTCCCTGGCAAAGGGAAGTCAGTGAGACAGATACCAGGTGTGGCACTTTATTTGTCAAAGACATTTGGAGTGGTGAAAGGTAAGTTAAAAGTCACTTTGGGCAGGCCCTGGGTTGTGCAAAGTGCCCCAGGTCAGAAGGACACGGGTTTGACCCACTGCCCAGAAGAACAACTCCAGTTCTGCCCCCAGCTCTGGAATAATCTTTGACTGAAGCAAAGCTCATTGCCAGCTGATGGAACAGCACCATTTTTGGTGGACAGTGGGGGTTTCACTGAGAGGAATCTCACCCAACCTCTGCCCTGGGCTGACCTTGCTCAGTTTGTGAAACCCGAGAGGATCCCGGCCCTCTGGATCCCAGCGTGCGTCCAAGTGCACTTGAGGAATTCCAGCAGGCAGATCAGCTGGGTAAATGTCTAAGAAGGCAAAGTTTCCTGCTCTGTTATTGTTAAAAATACATCTATAGGATCCTTTTCTATTTTATTTTACTTTATTTTTTTTAAAGCAGTCATTCTGATTCGTTCCCCCCGCGTGCTTCTCTTTCAAGAGTCAGCGATCGGCATCTGATACCTTGTGCAACGCGTAATCCCCGTGGTCCAAAGAGCTTTAGAGTGCCAGGAAATCCAGGATCTTGGCACGGAGCTCCCGTAACACACGGCCTGCCTGGCTCCCCTCCGTCCGTGGGGTCTCTGTGGCACCGTGGGACGGGGGGTGCTCACACATCACCCGTGGCTTTTGTGCCTCTCAGGCCCCGAGAGAGGATTCCCCCCCATCCCTCCCCCACCGTGCAACCTGGAGGAGCCCCAAAGCAAAGAAGGGCTTGTTCTTTCCAAAGAAATAAAGGGTGGCTGGGGAGGAATAAAACCCAGAGTGTTGCCCCCCACCCCTGAAGGGAGGAGAGGTGGTGGCCAAAGGAGTGATGGATTGGCCACAACACTTTGACACCTGAGTTCACCGGTGGGATGCTGATGGGCATTGATGGCTCAGGAAGCCCTGGAGCATCAGGCTGTGGCTCCAGGCATAAATTCCATTTATTGTGCCACTTAGATGCACTCACATTCATCTCCTCTGGGCTGAGAAGCCCTCCTGCTCCTCAGCTTACACCTACACCTACAGCACACTGGAGGATGAATTACTGCAGTTACCACTCTTTACACTGGATGAGGATTTATTACAGTTACCACTCTTTACACTGGATGAGGAATTATTACAGTTACCACTCTTTACACTGGATGAGGATTTATTACAGTTACCAGTCTTTACACTGGATGAGGATTTATTACAGTTACCAGTCTTTACAATGGATGAGGAACTTTTAAAGTTGCTGCTCTCACCCCTCAGCATTCCCAGATAAAGTCCTCTCCACCTTCTCCTCTCCAGAGTGACCTGAAGCTCGGGGTGGGATCCACAGCCTTTGCACGGATGATTTCCACGTGTAATAAATAACTGCACCACGCAAGTAGCACTGAGCAGGGTTGTTTGGTTTTAATTTAATTTGATTTGATTATTTCCATTAACATCCCCTTTGTAAGGAGGTTAAAATATCACAATTAATTAGACTAATATTATTTGCTGTTTTAAAGCAGTCATACAATAAACTGTGAATTTTCAGGGATCTGGCAGGAGCAGGTGAAGGAAAATGGAATTTGGAGAGGTGGAAGAACTTCTGGCTCCCATCAGCTGATCCCTGGAAGCTTCTCCTGAGGGAATCTACCTCAGAACAGATCACTGTGGATACCACTGTGAGTCTGCACACATATCCCTGATGGACTTAGAACCTCCCCTTCTTCCTTCATGGACTCACAGAGCTGGAATCCCACGCTGGAGGGGCTTTATTTTCACAGCAATTAATAAAAAATAAAAATCCTAAATTATTAGTTATGTCCTTCCTCCAGAAAACTTTCTTGTTACCATGTGTGGAGAACACTCACAGGAGGAATAGATAGGGAAAAAAGGGGAATGTTGGTGTATTTTGAGAAGACTCAACTTCGTGGGTTTCTGAATAATCAAGAATTCTCACAGATAAATTTTAGCACTCTGTATCTCTAACCAGAGTTAGAAAGTTTTCAATTAGAAAGGAGTTTCAGCTGGCATTAAATAAAGTTAAGATTGGCAGCTCCCAATCCCTGACAAGGAACTGGTTAAGTGATAAGGAAGGAAATCAATACATGGGAAATAATTTTTCTTCATTATCCAGCTAAAACTGGCAAACTGGGAAGAAAAATGAGTCTAGAACGATTCCTGTTTTGGAAGAGTTAAGTTTTTCCAAAATGAGGAAACCCATTTTTCCTTAAGGTAGAAAATGGTGAAAAGCCAAAATTCCTGCAAATGTGCTGAAAAATGAAACACAAATCCTCGATTCCTGTTGGGAAATGGATCCTAAACGTGAGACTCAGCCCGTGTGGCTGAACTGCTCACGGCAGCTGCTCATCCCAGGGTCATCTGATGCTCTCTGGGGTGGGAGAGGTGTCTCTGAAGGGTTTTTCCCCCTTCCTGGACGTGCCTGTTTCTTCCTCAGATTAAGAAGGAAGCCAAGAGTGAGCAGCTAACACTTAAAGGTCCCATCCAGAGTTCGTGGTTAGTAGTCAAAGTGATTTTCACTAGAAAATAGTCTTTCTCTACGGGAAGAAAATCTGCAGAGTAGGAAAAACAGGGGTGGGATGACAAGAAATCAAAATATCGTAGCAAAACGAGCTATTTGTACTAACACTATTTAGTTTTCCAGGCCATGCAGGTGAAAAAGTTTGGTGATTTCTTGGTAATAAATGTAATTCTTAGCTGAGACAGCAAAAGAACGTGTATATGGACATCCATCTGCTCACACAGAGGTACCTAATTTCGGTTCAGGTGCCCTGGAGTGTCTCAGACACAGAATCACAGAGCCATTAAGGTTGCAAAGACCCCTAAGGTCAAGATCCAGCACCACCCCCACGCTCAGCACCAAACCATGTCCTCAAATGGCACGTCCACGTGTTTTCTGAACACTTCCAGGGATGGTGACTCCACCACAGCCTGTTCCAAAACCCGACAACCATTTCCTCGCCCAAATAGGCCCAGCTTTATTTTCTTAATTGTCTGTAGGGCCTTTTCACTTTGTGGTCCCTCAGTTTTCAAGAAGAGGGTACAAAGGCCACGAGGAATCCAAGAGGTGAAAATGTGACTACTTTAAAGAGCCACAGCTTGTCCTTTTAATGCCGGTTTTGTTGGTTGACATATTCAGGAGAGCATCACATTCCCCATGTTCCACAGCTGAACATGCTGAGATAGGGGCAGACAAAAGTGGGAAGATCCCATCTTTCAGCTGGAAAACCCCAGACAGGATATGAGCCTTACAAAATGGACTTAATCAGGAGTGGAATGGATGAGACAGAGGAGTAAACATCTTCCCCAGCTGTAAAACTGCTGTGTGGGATGAGGGTTATGGATTCTGAGCCGCCTTCATCAGTGTCGTGGATCATTTTTCGGGACATGTGTGTGACTACCTGTGACTTTGGATGATGAAACAGCAAGATCATCTGCTTTCCAAAGCCCCAGAGTGGGCAGCAATGCAAATCCTCACCTGGCCGAGGCGTGGCAGGGCGGGGTCCAAGGTGTAGGGGGGAGCTGCATCCCAAAGCACTCAGTTCCTGGGGCTGAAGCTTCAATTCTGACAGCAGAGAAAAAAAAAAATTGCTCTGCCTTGACCTGACCAGGTTATGGAAAACTGTGAACTGTCCGGGAGGCAGCTCCGTGATTCCCGGAGACGTGAACCTCCCTCTGGATGGGAGGGCGGCTCTGCCAGCCATTCCAGAATCGGTGGGAGCTGCAGGAAGAAGGGATGAATGTGCCTTAGCTCAGCCACAGGTCTCTGGTGCCATTCCCTGAGGAGGAACACGGGAATCAGCCCGTGGCATCCAGAGCTCTGCTATCCCAGGCCACCTGATACCCATCATCAGTTTATTAAAGCTGCACCTTCGAAATGCGCTCACATAGCGGGGAGAATTCCTCCCATTCCAGGGATGGCCGGGTAAAGTTTCCAGCCCGAGTTAAGAAAGGTCAGGGGAGATGATCATAGGGTGTCTGCTGGCTTCCATGTCTCAAAATCTCTGCAGGGATTTAGGAGGAGCCAACACATTTTCACTTGGAAGTCGGGATTTAAATAGGGGTTTGGGAACGTGCTCCTCTCTCTTTCTCTCTCTTTCATCTGCGTGTCAGTTAATCAGCACCAGGACTGAAATATTTCTGTTCTTCCCCTCATTTTGCCCCATTCCTCATTTCTCCTTCTGCTGTCTTTCAGAGCTGTAGCAGCAAAGAAACCCCCCCAAACTACAGCCTCAGTCCCACCAGGAAAGGAAAAGAGCTCAACTCCACTACTCTGCCTCCTCCCTGTCCCCACCCCACTCCTAACACCAACTGAACACAAAATATTTCATTATGCAGATAAATTTAATGCTTATTAGTAATTCCAAGCACAGTCTGTCCCACACCACTGTCCTGTGGGGGCACAGAAACCATGGAAAAGCCGGGCAAGGGTTGGGAGTGATGCCACATCTTTTCTTGTGCCTTCAGGACCAGAAGTGCCTTGAAGGTGCTTTGCTGTCTCCCCTCTCTACTGAAAATGGAATCTGGCTGTGGAAAATACGGATAAAATTTCCATTCGATTCAATTAATGAATCTAATGAAGAATTAAAGAAAATAATGAAGAATTGGAAGGTTCACAGATACCTGCATGGACTGAGAGGAGGCAAAACTTCTCCAGCTTCACCTGTGTCACTCAGCAAAGTTGGAGACACGTCTGGAGACATAAATTTGGGATATTAATAAGGCTTGTTGACTTCTCACTGATAGGATAAATGCTAAGCTGCCCCTGCTGAAAACCAAGAGCCTTTAATAAAGGTGATTTTCATTTTTTTTTTCACTGAAACAAACCAAATTTGTAGCTTGTGCTCACACTGGGAAAAAAAAATAAAAATTAATCCAGTTTGATGCCACTGAGAGTATTGAGCATCTTGGCAAAGGCTCCTGGCAAAAAGCCAACACCTTCCAAAATAATGGCAACAACAAAAACAGTGCAAGATTCCAATGAACTTGCTGTGCCACTGGGTGAGAGTAATCCATCGGCCACGGGTTACTGGGAATTTAGGGAGCAACTGGTTGGTCTCCTCTGATCTATTCAGCAGATCAGGCACAGTCCCTCTGCGAGTGAACACCACGTTCTTTGCTTGCCCTCAAGTGAAATTATTATTGAGGTCAGCAGAGGTATAATGATCCAGGCCAAGAGGGAATCTGGCACAGCAGTTCTTAGTACTACAGCTACATTTTCCATGATTTTTCTTTTTTTTTTTTTCCTTCTTTTTAAGCAGAGAGTTTCAAAAAGAAAATGTTCCTTTCCATGGAAAAAAAAAAAAAAAAGAAGTGATGATTCAGCAGATTAGAGGCAGACAGATAGAAAGGCAGATAATGTGGTTGAAATAAGGAATGGCAGCTTTTGGTTGACAGAAACTGGAATGTTTCCCTGTCCTAAATCAGTCAGTTTTTGTCAGCATGACACAAACATGATGAGCTGACACTGAGGAGCTGTTGATGGGGGAAGACAAGGGCACTCCAGCTCTTCCCTTGCTCTGCATTTTCAGGTGAGGAGATTAAAGATTCAGCCTCCATTTTCCTGCCACAGGTACCTTTTCCTACTTTCCCCTGCTCAGAAATATCCTGAAAAGAAAGGACAAAGACATTCCCGTTCTTTTTGTCCATGCCTGGCGCTGGGACTGCAATTCCAAATCTGGTGTGGGAACTGAATCCAGCTCTCTTCTTTCAGTGGCATGTCCAAAGATTCTGGCACACCAGGATCTC
Organism: Myiotriccus ornatus; assembly: GCA_036023395.1. Lineage (NCBI taxonomy): Eukaryota > Metazoa > Chordata > Aves > Passeriformes > Tyrannidae > Myiotriccus > Myiotriccus ornatus. The sequence goes on along the minus strand of JAYRBT010000082.1, from coordinate 1,235,909 downwards.
TTCTCCCAGTCAGTCCCTGTCCCCAAATGTCACTGGTTTATGGGGCAGGGTGTGAGTCCTTTCCTTGGATCAACCCCTGCAAGGGATTTGTCCAGAGGAACAACAACACCCCAGACATGGGATGAGCCAAGACCTGACTCCTCCTTCACCCAGGAAGGTGTTTGGGGAAGTAGGAAACACTGGCAAGAAATTGCAGTACTATCACTTTTGATTTTGGTGTCTGAAAGATTTGGCCCACTCAAAAGTTCTTCCTTGGAGGGATCGTTTAATTATTCATGGGCACGAGCTGGTCCTGAACATGGGGCATAACTAAATTTAGGGGCATAACTAAATTTTGGGGCATAACTAAATTTTGATGTCTGACTAAATTTTGGCGTTTGTTTCCCTAGAGGTAAAGTTGATTTTTTTTTTTGTTTTTCTCTGGATTTTTGAAGATGGAGGAACAGAGAATGACCAAACACCCTGTGTTTGGCTTTACCCCTCTTTTACATTCACCCTAAAACTGTGCAATCAGTGAATCCCATGAACTTAAAAACCTGTGGTAGGTTTTAATTTCTCTTCTCTGACTCTTAAATCAGCAGCTCAGATTTGAATGTCTGATTCCTGGGCATATAAAACCAGGGCAGATGAATCCCAGCCTGTATTCCCAATATGCATGTGGGATTAGCAAGGTAATGAAATGTGCCATCCTGTTTTTTGTCTTTCTCCCTGATGGATTTTTTTTCCCTGTTCTTGAGCACTATTTTGCAACAAACTATTGGCAGAAGGAAGGGGTAGGAAAAACTTATTTTAGTAACAATTTTATAACCTCGTTAGCATTGCTATTAAAATGTTCTGCAAATAGATACCAAGGTGTTTAAGCTTCCCAAAATTTGGATTCACTGAAATTTTTGTAGCTCCAAGAATTTGATGAAATGTAATTAATTGCTACATTTATGTAAAAAGAAAAAAAACCCCACAAACAAAACCCCAAACAAAAACCCCACACAAACAAAAAAGCACCCAAAACCAACCAAAAAAATCCAAAAGAAAAGAAAACAAACTAAATAATAAAGGTGAGACAAAAAACGAGGAGGAGAATTCTCTGAAAGTTTAGAAGGTAAGAAAAAATAATCTCTGTGGATTCCTGGGAAATGAAAACAATGGGGAAAATTCCAGCACAGCTTCAGAAATTGTTCTTCAAGCCTCCTTAAAACACGAACAAGATTTTGCTGAATGTTCGACTGAATCACCCTTTGATTTCAGACTTCTCAGATCTTTGGGCAGGTTTTCTGGGGGGAGCTGACAACAGGACAGTTCTGCAGGAGGGACTGTTTCGATGACACGTTTGGCCTTGGGAAATAGGAATCTCCCAGTTTCTCCCGTGGATTCCCGACCCACCTCCCGATGCAACTAAGCCGAATTTTCCTCTGCTCTGTATCAGCGTCACCAGGTACCTCCACTCCTACCCTGAACGGAAATATTCCCCTCTAAAATGCAGATTAATGGTGTGGAGGTGCCTTAACTGGCCGCTGGAGTTTCCCAAGCAGCGCTGGGAATTCCAGTTTGAACACCGGGATCTCTTGCCCGGCGTTCCCAAGGCCTCTTTCTTTCCATCGTCTCAGTGCCTCGCCCAAGTGCCCCGGCGATGGCAACACACATAAATACAGCAGGGACATGCCCAGCCCCTGATTAAACACCCTGATAACTCTGAGGCCCTCCAAGGCATCGTGTTTCCCACTGTCACAGCCTCAGCCGGTAGCCACAATCCATAACTCGCAGGGTTATAACTCTGCTCCTGTTCCTCCTCCGGACTTTCTTGAGCAGGTGCCAAGTGCGTTAAAGGCCGATCGTTTTCCAGAGCCGGAGGGGGAAAAACCGAAAGGTGAACTCCCTCAGGGATATCCTCAAAACCAGGTGCGAACACAGTGCCTGGCAGTGCTGCCCAAACCCCGCTGCCCAGGGCCAACAAACAGTTAACCCTCCCACCCCATCCCACATCCCACTGACGGGGCTGACTTGGATAAAGCAACCGAGTGACTGGGAGCCACGACCGGTTCCAAGAACACTCCGGGACCAGAGAGCTTTGGCTGGGTAGGATTTCAAGGTCTTGTCCACAAGGATCCACAATTAAAATTTCTTGTGCTAAAGTTTCATGGTGAAACGAAAACCCTGAGATTCCAACGTTCCCCCCCCATTCCAAACTCCCCTCACAATGCACACGGCACAAGGCAAAAGAAATGTATTTTGGCAATCAGCGCTGCCCTCTTTTACATATTTCAATTCCATCTTTTGGAAGGGCTGTAAATCTTTCCCCATGTTTTTTCCTCCCCCCCCTCCTTGTCCTGTCTTCAGCTTGCTTGGCTGTGTAATTGCAGTGTTCATGTTACTTGCCTGCGTAGGAAATGATGTTTTAAAGGGAAGGGAGCTGAGGGCCTTTCTCTTCCTTTCTCTCCCCAGTTTTAGGGATGCCCTGATAAATGCTGGGAAGTGATAACTGGGTTGTGCCCTCAGCAGTGCTGCAAACAGGATTAGGAAAAGGGATCATCCCCCTGTGCTGGCACTGCTGAGGCTCCTTGAATCCTCAGGTCGGTTTTGGGCCCCTGAGGACAAGACCTGGAGGGGCTGGAGCGTGTGCAGGGAAGGGAAAGGAGCTGGGAAGGGGCTGGAGCAGCAGGAGCAGCTGAGGGAGCTGGGGGGGCTCAGCCTGGAGAAAAGGAGGCTC
>JAYRBT010000082.1:1211277-1223131 GCA_036023395.1 Myiotriccus ornatus | reverse complement strand
CCTCCAACAGACACTTGCACCGGGTTCCTCTTGGTCCTCAACTATTTTCATCTCTAAACAGAAAATTCCTACACCAAGACAACGATTCCAATGAAAAGATGAGAGAACTTTGTGTACCAAGGTTAACACCAGGTATTGTAGGCAAAAACCTGTCCAAAAGTGCTGTTTTTTGTTTTAAAGTGAAGTAATTTCACGTTCCTGTCTCATTCTTGGGATGTCCTCTCCATTCAAGTCCCACCCGTGCACCTCCCATCGTTTTTCACTGAACGTTCCCCATCATTTCCTTCTAGGATTGCTTGAAAATGCTTTTCCAGTTTGTTTCCTCCCAAAAGTCTTTGCATTCTCAAAGAAATTAAAGATTAAGCAATAATGAATTCAGAAAATTGTAGGAGGTGCCCAAGTGGGATTAAAGTTTTGTTTCGTTATTTTATGTGAAACACATGAGGCAAAACTTCATTTTCTTGGCTCACAGGAAATCCTTTGTGTTTTGAAGCAGGAACATTTATATCTGAATAAGCTGGAAAAACAGCAAACATTGATTTGTCTCCCCTGTAAAAGCGAAGCAGCTTCAACCTTTTTGCTGCCTGAAATGATGTTTTCTCATTTCTCCTCACTGCCACTCCTGAAATGGCCTTGGTATAAAATTCCCAGTGCCAGTGGAACTCCTAACGTGCTCATTCCTTTATTAAACAGCTGCTTGGGGTTGGTCAGACCTCAGGGACAAATCACCACTGGAATCTTTCCTGAGGAAAACAAGAAGGAAACGGCTTCAAATCCTCCGTGTGAATTAGGAATTGAGAATGTGCTTCTCCGAGACAAACCCTTTATTGGCTCCAAAACTGAATGCTGAATTATTCCCTGTGATCACCTGAACATCGAAATATTCCCTGTGATCACCTGAGGCACTGCAGGAGAAGGCAGAGGAACTGTCAAAGCACTGCTGGAATAAAATGATGAGGGCGTGGATTGTGGTCCTTTGACCTTCTGTGGAAATGACTCTTCATTCCTTCTCCCCACCAGCTGCCTGGGCTTCAGGGTAGTCCCACACTGAGTGACTTCCCAGCTGTGACACCTCAGCAGTGATGTGTCCAACCTGTATTCTTCCTGAGGGGAACAAATAAAGGAGCACAGACACAGGCACTGGCAAAAGCAGCACCTCCCGAATTCCCACCACCGCTTCCCTGCGGCTGGGGAGAAGCTCCACCTTCCAGCCAACTCCTGCCTCAGCCTGGCCCCATCTTCGTGTCCAAGACCTACTAAGATCAACCTGAAATTCCTCACATTGGGGTGGTTTCCAGCCAGGATCACCAACCCCTTAAATTCGCTCTGGATAATCATAACACACCCCACGATTAGAGATTCACACTCAAGGTGTGTCGGGACCTCGTGTAGGGTCAGGATTGACGTGGAAAGGCTCAACTGTGCACAAAGTCAGGGCTGGAAGGTGGGAAAAAAGTTGTCCCGAGCTGAGTTTCTCCCTTCACACCTGAATTAGAACCTTAAACTGAGGGCAAGACTGAAATCTCCCCCAAAAACACGACCCCGGTGTTAATTTTAGACAAGCTTTTGATTTCAGACAGCACCTTTCAGATGTGCTTCCTTTCCTAGAAAGATTTAGTGTCAGCAGAACTTGTGGGAAAAGTAAAACTCGTCCCTGGGTGTGATAATTGATTTATATCCTAAATTCTAATGAACCAGGGCTGGTGGAACCACCTTTTAATTTGACCCCTGCTGGGAAGCCGATGTTCAAATTCTCACTGAACCAGAACTCACAGATCTGCAATGTTTTAGAGATATTTTATTTCACCTTTATTGCACTTCTCTCCCCTTTTATAATTAAAAAAACCCTAATTTTTCTCACTCTTTTTTTTCCTTTCTGTAGCAAAAGTCTGTTTTTTCCAAGTTTTTTTTTGTTTTTTCAATGTGTGAAAGGATCTTGGTTGGAGAAATTGTTGAAATGTTGACACTAAAAAGGCAAATTTTAGCAGACTTCTTCTGCCTAAGGAAGCTCAGTTTGGCTTCTCATGTTCAGAACCAGGTGAAGGCTGAGCAGATGAACACCAGGACCTTTCTACTCTGTGGTTTGAGATGAACTCGGAGCAGCAACGACATAAATCCAGAGCACTTTTGCCGGTGGAATTGCGATCAGAAAAGCAAATGGATGCATGGAAATCATATTACCCCCGTCTTTCACATGCACACTCTCAATACTCCCTCATTTCAGAGTTTTTAACTCTTGACCTCATGGCAAATTTATCCCTCATTTAATGCTTAAGATGTTTAGACCATTAGGTAAAAGCAGCATTGTTATTTGGGTTACGTGTTGAAAGTCAGAGTGCCTGGAAAGAATTCTGCTCTGTGGTTTCCAGGCTGGCTCCAGAAAATTAGAATTGCAGGGAGGCTCTCCGTGGAGTTCAAGTTTAAATTAAAAAAAAAAAAAGAAGAAAGAAAAAATCCCAACCCTAAATCCAGACCGAAGCAAAGCTGAACAGCAGGAGGAATCACTGCAAAGGGTTCAAAATTTTCGCTTCACTTCATCAAAATCTGTCATTTCCTAAAGGGAACCAGCCAGGTTAATTGTGCAAAATATAGAAGTATTTCTATATGTTTGACATATATAAGTGTATACATGTGTATGTGTGTGCATATATTGATTTTTTTCCCCTGTTCTTCTTCCTATCAGACTTCACCATATGGCACTAAACCCATCATTTAATGTGGAATTATGGAGCTAATGGAATGTGGAGAATGAGCTCTTGCTTTCCTATTGGTCACCAGGCTCCCCTTTAACTGCTGGGGGAAGACCAAACTTACAAACACAGGCCTGTGACCATAGAAACCCCCAGGCCAACTTTGAAATTGCATCACATTAAAAAAATCGCCTTGATTTTTATTTATTTTATTTATTTTATTTTTTTTCTATATGTTACACAGGAAAAAATGCCTGGCATGTGTGTTCAAATAGATTCTCCAAACCTACATATCGTGGTTCAAAAACTCACAAAGCAGAGAATTCATCCTGGGGACAGATGCCAGGTTTTTTTCTCCCTTCAGTCATCGGTAGCTGGTTGAAACACAAGTGAAATTCAGATCAAAAAAGCTCTTTTATGGGCGAAATATTTCATTTATTCCCAGGTTTGGTGCTCGCCCTCACCGTATTTTTCCCCATCCACTTTTCCAGCTCACTGTACACATGGGGGTATTTTGGATCACCAAATCCTCGCTCTACACATTTTGATGTCATTTTCCTTGATCTCCAGCACAACCACAACTTCCACTCATCTTATCCCACACCTTCCCCAACGCCATCTCCTCCCAAACCTCATTCTTTACTCAAAGAAAGCTAAAATGGGTAAATCCGAGCCATTCGGTTTATCAATATTTGATATAAATAACTTTCTTTTCCTTTCCTTCTGTCACAGCTATCAGAGACTTTCTATATATCTTGACCCTTTTACCTTCAAATGGCCCACCTGGTTTGATCCATCAGAAGGAATTCATCAAGAAAAAACGTGAAACTGATCCACTTTTTCCATAAGAAACCTCAAATCTGACTTTACATTAGAACTAATTCTTTCTACAAGCCCTTATTATGTCCCCAACTCTCATCCAGCTTCTTAACACTCATCCAATCCTCCACCTTTTCCAAATTTGATTGATATTCCAACATCCATGGTTTGCTCAAAGGGAGTCTTTCTATTGAATATGAAAAAATTCATTTACTGATGAATCTTCATCAAGATCTTCCCGTTTCTGCCTCTTGGTCTGATTTTCATGCCTTTTAGTCCCATAATTGTCTGCTTTCTTCCTTATTTGAACCTTAGGTGTCTCCTCTTAACCCTAAACCATCCTTACTTTCGATGCCTGTAAAAAACTGCTCTTAGTGCTGGTCAAGCAAGGTTTCAGAAACACGGTCCAAATGCCACGAGAAGCTCCACCACAACTCCACTGATTTCTGCAGGCTCTGGGTTAAAGTTCCCATTTAGAACTCTTCTGATAAGGTGTTGGTCAATACCTCTTTACCCTCACTATCATCACGGCCCTGATCAGTTGTTGATTGTGGTTAATGTCTGGGTACAGCAGTGGTGCTACGTGACCGCAGCCGAGGCTCAGCTCCTGCAGTGACCTGGAAAAACGCACAATAAGGACACAGACTTTGCCCTGCAGAAGTTATGAACTGAGTCAAGAGCTCAGACAATGAAACAGAGCCTTTCCAATGTCGACTCTGTGGCCAGGGACTTGTCTAACACCCTGTGTACCTTGAATATGCCCTGGAAGAGCAGAACACGGAGCTGATGTTCCAACAGAGATGCTCCTTCACCCACCTTTATTTTTGGCATAAGAGAAAAGCCCAAGGAGACAAAGTGCCAGCTGGAAAACTTGATGCCAATGGAAATTCTCTGGTCATACCAAGTCTATTTTCATTTCAAGCACTAAGGTGCAGGTCCTTGGAGCTTTTGCAGCCCATGGAAGCTCCGCTTGAGCACAGCATGATCAGGGAATGTCCATAAAGTTGCCTCATTTTCTGCTTTTGAATGGGATGAATTGCACCCAACACCACCCATATTTTTGCCTAGGACTCTCCTGACTACGAAGGGAGCCCAGAATGCCTCATTTCACTGGAAGTGTCCGAACTGAATGCCAGCACTGCCTGATGGACTCTACCTCCCCCACTTCGGTGTATGTTCGAAGCCTAAAGCCTCCCAGCTGTGCTGGTTTGCCACCAAAACCACCCAAAGTGGCCCAGAAAAGCAGCATCAGTTTCTCTCAGAGACAAAACTTCCTCCCTCTGATCGTGTTGCAAACAAGTTCTGCCTCAGAGGCTCGGGGCACAAAGAACAAAAAGGGATTTGAGCAGCCGGGTGGTGGCAGAAGGGCCGTGGAGGGAGGAGGGGGCTGGAACGGGAAAGGGCAGAAACAGTTTTAAATATTTGGAATCTGCAATTGTATTTCCCCCTCCTTCCCCTCCCAGAGCTTCATTTTTTCTTTTTTTTGAGCCCAGATTAACTATTCCCCCTACAATGCTTTTTCATAAAGGGATCAAGCCCATTGTTTATAGAATTTGCTAATAACAGCCTCAGTCGTGCTGTCACAGCAGAGTGATTCAATTACAAGACTGGACAATAAAAGCTCAATAAAGAAACCCAAATCCTTATTAAATTCCTTTTTTTTTTTTTTTTTTTTAATTAATATTAAAAGAAATACCCAAGCAGGCTGGGGCTGCCAGATGGGGGAATTTCTGCTGCCCAGAAGAATGATATGATCTCTCTGAGTAGCACGGTGCAAATTAAAAGAGGTTTAGCGTTAAGTGCTCATGGCACAAAAGCAATTTTAAGTACCTGCAATCAGCTTAGGTTGGCTAAGCCTAAATATGTACAAATCGTGTAATGGGCAATATCCCTGGCAGTACCACGCAGGGCTGTGACAGATGTGCCCTGCAGGCTTTGCTCTGGGCCCTGCACCAGCTCCCCGGGAGCGTGGGGTGGGTGTGAGGGGGGGTGTGTGTGTTGAGGGGGGGTGTGTGTGTGTGGTTTGTGGGCCACCTAGTGTCCTGCTGGCGGCTGCACCAAAGAATCAGCCTTTTTTTTTTTTCCTTTTTTTTTTTTTCTTTCCATCTGAACTGATTTTGAGGCGTTAAAAAAAAAAAAAAAGAGCAGTTCAGTCACCTGTGGAGAGGGCAGGTCAGAGAAAGCCGTTGATTGTCCCGCCGCTCCAGTTGGAGACTCGTTGGTGGGAGGGCGTTTGGTCTCCGTTCAGTCGTTCTCCCGCTGGAAAATCCGTTGTTTCCCTTGCTGCTCATCTCAATCACTCATTACCTTTGCCGAAAAGAACTTGGGATTTTTGGAGAGTTGGAGTTTTTCTTGTTGTTGTTGTTGCTTTCCCAGCCTGGCATAACTAGACTGGAGAATCATGGAATGGTTTGGGTTGGAAGGGATCTTGAAGATCATCCAGTCCCACCCCCTGCCACGGGCAGGGACACCTTCCACCAGCCCAGGTTGCTCCAACCTGGCCTTGGACACTTCCAGGGATCCAGGGGCAGCCACAGCTTCTCTGGCCAACCTGTGCCAGTCCTTCCCCACCGTCCTAGACAGGAATTCCTTCCCAATATCCCATCTAAACCTGCCCTCTGGCAGTGGGAAGCCATTCCCCCTTGTCCTGTCACTCCAGGCCCTTGTCCCCAGTCCCTCTCCAACCCAATTTCTTTACCTTGGAGGACAAGCAAGTTACAGGTGAAGATGTTTTACATTTGAGATGCATAAGATGATTCTTCTTTTAGCTGATTTTCTGGCACCCAGTGAGGAATAACCCTAATAGGACCATTCCATGATTCTGTGACCTCCATTCTCCACTTGTTTTTGTTGATTATTTCTGAACTTAATGGAAATTCTGATTATTCCCAGAAATTTCCTTAAAATTGTCCCACAATGGAGGCAATTTTTGAAATCTTTGCACCTATATATCTACATATATATCTACATATATATATGGTGTCATTAATGGGTTTATGGTATGGGTAAGAGAAGGCTCTGGGGAGACCTTATTATGGCCTTTCAGTATGTAAGAAATTATAAGAATATATATTTTGATATGTAAGAATATATATATATATTACAATATGTAAGAAATTCTATGTCAGTCAGAAAGATATGAAGAGATTTTTTATCAAGGCCTGCAGTGACAGGACAAGGGTCAGAAGTCCTAAATCAGGGTTTAAATTGGGTGCAATGAGGAATTATTTTAGGATGTTGAGGCCCTGGGACAGTTTTCCCAGAGAAGTTGTGGATGCCCCATCACTGGAAGTGTTCAGGATGTGTCACTGAGCAACCTGGTCCAGCACAAGATGTCCCTGTCCGTGGCAGAGGGGTTGGACTGGATGACCTTTAAAAGTCCCAGATCATCCTGCCATTCTTTAATTTTGGCAGCCCTAAAAAAAAAACAAACCCACAACACCGGGAACTGGGGTTGGATCCCCCTTGGATGAGAAAGCAGTGCCAGGCCGAGGACAGCAAGGCTGGAGAGCCCTCCCAGACAATACAGCTGAGGAGGAGAACACGATCCCAGTGCTGCTCTTCGGCAGGGAGATCATCCCCCAAAATTACCTCTGCTGTCACAGAGCCCTCCGTGGGATTCATCATTAGCTAATTGTCCAAAATAGATGGCAGGACGTGCCCTCCCCAGTGACCTTCCCCTGACAAAAGCAGGAAACCTGGCTTAAGGCAGGGGCTTATGTTTGCAATGGCTGTGGTTAAGGGAGATTAATTCCACCCTCAGCGCTCAGTCCAGTTAATCATCGGGGCTCTGGCTGTCAGCCGGAGAGACATGTGGAGCATTCACCCCATTTTTGGGTGGTGCTTCGTGATTGCTGGGATAAACCGTCCTCCAGAGTGGAATGAGAAGCTCTTCAGATGCTTCAGTGACTTTCCTGAAAAGCCAGGAAGGAGGAACACGGGTTTTTAAGGCTTTGCAACAGAGGCCTGGAGGTTTCTCAAGAGCTGCGTTTGGGTCCTGCCTTTGTCACACAGCGTAAAATGAAGGATCCCCCTCGTTTTTAGGGATAAAGAGGGATGTTCATTCCTGGTGGTAACAACAGCCATAGATGCATTTAATTTGGGGTTTACCTTGCCTTAAATTTATCATTTAGAACTTGAATGCTGAGTCCTATCCTGGACTGGGCATCTAAGATGCAGAGTGGAGAAAGTCCTCTCGAAGTACCTATTTCTTCTAAAGATTCATGGAATCATAAAATCACAGGATAACCTGAGTTGGAAGGGACTCATCAGGATCATCAAATCCGACTCCTGGCCCTGCACAGGACAACCCCAAGAATCCAACCCCGTTCCTGAGAGTGTTGTCCAAAAGCTTCCTGAAATGTGGGGCTGCCACCACTTCCCAGTTCCACCCTGCTGGTGAAGAACCTTTTCCTAACACTCATTTATCTCCAGCTTGGGTTAGACTTCGACTTTTCGAGTGACCACCTGTAAACAAGTGAAGTCTTTGCCTTTGGAGATGAAGAACGACCTGAATCTGTTATTTTCTTTCCTGATTCAAGAAATGCTCGGAAAGAATGAGAGAACAGAGAGGCAAAGGTGGGTTTTTACCAATATTCAATAAATATGAATGATACAGACCGATCAAATTCAACCAAGTGAATCTCCCCATATAAACTCCCCCGAAGTGGGATGAATTTCCAGTGTAGGAGACACAAGTTTTTCAATCAAGAGGAGCACAAAACCAGCCCAATAGGACGCCTTTGAAGCTGCCCAGCCCCCTGCTCCATTCCCTGGACTCCCCCTCCCTGTAACGTGGCTTTATATTTCCCAGCATCCATAACATGGATTTATCAAAGGTCACCATGGCAACACCCGGGCAATCCGAGACAAATCCGTGGCCGAGCATGGAAACAGGACAAAACAAACCGAAATCGCCCCGTTCCCACCCAGGTTCCTCCCCCCCCCACCTTCCTCCCTGCCCCTCCAGCTCCAAATTTAGCTGAGTTCTATTATTAATCCTCGGTATTACCTCAGCTGAGGGGGAAAAGCAGGAGGGGAATATCAGCACCGTGCAGGATGGCTGGGGCTGCGGGTGCAGCGGGATAATTGTATTGGCATGTGTGAATTCTGGGAATCAGAGCCTCCCACTATTTGTTTTGGCCGGGTTTCCATGGCAATAAGTGCACTTGCTATTAATTCTCCGGTTTATTGCTAGGTCTTTATTCGTAGGATTTGGGGAGGGGGTTATTCCCCTTCAATTTGGAATTCCAGGCCTTTTATATATATATAAAAATACATATAAAAATATAAATATATATTATAAATAAAAAATATAAATATAAATATAAATATAAATATAAATATAAATATAAATAAATAATGTAGATATAATACATATGGCCCTGAACTTACTAACAGTGAATAAATATCTATCCAGTGAGACACCCAGAATCCCAAACCTCCACTCCGACAATGAGAAGCTCTTTTCAGCAGCGATCGAGAACTTTAAGACCCATCAAACCTCGTTTTCTGCTTTCAGAAGGGATTATGAACTTTAAGGTACATCAAACCTCCTCATTTGAGGTTGTGCTTTTGGAGATGTCCAACCACACTGGATTTTACGACACATATTTTTACTTTGTTTTGCTCAATTTGGAAATCGGGGCACTTTTAGGATTTTATTCTCCAGAAAGAAGAAAAAAATACACCCAGAAAGTGAAAGAATTCAGAACATTTATTGCTTCTCTGCATTGCTGTGCATATTAATATATTTTATATGTTGCACACACAGCCCACGTAGACAAACCCACATGATAAAAAACCAACAGGCCGCCAGTACAAAGTGAATTTCTCAGTGATTAAGATAAGAACAAATAGAAGTAGCTTGTGAACCCTTACCTTTCCCCCTTTTATCACACCTTATCTTGCAGCTTAATGCTACAGTAGCCTCCTAGATGGAGGTGGGAACCTCCCATGCCCAGAGAGCAGCAGCAATTCGTTGGAGGATTTTAGTTGATTGTGCAGGAGTTGCTTCCAGGATGGATTTTCTCCAAAGGCTGGTTCAAAGGCTGCTCTAAAGACAGAACTGTTTTTTAACTCCTGGGCTTTTCTTTCTTTCTTTTTTTTTTTTTGGCATTCCTGAGTGGTTTTCCAACGTTAATCATCCTCAGAGTATCCCTCTGAGACGGGAACATTGTGCTGATTGCGCTGATGGGAAGCTGATAAATAGATTAAGATTAACATGAAAAGTATCCAGTTATTTTGGTGTTCTGAGCTCTGGGTTCTTGCTTTGGCCAAGCTTTTTTTTTTTTTTTTTTTTTTTAAGCATTTTCCCCTTATTAATCTCATCCAGCTTTATCTGTCTAGGAATCCTTCCTTTCTCTGAGCTCCTCATCTTCTCAGACTCACTGGGGAGGAAAAAAAGCACACTCAAAGGTGTTTCATCTCATATATCTCGGATGAATATCGTGGGATAAGATGGATTTCCCTCCAAAGGGACTAAGGCAGATTAATCCCACAGTATTTTTTCTTATTTTTAGGGAGTTTTCCTTGATTTCAGCTGCGCTTGGAGCACTCAATGCAAAAGATAAATTCTCCACTTTCTGTACTGGAAGTTGATTTGATTTGATCTGATTTCATTCTTTCTGAGGGCACCATCAGCAAATCCTTGTTAAGGATGGATTGAAAGTGAAACAAAGCAAGGAAACGGTGGTAAAGGCACTTCAAGCCCAGTTTTCAGGGAGTTTTGCACATGTATAATTACACAGTTAATCGATTTGCTCATCAGGGCCATCACCGGGGTTATCACATCATTTGGTCTCACAGGGCTCGGAGTGATCAAAGCACAGGAGAACAGGATGATTTCTGAGGGCACAAAATCATTAGGGGTTAATTTTGAGGCATCTTACAGACTGAAACTGCTCCCAAGGAACCATAAACGTCTTTTTTCTGATCAGATTAAAGCCAAGGACACAAAATGGTTGCACACACTGAGATAAAGAAACACAGTCAAACCACAACAAACCAGATTATTGGTCTTGGTAAACTACTGAGTTCACTTTTGGCCACCAGGTTTCAAGAAGAAGTGATGGAAAAATGTGGATTTCAGAAGAAAGCATCGAGGAAGGTCAGAAATCCAGTTAAAATGACCCACCAGGGCACTGAGGGAATTACACTTCAGTATTCCAACCAAAAGGAATATGTGTCTATAGATATGTGTGTAATATGTGTACAAACAACACGTAGAAAAATTAGTAAGTTTTTTTTCCATGAAATCTCCTTAATTTTAGCAAAAGACTCAAATTCCAAAGATTTTAAAAATACTATTCATGGAATATGAAAGGTCTTTGTCGTTGCTATTATAAAGTGCCTCCGAAATATGCCATGGCTTGAAGAAAAGTCCTCCAGAAGTTTTTTTTTCCCCCCTTAATTCCACAGCTCCTCTCCTGCCAAAAGCAGGGATGACCATCTCAGCCTTCCCAGGGAAGAGTGTGCAGCAATTCGGACTTAATATGGGTTGGGGAAGTAGATGTCCCAACATCTCAGGATATGGAATGTACCAAATTCCCAATTTCAAGTTCTCCAGGAATATCCTTGATATTCCTGGGCTAATAAAAGAACAGGATTTATTGATATATTCATCTAGTTTATCCCTCTTCTCAGTAAATCTGTTCCTCAGATTTGACTGCTTCGATGTCCCAAAGTCTGATGATACAGAATATTCCAAATCTCAATTCCAAGTTGTCCACGGTGTCCATAATATTCCTGGGCTAATAAAGGAACAGGATTTATTAATATATATTTACCTATTTTACCTCTCTGCTCGATAAACCTGTGCCTCAGGCCTGACTGCTGGTTGCATCCTTGAAAACAATTAAGGATGGCAGGAATTTGGCTCCAGGATTTGGTTGTAAAGGTTTTATTATATTTTAAATCCAGAGCCTCCTGACAACTGGCAGCCTGGAATTCACCCTTGGTTTCCTGGCATGTTGAAGCTGATAGAATTATTTTCATATTATTCTAAATGAGAATGTGCTCCATGAAAACAGCAGTGTGGAGGTTTCTGCTGATGGATAGAAAAAAGGAACACCAGAATGGGAGTCAGTCATGAGGCCACCGAGGTGATCAGAGGGATGGAGCAGCTCCTCTGGCAGGAAAGGCTGGGAGAGCTGGGAATGTTCAGCCTGGAGAGGAGAAGCTTTGGAGGCAACTAATCCTTCCAGGACCTGAAGGAGCTACAGGAAAGATGGAGAGAGACTGTTTCCAAGGGCCTGGAGGGACAGGACAAGGGGGAATGGCTTCACACTGGGAAAGCGGAGATTTAGATGGCATATTGGGAAGGAATTCTTGGCTGGGAGGGTGGG
>JAYRBT010000082.1:1150326-1168087 GCA_036023395.1 Myiotriccus ornatus | reverse complement strand
CAGCTCCAGCCATTCCCTGGGGGCTGTCCCTGGTCCCCCCAGAGCAGAGCTCAGTCCTGCCCCTCCTCTGCCCCTCATGAGGAAGCTGCAAACTGTGGGTGGAAAGAGGGTTGGAAGTTCTTTCCAGGGATAAGTGAAATCCAAATTACGTTCTCCCAATTAAGCTGATTTTGACTCAACAAAACCGCTTCAGCTTCACCCACGGCTTAGAAAAAGGTCCTGATGGAGGTGTCAGTCTCTCCCCCTGACCCACTGCTGAGCTCCACGTGGTGGGCAAAGCCTGAATTCCTGCAGAGCCACATCCCAGAGCTTTGCTGCTCAAGGAGATCCATGATTTTTTTGCAGCTTTTAAGAAAGGCTTTATTTCTGTACCTGTAAAGAGGTGTTGCTTCTTCTTCTAATAGCAACCTGTTATCCAAACAGTTCTGCTCTTCCAAACTGTAGGACTTGAGTTCTCCAGATCCGCAGATCTCAGATGTCAAATTTGGTTCAAACTGGCTTATGGATCAAAAAATAAACCTAAATGTAGGCTCAGTGCTTGGTTGAATAAGTTTTATTTCCTGAGGAAAGCAGACCAGAGAAGGTCCCTCTGATGTGCTTTGTGTAAAATCTGGAGTGGGAAGGAAGGCAAGGACAGACCCACCTCCCACCTGGGTCAGATGTCGCTTCTCATTCATACTGGACCTGCGTTTAGTATTTCCCTATTTCCCCCTTATTTTTTCCCCAGTTTTCTCAAGTTTCTCTTGGCCAGCTGTAAATTGCTCTCATGTAAGGGCAGAACCCAAAACTCAGCTGTGCAGATTCGGCCTGAGCCCTCCGCTTGGAAGATTTATGGGAGACGGAGGCTTCGAACGTCTGAGCCTGGAAATATTCCTTCCTTTTTGGCCCCTTCCCCCTTTCCCATCACCCCTGGGCTGGATATTCCTGTGTGTGCACAAAGAGCTGCTCACACATCTGTCTTTATTAGTGATGGACACCCTGGCATCTGATAGGGTTTGGATTTATGGCTCTGGGAGCCACGGGCACTTCCAAGCGTTAATAATTTACCGTCTTTCCCGCTGAAAGAATTCCAGCTTCCAAGAGGCCCAGTAGCCTCCAGGATCAACCTCTGGCTACTCACCTCCACAGGCTGAGGCAGCAGCTCCTTGGAGACCATCCCTCTTGCCTGAGCTGCCAAGAAACGAAACCTGGGGGTCTCTCAGTCTTGAAGCATCAGCAATAATCTTCAGACTGCTCTGGAACTTTGCTGAGCTCGTGTTCTTTTCCTCTCCTCCTTTTTGTTTCTCTTCCCCCCCTCCTGTGATCCAGATGGGTTGTTTTGGTTGGGTTTTTTTTTTAGTTTTTGGTGTTTTTTTTTAATTTACAAGTTTCAAGTGGGCTAAACTACCCCTCCTTTCCATGTCCTGTTCTCCTTC
This sequence comes from Myiotriccus ornatus, assembly GCA_036023395.1. NCBI lineage: Eukaryota > Metazoa > Chordata > Aves > Passeriformes > Tyrannidae > Myiotriccus > Myiotriccus ornatus. The sequence continues at coordinate 1,166,672 of JAYRBT010000082.1, read as the reverse complement.
TTCCTGTGGTCACACTGGCAAGTTATTGTTGCTGGCTTAGAGCTGAGTTTCCTCCCTATATCACTGAAAAACAACCACCAAAAAATCCTAAGAAAATTAGGAAACCACACAGGACTCCAGAGCAAACTTTCCACTCGTGTAAGTCGGCATCAAGCCAGTGAAATCCGTGTCAGCAAAGGCACTTGGGCCTGTAATTAGGATTAAAAAAAGGGGTAATTGCAATAAAAATGTGACTTTAGAGCTCTGGGGTCTCTCTCTGATAAGCTGTGTCAGCTCAGGAAGCATCACAGAGTCATGGAATGGTTTGGGTTGGGAGGGACCTCAAAGCCCATCCCATGGGCAGGGACACCTTCCACCAGCCCAGGGTGCTCCAAGTTCCATCCAACCTGGCCTTGGACACATCAGCCAGGCTGGTTTCTACCTATTACAGGAGGCTGATAAAGATATTTATTCCCTCCCCTCATATTTCCAACAGCTTCTCTGCTTTGGAAAACATCACAATTGAACGTATTTGCTTGTGCAAGCAAAATGTCAATTATTGCAGAGTCAGGCAGGCAAAGCATGAGACAAGTTTTATTTGCAAACCATCCCAGAGGTCCAACTCACCTATCACAGCAAAACAGAAAATATTCCTGGTAACAGGGATGGTCGGAACAGTCTCTTGTTTTTAAGTGCACATATAAAATCCACCCACAGACATATGTATAAATATTTATATAAATACACTGATTTTTCAGTTTCCTAGTTACGAGCTTGAACATCCACCCCCAAGAATAATTAGCAGATTAATCTCCTATTCCTTGCCAAGCCAGCCTTGCCCAGGAGGATTGTGTTAATATTTTGTCTTTAGAAAACACGTCAAGCTGCAGAAAAAAAAAAAACAACCAAAAAAAACCACAAGCAGAGAGTTGAAATGACTCCTGATCTTCCTGGTTTGTAGCAGCAGCAGCAGGTCCAGCACAGTTCTGGAGCTCAGGAGGTTTTGGGGTGGCCTGGAACATCTCCACATGTTCAACTCCTCATGCCAGAAGGTCTCCAAGTGCAGCCAGACCTCTCTGGTCTGGAGGAAAGCTCAGGAGATCAAGGTTCCTCAGCACAGAAATTCCATAAGGACAAGCTCTTCGGATACTTTTTGCAGCATCTGGCAGAGGTGTCACCACTCTGGGCCTCATGGGCTGCTTTTTTAAGGTTTATACTGTTGTTGTGTGGTAAAAGATTGGGGAAAGTCACTTCATATGTGCCTGTGGGCAGGGAAATTGGTCAGTTTGAAGATCTGTCTGAGTGATGGGTTTGATGTTCAACGTTCCACGTGTCCCTTGAAGCATTTCACACCTTCCCTGTGTCCCACCTCTCGGGGGGTGACCCATTTCAGCTTCTGGGGTGCTCAACTTGCCCCTTCCTGTGCACATTTTGGCAGATCTTGTTGGGTCAGCAGAGCCACTGTCACCTTGGAACAGTTTTCCCAGAGAAGCTGTGGCTGCCCCTGGATCCCTGCAAGTGTCCAAGGCCAGGTTGGAGCAACCTGGGCTAGTGGAAGGTGACCCTGCCCGTGGCAGGGGGTGGACTGAGATGGTCTGTAAGGTCCCTTCCAACCCCAAAATTCTATGATCTTCATTTTGCTGTTCTCAGTGTGATGAGGGCTGTGCTTTTCCACGTGCCCTTGGAGACACACACAGAGGGCAGAGACCACCCCAGTGTTCAGACCCTTGTCTTGACCCTGTTCTGGATCCAGCTGGGCAGATAAATTTCTTGTCCCTTTGTGAGTGGCTGATCTTTCCCGTTGTGCTGAAGATTCCCTGGACCTTCATTCCATGGTTTCAAACAGACTCTGTGCAGGGATCCGAAAGGACAACCCATGGACCTGAATCTCCAGACTGAACACCCTGTGAGTCACAGCATCCAGGAGGCCACAACACCCTGCAGGAATCCCTTCAGCCAGTCTTAAACGAAGGGAAAGCTCCTTCAGGCACCGGGGGTGGCTCCTGGCAGGAGACAGGAGCCTGGGAGCTCAGGTCAACCGGTGTGGTTCTTCATCTTCACATACCTCATCACCTGGGGGGGCTGGTGGAGAAACAAGGATGTCTGTCATGATCCAGCACCTCTCAAATGGGGTTGGGAGGGTCTACTGAGAAGCTCAGCTCTGGATTGAGGGGGGAACGGAGAGGCCATGCCCCAGTTCAGTGCACCAAAGACCTGCTGGGAGTAGGAGACCACAGGACATTAACTGACCTTCAGCAGGGGCAGAGGCAGAAGAAAGAACTAACCACAGCATCATCACACCAGATGAACCCCTGGAACCATCATTCCTGGTTATGTCACTCTCAAAAATCCAGAATAGTGAAGCTCAGATCCTACTCATCTCACCATCAGAAATCCAGAATGATGAAGTCCAGATATGTTCATCTCACCCTCAGAAATCCAGAATAATGAAACCCAAATCCTGTTCATTTCACTCTCAAAAATCCAGAATGATGAGCCCCAGATATGTTCATCTCACTCTCAGAAATCCAGAATAGTGAAGCCCAAATCCTGCTCCCTCTGATGTTTCTGAGCTCTGTGGCCATTGCTGGTTTTCTTGGGATAAATTCAGGGCTCGGGGTGCTGATAAGAAAAAAAATAAATACCCCCCCCGAAGGCAAACCTGAGCCCAGCATTTCAAACCAATGAGTGGCAGGGCCTGTGAATGAAGCCAGACAACATAAATGAAATTCTTGAGTTTGGAGGAGCTGTTGGAAGTTTTCTATTGGTCCCAATTTTTTATTTTTTATTTTTTTTTCTTTCTCTGTCAGCTTCTCTGGCCTTGAATTTTGTCATGGAATTACTCTATTGCTTTAGGCTCCCCAACAAGACAAACAGTTGGAGAGGAAAGGAAAGCTCAGCTGCCTTCCTGCCCCACACTCACCCGTGCTCAGCAAATACCAGGGATTTCAGCCTTTCAGCTCGGCTGTGTGAGAAAAGAGAGTGCCCCTGACTCGACTCCCTGCTCGCTCTGGGTCCTGTCCAAAGCACGTGGAAACCAAAAGGTCTTTTCCTGCTGACATCAGTGGCCTTTGGAACACACCGACCGTGTCCCCAGGAGAAAAGTCACTGAGCTTGCAGGGTGGCTGAGCTGCTCCCAGCAGCTTTCAGCAAAATCAGGATTCACCCAAATCCTGCCTGGGCTGAGGGTTGGAGTGGACCAGGAGACAACCCCTCTGTCAGAGGGTTCCACCTGTGCTGGGAAAAGCTGGGAATGGGAGTCTCAGGGTCTTCTGTGCCCCTCCAGCACAGGCAAACGAGGCAGTTTGTCACCCCTTGGGCGCTGATCCTTTCCCTCTGCCTCACTGAATCTTTATTCGTGGGATCTTTATCCACTTTAACTCACAGTTTTCCAGCCCCACAAAGGCACGTGGGGGTCCAAACTGGGCTGGATTCAGCGGCAGGAATAGGTGGGACGTGAATTTTTTCCTGATATCCAACCTGAACCTGAGAGGAGACAAGTCTGATGCCACCTTTAGAGAGCCACTTCAAGTGGCATCAGAGACTTTGATCTAACAAACCGAATCACAGCCTTTAAAGGCAGCAAGTCTGGGATCAGGACTCTCCTCAGTTCAGCAGAAACACGAGCATGAAGCATAAAATATAAAGTGCTGACTCCTTTCTTTACGAGCAACTTTTTAGATGGTTTATTCCAGCCTGAAAAATAAATTTATACCCAGTGTGACTTCAGGAGAAGATGCCAACTAAGGGCTTCACAGGGCAGGGTTTATTTTGTTTGAGCTGTTAGTTTTGAAAGGGAAAATAAAAAGAAAACAACAAAAGAAAGGTCTGAAGGACCAAAAATAATGAGAAATCGTATGAAAACAGAGCCCAGATTCTCAGGAGAGGACTTACAATTATATGGGACATGACAGAGTTTAAAAACCAACACTCAGAGCTTGTAGGATAAACAGGGAAAAAAAAATATCCCTCAGGCCTTGCAGATTCTGAGGGGCCATAAATAAAAGATAATGATATTTAGGTAAGAGGGGGAGGCAACAACTTGGGCTCCCAGTGCTATTAATTTCCAGACTCTGCATTCTGTGACCGGTATCAGGGTTTGTATTCGGGTGTTTTTCCTTGTAAAGCAGATAATTCGAAGGACAGCAAAAAACCAACGTGGTGTTGGGAGTGTTAAATTGAACTTCAGTGGTCCTCGAGGGCAATATTTTACCCCTGCTCCGAGGTGCTCAAAAAAGCCCCAAACCACAAACCCACCAGGGAGTAAATTGGCTTTTGAGAAACAGAAAGTCCTCCAGCAGGAAAAAAAAGCTCTGCTTTTAAACCACACCAAGGAGATCCATACCTGGGAAAATGAATTCCCTTCAGCTACAGCAGGGAGAGACTGGATTATCCAGCTTCATCCCTGACTTTCTAGGAGTAAATGGTTGCCACCTGTGGAATTCTCCTGCCCTCAAACATTTGGAGGGTATTTTGTTCTCCTTCCCCCATCAGCAAAACGTCTGGATTTTTAAAACATCCCATTTTCCTCTTGTCCTTCAAGCATCCTAAAGAGTAATAATAATTTTTATAAAATCATCCTAAAAGGTGATTTTGATACCCTGCCAGGTATCTCCCTGCAGGGGAGAATGCAGAGAAAACAGGATGGGAATTAGGAATTGCAGTCTGGCAAAATCCTTCCATTCTTGGTGGGATAAACACTATTTACCATCAGCAGAGTTTTGGGAATGCTCTCGAAAGCAGAACCATAAAAACGTCCAGGAGAGACCCAAGTCAAGGTCAGTGTTACCCAATCGAAGGTGTAAAATTGGGGTAAAATTGGTATGTAAGAATTTGTATATAAAATACGTAAAATTCCATAGGATTGGGCAATTTGGGAAGTAACACCTCCCTCCAGCATGCTGGATGTTCTGATTGCACTGGAGAATGAAACTCAGCTCTCAGAGCCTCTGAAATCAGCCTGGTGGTGCCAGGAGTTGGGAGTAGGACAGGATAAAAAATCAAAAGGAATTTTAAAACCTGGAGAATCTGTGGCAGAAAACTGGGATGTGTTTTTCCATTATCCATTGTCAGGCTGAGAAACTGGAACTGGAGCTTTCTGATGGCTGAGGTTGGAGGGATAATTATGAGGCAGGGCTAATTAACTGCACAGGGAGAGATGCTGAACGAGAGACAAGATATCAACTCTTCAGAGAGATCTGAGTCGATTATAGGTCACTTATTTACCAGTTCTGATGGGCTTTTACAAGGTCTGACAGCATTTAGGTGATCAATAATCCCTTCAACTCAAATATTCTATGATTCCATCTCAATCTGCTGTCACTGGCAGCCAGGAACCACCTTGTTAATGCCTCTAGTGGAGAACAAAGTATTCAAACTGGAGAAAAATGCTTCAACTGAGGTCTTGCACTGCAGGAACAACAACATGGATCCAACCTTCCTTGGCCTGAGAAGAACCATCCTCCACCTGGCTGGAATCAGGCAAAGCAGAGCAGATCCTGTCCCGAGTCCATGGGCCAAGGAGCACAAAAAGCTCTGTGTTTGTGCAGCTGGAGTGTCTCCTCTCTGGAGGTGATGGATAAACCTTCCTGTTGGGAATTCCAGTATGGAGAATGATGGTCCCTTTAGTTCCTTCAGCTGGAGTGTCCTGGCCACCAAAACCAGGCTGTGAAACCACGTCAGTGCTTCTGGTTTCGGTCTGGCAGGTCGGGTCAGACAGACACGTGGAGATGGGGCAGGAGGGAGAAGGAGAGGAGTGGAAAGAGCAGCTCCCCAGGACAGTCTGTCCAGGTGCCCCTCAAAAGAGGGAGATCATAAATCCAGGTCTTATTCCATGAGTTTCTTATGCCTCTTTTGTGAAGAGCTCTCGGTAATTTTGGGCCAAACAGCCCTAAAAACACACGTAGAGAGCCAGGGATGAGTGAAAACTCCTCCCAAGACTATTGAGCTCCCCCTCAAAAGAGGGGGATCATAAATCCAGGTCTTACTCCATGGGCTTCTTACTCCTCTTGTGTGGAGAGTCCTTGGTAGGTCTGGGCCAAACAACCCTAAAAAAATTCGTGGAGAACCAGAGATGAATGAAAACTCCTCCCAAGTGTTTTCAGGTCCCTCTTAAAAGAGGGAGATCATAAATCCAGCTCTTATTCCATGGGCTTCTTGCACCTCTTTTATGGAGAGTCCTTGGTAGGTCTGGGCCAAACAGCCCCCAAAATATAGGTAGAGAATTACGGGCTTGAACATGACTGAAACTCCCTCCAAATGTGCCAATTTCTTCATGAACTACTGAAGGAAATATAAAAGATTACATAAAGCAAGACTCTTAATTTATAACCATCCCAAAGAAGGGATGATTCCCTCTGTAAAGTGCTAGAAACAGGGAATATTTCTAATTTTGCATATTTGTTCTGTATTGCACATAATAATGAAAAAAAAAACAACTCAGAAAAGGAATCCAATACCAGGAATTTCAGTTAAAATCAAGAGATTTTAAAAGCCCTCCCTGCCCCTGTGTCTGGCACAGGGCACATTTGTTGTTCCCCATCCTAAAAGTATTAATTTCTTCTCCCTCATAAAATATTTAATTCCACTTCTTAATGAAAGACAGGCTATGATGCAGCAGAAGTGAAAAATCCACAGGGTTTGCACTGAATAAAAAAGAATAAAAAGTCATTTATTCTCTCCAGCTGCCCTTTTTTTTTTATTAAAAAAAAAAAAGCCTGGAATTTCCCAGAGAAGGTTTGGAAAGGGATAACATTATTAAAATGCAAAATTTAGCTGTAAAAAAACCCTTAACCTTTATATCAGTTTTAGTGTCTTTAGTAACCTTAAATTTCAGGGAGAGTTGTTTTCCAAACAACTGAAAAGTGATATAATAAAGTGATTATTACTTATTAACATCTGTATTAAACCATTTCAAAGTGCCAAAACGCTCCCCCAGCAAATTATTCCTTGGACTGGAACCTTCATTTCTCGCAGCAAGAATTTCACTGGACGGGATTTTAAAAAGCCAAACGTTTGGAACAAGTCTGTGATATCGTCCCTCGGGGCTTTATCCCATCTTAAAAGCCAAAGGGGAAGAGAATTCCCACCCTTTCCCTTGGGAAAGGCTCCCGTCAGCTGCTACTTGTGGTTTTGCAGGAAATAAATCCCAATCATCGGTTTTCCTCCTGTCGTTTTTCATCTGCCCGCGGTCGGTTCTGCCTCAAGCGCTGATTGTTTGCTGGGTCTGTCTGCAGGTGTCTATATTGTGTTTTCCCAACTTTATTTCCTGTTAACTCACAGAAACCGGTGAAAATTCAACTGGTATTTGATATTATTCATTAATTTCAGCTCCCAGAATCGTGGGATTTTATTTTTTGTTTGGTTTTCTCAATGTGTGTTGTTGCTGGAAAAAAAAAATAGGCTTGGAAAAAAAAATGCTTTCTGTGAAATGCTACAAATGTCACAGAGTGATGGAAGGAAAATAAAGATGGAAAATCAAATAAATCCAAGAATATTATTGAGTTTATTAGAATTCAGTAATCCCTATTCCTGGTTCCCCCAGGAAGTGAACACTGTGCATGTTGTATCTTCCCAACTTTATTTCCTATTAACTCACAGAAACGGGTGAAAATTAAACTGATATTTGACATTTTTCATTAAATTTCAGCTCGCAGGATCATATGATTTTTTACTTTTTAAAGGTGTGGTTAAGATTCTTTTGTTGCTTGAAAAAAATAGGCTTGAAAGGCTTGGAAATATTTTGTGTGAAATGCTACAGATGTCACAGAGTGATGGAAGGAAAATAAAGGAAAATCAAATAAATCCAGGAATATTCTTGAGTTTATTAGAAGTCAGTACTCCCTATTCCTGGTTCCCCCTGCAAGTGAACACTGTGGATATTGTGTTTTCTCAACTTTATTTCCTATTAACTCACAGAAACTGGTGAAAATTCAACTGATATTTGATATTTTCATTACATTTCAGCTCCCAGAATTGTGGGATTTTATTTTTTAAACATGTGTTGAAGATTCTTTTATTGCTGAAAAAAAAAAGAGGCTTGAAAATGCTTTCTATGGAATGCTACAAATCAGAAGGAAAATCAGATAATTCCAAGAACATTTTTAAGTTTCTTGGAAGTCAATAATTTCTGGGATCCTGAATTTGTGGCAATCTGGGTGGAGTGACCCCAGTGATTCCCCTGAGCATGGACATCCCATGGAATGATAAATCCCTATTCCTGGTTCCCTCAGGAAGTGACCACTGTGTATATTGTATTTTCCCAACTTTTTTTTTTTCTATTAACTCACAGAAACTGGTGAAAAGTCAACTGGTATTTGATATTTTTCATTAAATTTCAGCTCTTAAAATATGTTCAAGATTCTGTTGTTGCTGGAAAAATAGGCTTGAAAATGCTTTCTGTGAAATTCTGTGGATCAGAAGGAAAATCAGATAATTCCAAGAATATTGTTGAGCTTAATAAACGTCAATGCCACAAAATTTGAATTTAAACCAGTTCCTGGTTCCCACTAGGAGTGAACACCAAGGTCACGTGTCCAGTTCACTCTTCACAACCCAAAAGGGTGGATCAGATGAACCTCAGAGATCCCTTTCAGCCTTTGTTCCCATTATTTTTTCCTGTTCTAACCACCAGAAATACGGATGAGGCTTGAAAAATCTTCACGCCATTGTCTGCACTTCACACGATCAGCGATGATGGTCTTGATGAATCAGGTTCCTCAGTGCTGGAGTCACTTGGGATGCTCTTGATGAGTCTTTTTCTCCATCCCTTCATTTACTTTATTAATGCAATTTAAAATTCAAGTTTTGGACTCTGCCATTTGAGCACATTTTCCTCTCCCCTCCAAAAATTCAGGTCATTCTCTGTGCAGGAGACACCTGCAAATATCTCCGTGTCCTGTGGGACCATTTACCCACAGAGGGGACACCTTTACAGCATAACACAGAAATATTGAAGCTGAAGTGGCATCAAATCAGCCACATGAGGCCCCAAAAATGTTGTAACTGGGTAAATTTGAGGCTCTTCAGAGCTGGATGGAATTGCTTCCCACTGCTGTGCCCTCTGGACACAGCAAGGTCTGGGTGACCTCCAGGAGTTTTCCCCCTCTGTCTTGGCCAGCTCCATCATCAAACAGACATGGCAAGGTCTGGAGTTTCCACAGCCCCCCCGGGAGTCCCACAGGAGGCTTTTGTGGGGATGGGGAAGGGAAAGAAAAGGTGCAGGACCATCCAACCTGTTTAGAAGGACACAGAATTCCTTGGCTGGCAGTCAGGGAGTCTGGGATGAACCACAAAGCTTTGTTTAGCTCAGGGTAGGGCCCCGTGCTGCCAATCCTCAAGTAGGCTGTGCTGAAGCATCTGAAAAGCATGGAAAAGTAGGGATTTTTCCCTTTGTGTCCTGGTTTTGGCTGGGATGGAGTTAATTTTCCTCCTGGTGGTTGTTCCAGTGCTGTGCTTTGGATGTGGGAGCAGAACAGGTTGGCAACACGCTGGTGTTTGTTGCTGAGCAGACACTAAGCCAAGGATTTTTCAGCTTCTCTTCCCTTGCCAGTGGGGAGGTTTTTGGGAAGCTGGGAGGGGACAGAGATGGGACAACTGGCCCCAGCTCCCAAAGGGATATTTCACACAGTGTGGTGTCCACGAACAACTGTGGAAAATCTCCTTCCTATGCCCAGTACGTGGGCCCAGGTTTGTCTCCTTCACCAAGACACTCAAGCCAACGCTCTGACCCACCTCATCTCCACCAGCAGGCTTGCCCTGACAGCAGGACACCTGGCTTCTGCTGGCACCTCTCAGGAGAGGATGAAGTCCACCTTGGAAGGGCTTTTTCCTCTCCACGGTGTGCCCAGGGACCACAGAGTGACCCTACTGACCCACTCCAGTGGTGGATGCCCCAGCCCTGGAGACATCCAAGGTCAGGTTTGACTGGACTCTGAGCCACCTGATCCACTGAGGATGATCCTGTTCACTACAGGGGGTTGAACCAGATGACCTTCAGAGGTCCCTTCCAACCCAAAGCATTCCATGATTCCGTGATCATTCAGAGGATTCGGACCTTTGGTGGTTGGGGTTCCCTGGACCTTTGGTGGTTGGGGTTCCCCCTCTGCCCAGGCTGTGTGGGAGGAGACGTTTGGTAAAAGCCAATCCAGCTCTGTGGTGAGAACATGTGGAGCATTCCACGTGCATTCCAGGGCTGGAATGGCTCAGGAATTGCTGCTGGAGATGCAAGAAGTGCTCAGATCCCGCTGTGTCCCTTCTCAATCCCACTGACCTCAGCCACTCCCCACCCTCACCAGGCTGGGTCTGGTCCTGCTCCCACTTTCTTGTTCCTGATTCTCTCTCACATCAGGCCCAGCTCTGCAATTTTCAGCTGCCCCACCATCCCCTCCAAGGCCATCCTTCCCACTTTTTATTATTGCAGACTCATTTTTTTCCCCTTCTCCTCCTGTTATTCCACGGATCTCTCCAGTTTTGGAGGGTGTGATGCCTCCTGAGGTCTTGGTGTTTGCTCTCTGAGCTGATGCCCTGAGGTGACAGGGCCCTGTGGTTCCAGCAGGACAGGGACAGGGGCCTTGCCTGGAGTTGTGGAATCCCATATATACATAAAAATGGAATGGGTTTCTTTCCAGGGCATTTCCAAATCCCTTCTGAAAACCCTCCAAGGCTCCTGAGCTCGGGGAAGTCTCTCAGGAGCTCCAGTTGCAAAGGTCTTGCCTTGGGGACGGCTCTTTGACATCTGCCCTTTGAAACGTGTCCCCCAGCAGGGAATGTGCTTCTGACAGAGTTTACTCTCCTGATTTTCCCTTGGGTTCAAATAAAATAAAAGAAATCTACATAAAAATAAAATAAAAAATATCCCAGAAAAGTGGGATCAAGGGAATCTTGAGGAGCTATTCCCTTTGCCTCCCGAGGAGGGAAGAGCTAATTTAACCCTGAGAGTCAATAAATGCCCACAGACCAACCTCTTATTATTTGCTCCACCGTTTAATTATTTTATTATTTAAAAATTCCATTAGAAAAACTCCATCCCTCTCCCCCAGCAATTCCTAAATTGACTTTCCCTGGCTGAAGTTCAAGGCCAAGGCCTCTTATCCTTCATGGTGGGGGGGAGGTTTGGTTTGTTTTCTTTCAGTGCTACTGTCTCCAGATTAGGAAAGTGCTCTCATGTTTCCCTTCTGTTTATTTTTCCCTGGACTTTAAAAAAAAAAAAAACAAAAAAAAGAAGGAAGTACAAGTCTGGTCAGTGGAAAGGGAAGGTATCAATCCCAGAGGGAAAACACTTGCACTTTTCCTCCTACCGAGAAACCGGCTCTCAAATAACAAACAGATGATGAAGCACTAAAGTCAAAAGGTCCTTTCTCATCAAATCTGACATTTCCTCAAAGAATTAAAGTGATTTTTGTTGCTCTGAGTTCGTGGCCATAAAATCCTACTCACCGATATCAAACACGTTTTTTTTACCCTCAGTTCCTTTCGATTGAAAAACGAGTCTTGAGAAACTATTTCAAAGTGGCTGCACGTGGAATTTACATTTTTGGCATGAAAAAGAAAGATAACAGACGTTATTCTGAATTATTGGACCATTTTAAGCTGTTTTGTAATAAATGTACCAGAAAGTGTATGAAAAGATTCAACTGAAACGAATCAGAATTAGAATTAACACATATTTATACTTGTGTTAGATTTTTAACAATTCACGTAATAATTAATTTCTGATTTGGCCAATCCCAATCCATTTTTTTTAAATAACAAAATATCCTGCTGGAAGAACTCTGACAAATCAGTCTTGAATCTCAAAAAAACCCCCCAATATTAATTAACCCTTGTTTGATTCCTCCCCTCTTTCAGCTCTTCCTTGTTCCAAATTAGAACCCTTGAAGTCTTTTTGTCCCTGTGATGGGCTGAAATCAGGACACTGATTTCCTTCCACCCCCCGTGGTGTGTTGTCCATGTGTCATAACTTCCCTTGTCCAAATGATCCTCCAAATGATCCCTTCTATCCTTGGCTCTTTGCCTGACATTCTCTTGCAGATGGATTTGGCCTCCCTCCACCTTCCTCTTTCTTATCCTATTTTCTCCTTCCTCAACTCATAACATCAGGAATGTGCCCCCTCTAAAATCTGTATTTTTTCGAGTTTAGCTCAAGGCATGACCTTTGAAAACTGAAAAGGGCTTTGAGTCAGATTGGTTTGGCTCCCGGGGTGTCTAAATCAGCAGCATGGCCAATAAAAAGTCCTTTAAACCTGGATATTCAACAGATTTGGCTCAGAGGTCGGGCTAAGAATAGACCCTGAGTCTGATTTGACTGGGAATTCTTAGAAGGATTGGGTTTGTTATGCTTCATGTGGGGCAGGATTAGTTCCATCTCAGGAGTTCAGCTCCTGGGCAAAGCAAGCTCACTTTTGGGGTTTGCCTGTGGATGGCCTGGGGGATTCCAGCTGCCATCACCCGCTGCACAACGGGAACAGTTCTCCCGGAATTCCTTTCTTGTGGAACTCCTATGGATGTCCCTGGATCGCTCAGGCTTTTCTCTGGCACTAGAGCCCCGCACCTGCCCAGCTGAGTCCACTTTTGGTTTACATTTAAGCTCCAAAGAGATCATGGCTTTGATTCAGTAGCCCAAATGCAGCTGAATTGGGGCCATCGCTTCATAAAACGTCTGGAGGGGGGACTTGGGACAATGGCATGGAGGGACAGGGTAAGGGGAGTGGTCCTAAGGTTTAAATTGGATATTAGGAAAAACTCCTGGCTAGGAGGGTGTTCAGGCCCTGGCACAGGTTGCCCAGAGAAGCTGTGGCTGCCCCTGGATCCCTGGCAGTGTCCAAGGCCAGGTTGGAGCAACCTGGGCTGGTGGAAGGTGTCCCTGCCCATGGCAGGGGGGTGGAATGAGATGATCTTTCAGGTCCCTTCCAACCCAAACCATTCCATGTTCTTTCAAAACCTGCCTAAATTTTGGAAGTCCAGATCCCTTGCATAAAGATGGGATTTTTCTCCACAAAGAACTCAACTTTTAAATCAACTTTTAAACCATTTCCACCCCCTGCCCCCCAATTTCTTTGTATTGGAAGAACAAGTGGAAACACAAAGTTCTGGGAAAAAAGAGCATCCCCCAAACCCATCTCATTAAAAATTATTTAAACAAGTATCGTGACTCGTGGTCTTGGAAATTTGGCACATCTGGTGTGTTCAAATCCCCCACCTTTCTACTCAAGACAGTCAATTCCACATCACAGCCCCAGTGTGGAATCAGAATTAGATTTGCACCTAATCTGTTCTTAAAATCCCAAAATGAGGGAAATTGTAATGTTTCATTGCTCTCATTATTTGGAGTCTCTTCTCCAGCATTCCCTAAATGAGACTTTCCACAGTTTAGTTCATTTTCCCTCTTTCTGCCTGCAGTGGAGCAGGAAAACAGGACATTTCTTTGAGCTCCTCAGTGATCTTCGAGGGGTTTGAAAACTCCTTCCAGGCTTTTCCTTGGCAACCACTCCTGGATTGATTCATATTCCTTTGCAGGCTGTTATTTCCACTTCTCTTTCTCTCTTCCTCCTCTTTTTTGTTTGCATTTCTGTTTGGTTGGTTTTTTTCCCCATTTCCTGACACAGTAAAATGAGGATAAACACGGTGTAATTATTATTTAATATCAGAGCTGGAAACAGGCTGCAGATCTGCTGATTCCCATCTATACCGTGTGGGCAGTGGAAGAACAATGGAAATCTTCTCTCCCCACCTCTGAGCCGCTCTGACCTCCAGCACCAAAGGGACAATTCAACCTTCCCAGGTGTTCCCAGCGATTTTTCCCGCGTTTCCAGCATTCAAGAATCCCCCTGCCCATCTTTTTCCACATTTCCCACCCTTTTACAACAAAGGACTCCCATCCAGCCCCCCCTTTGCCACTCACAGAAGCGCCTGAATGTTGAAACAGTGCTGGGAAAAGTCTCTTTGAGTGGGAACCGAAGCGAAAGGCCCAAACAAAACCTTCCCTCCCAATCCCCTTTATCCCTCTCTAAGCCCTTCCTGCATCACCCAGAGTCAGAAAGCAGAATGAAGTGGATTCTTCCCTGTCTTTTTTTCCAGGACATAACAGGGTGAGGCATTTGGGTTTGGGGGATTTGGCTGGGGAAGCTGTGGCAGCTCGAGGAGGTTTTTTTTGGCGGGCGGGACGATCTGATCTGGCAACAAAAAAAAAACCAGAGTCACTGCGAGGCTGTTGAAAGAATTAAAGCGTATTATTGGGTCAGATTTGAGGGGGTTCCTTTGCCAGGACTCTGCTTTGGAGGTTTCATTTCCATAACTTTCAGATTATCCAGGGGAATGGGGATTTTCTTGCACCTCTGTGGTTGAAAAAGTCCTTGGATCTCTTCCCCTCACCCCCCCCCCCCACTCCCCAAAATGAACATATTAGGCTGAAATGAAAATAAAATAATTCTCAAGGAGGTTTTTTCTCTCAGAATTTCACTGCTTAAGCCATCAGGCCCAAACCTTATTGTAAATAAAGGTCACAGCTTGTACAAGTCACATGTCCTTTGTTTTTGCCAATTCTTACAGTTGGTTGAGTTTTTTGGAGTCCATGGGGGGGAGAATCTTTGCTGTCTGAAAAGCTCAGGTGGGATATTTTTCCTCAGCCCTGGGGGGTTTTCCAGGAGGAACGTGGTGAGTTTATAAATATATATATTTTTTTTTGCTTGGCAACCCCATTTAATGAGATTAAATGGTCCTTGAGGGAAGGGCCACCTGGGGTAGGGGGGTGTTAACTCACAGGTGCCACCACCCCAAACTCCTCCATCCATGGGCCCCTCGGCTTTGATTTGTGGCAAATTTACCTTTTTCTCCCTGTTTTTGTAGCCCTTGGGAAGGGGTTCTGTGTGTCACATCCCATCAAAGCAAGAGGAGCCTCAGCAGCTTTTTCTTTATAACAGCTCAAATAACACCCTGAAAGTGCAAACAAAGCTTTTCCAAACAAGCAACAGCTCCATAAATCCCGTAGATGGGCAATTTTTCCACTATCCAAAGCTGGGACATGACAATTCCGGGGCAATCAAGGCAATTTATGAGCCACTGTTTCAAGTGACTACAGGACATGAGGTCTCACAATCTCCTAATGGGGTTTTATTTTTTTCCAGCCAGATGGAGACAAATCATCCCATTCAAATAACTTCCAAGTTGCCCTCAAAAAGAAAAACACCCAAAATGTACTGATGCTGAGAAAATACAGATTTATTTTTTCTTCCCAACTCTTAAGGCAAAAAAATGGACGGAAATTTTAAATTAAATTGATGGAAGTTTTAAATTCAGTTGAATCCTTTATCTTGTGTGATTTTTTTTTTTTTTTTTTTACAGTTGGTTGTCCCAGGATTCCATCACTGACCTGTGAGGATCAACCTCGTGGGCATCGGGAATCACCCACAGGGCAGATCTGGGAGTGAAATTTGGGAATCGAGCCCAGGATACTTGTGTGGAGGTGGAAAAGGAGACAAGGAAGGCGTGGGATTTGTACCTCTGACGGGTGGTGAGGAACCTCAGCAGTGCCAAGGCAGGACTTTGGTTCATCTCCGTGGGAAGTGCCGTGGATTTGTGCAAAACACAAAGGTTTTATCCCAGACTTTCAGGGAACAAAGCACCCAAAGATCCCACAGAGGAAGAGCCAACCCCGTTTACGTGGGATCTGCCTCGTCTACACCTTCCACCAGCAGCTGCTGGAGCTGCAAACATTTACTATCAACCCAACCAGAGCAGGAGCTGGGCCAAAACCTGGCCCAACACCACCTCTAATCTCCATTTTCCAGCCCAGCCTCTTGCATGGTTTTGGCCCAGCTTAACTAGTAATTTCCCAAACAATTCCTGGCCGTAGTTCAGGCATCATCCCAAACCAGGAATCCTTCCAGCTGCACAGTGTGGATGCACCCACACTGGCTGGGATTCCACGACCTGGATCCTGGAGCAATTCTTTACCACCAGACAGTGCAGTTAGAGCAGCATTTGGGCTCAGAGTTAATGACTGTCCCTCCTAAATTAGGCTGGGCTTTATCATGTTATTGCCATCATAGCTGGAGTGTGAGGTTGGAGCTGTTGGATGTGAACATTTGTGCTTCCACTATCACCATATGTCTGGGATATGGGTTTTTTTTCCCCTGGAAATTTGTTCCTCATTTATTGCCACCTCCATCCTTGGATCTGTTGACTTCCTTGCCCTTCCCCAGCTGTCTGGTCTAAACATGCTGCTGCTTTTCCAGGCGAAGCGGCAGCTCTGCCCCCTCTGGATCTGGATTTTCCAGCTACAGGAAGGACACGGAGGGGCTGGAGCGTGTGCAGGGAAGGGAAGGGAGCTGGGAAGGGGCTGGAGCAGCAGGAGCAGCTGAGGGAGCTGG
>JAYRBT010000082.1:1117287-1150226 GCA_036023395.1 Myiotriccus ornatus | reverse complement strand
CCACTGTTCCAGGTTGTTCCACTATTCCAGGTTGATCCACTGTTCCAGGTTGTTCCACTGTTCCAGGTTGTTCCACTATTCCAGGTTGATCCACTGTTCCAGGTTGTCTCTCCCTTCATTGTCACCCACCCATCCCCTGGGACCTGTCAAATTCCAAGGCATGGATCTGATTAATCACCAAGGGAAGGGAAAATTGTTGTGGTGTTTTTTTTCCCCCTGTGAAGAGGTGACTGTTTATTCTCACTCTGCTTTTCTTCCCTCTTTTTTGTTTTTTTCAATCCATCTGCTTTTATACAGACGTAAAACGCAGCTCTCCCATCCAAACAAACACGAAAACCCACAAAGCCAATTCCCTGGCAGTGTCCCAAACCCATTCCAGTCTATCCCAATCTTCTGGGAGACGACTGCTGGAGGGTTTCTCCCAGACACATCATCAAATTCCCGGCCATCAGAGGGGCCTTTCCTCGAGCAAATGGGCAGGGGGTGAAAGCCATAAATGCAGACAGGACGTAAATATTGGAACTGTGGCACAGAAAACAAACCCCACTCGCTCTTTAGTCACCGACTTTCAGCCTGGAAGTGCCACCAAAACAAAGCAAAGGGATTTGTTACGTAGATTGAGGTGGGAGGAGTGGAGGAGCCTCTTCGAGAACCTCCAAGGAAAAGTTGGGCCCTTCTTGCCGTAAATCCACATTCCCGCCTGTTGGTTGCTCCTTGCAGCGGGGATTTGGGGGGAAATTCAGGCAGAAAAAAGAAATAAGTTATTAAAATAAGAAAAGCAACGTTTCTTCTTCTTTTTCTTGAAGATTAATGGAGGGTGAAACCATCCCCAGGCTGCACGGGTGGGGCTCCACGCTCGGTCCCACCGCCCCAGACAAGGAAAGTTGCATCCAGCATTTTTAGGTGGGGCTCCCGAAGCAGCTGGAGGGTGAAATCCTTCCCATCTCACCTGACTCGACTCGCAGGCACCTCCAGGAGGGGTTTTGTTCCTCCTGGAATTATCTAAAAGACGTGGGTTGCTCCTCAGTGGGGGGCTCTGTTGGGAAAAAAAAGGGGGTCTGTGGAACCTGTTGGAACAAGGGAAGGAAAACCAGGAGAATCCCACCTGAACTGAGTCATGGACAGCAATTCCAGGGGTGTTTCAATGGAGCTTCATTTACCTGCAATGCCTGGGAGAGGGTGAGGTGAACACGTGTCCTGCAGATCAGCAGGGAGGTGATGGGGCTGGGAGCAGAGTCAGATCTCATTCACTGATTTGCATTTCTTTTTCGTTTAATTTAATTTCTTTCTAATTTAATTTATTTTTATTTCGGTTTATTTTATTTATTTATTTATTTATTTATGGGATTTAATTTAAAATTTTTATTTTTAATTTCTTTGCTATTTTTTTTTTTTTTTAGGCAGCAGAATTGTTTTAAAAAAGTGTTAAAATGTTGTTTTAAAATGTTAAAGTGAGAGCTGGAAAATCTCTCAAAATCCTGCCTTTCTCAAGTTAGAATCTTTACCTGGACATTTCTTAGGTGCAATATTAATTCATTTCAGTAGGAAAACACATATAAAGGATTTTAACTGTAATTATTGAAAGGTTTTCCAGAGGCTGCCCCATCCCTGGGAGTTTCCAAGGCCAGGTTGGAGCAACCAGGGACAGTGGAAGGTGTCCCTTCCCATGGAAAAGGGTTGGAACTGGATGATTTTTAAGGCCCCTTCCAACCCAAACCATCCTGGGATTCTCTGATTATTCCAAAGCTTTTTTAACCCCTTGACACAAAGGATTTTTCAAGCCTCAAAAGTAATTTAAAGAGAGATTTGTAACTTCCCTTTTTAAGTGAACAAGCTGGTGTTTCACGTGACCAGCGGAGTCCAAGGAAAACACTTGTGAACAAAAATACAAGTGAAATTCAAAATTAAAAAAATACATTAAAATCTTGGAGTTATTAAGTGAAATATAAGATGATTCAATTTGATTTTAAAAATTCTTCACTGCTGTTGCAAGCAGCCCTTGCCTTGGGTGGAGGGGGAGGTGGACAAAAAAGAAAAAGATAGAAAATGCTGGTGGAAACTTATTGTAAGAGGCTGAGTAATAAATACATACGGTGCTGTTGGCACATATTGTTCTTTTACAGCACATTTAATGGTCCCAGAAGTGGTAGAGGAGGTTTGGGCTCTGCTGGAGCCCAAATCTCACCCAGAAGCACAGAAATCCCGCCCAAAAGCAGAGTTTTAGTAGCTGAGAGAAAGATGGGAGGGGAAAATAAACGCTGATTTGAGGATTAATGAGCAGAAAGAGCAACGGGGCCCCCAAAAGGAGGTGCCCACCCTAAAAAGCCGAGCCAGGAAACAGCACATCCTTCTTTTCCTTCCCAGGAAGGTTCCTCAGGGTTGGTTCCATCCAAGTCTGGAAGCTGATAGGAATAAATCTGAGTTTCTGACTCTTCCTGCTTGGAAGATCTTGGCTCTGGCTCCCAGTGGAGCAAATCCTGCTCTGCTGCCTGGAAAACATCCGGGGTGGGAAGGAGGAACAACAAACACGGGGGAGAAGAGGGAGAACAGGGATGGTAAAAAGCTCCGGAACTTCCAAAGGCTGCCCCAAATCCCACAGTGAGTCAGTGACTTCCCCAGCTGAGGTCCAAGAGCTTTGGGTCAACCTCGAGGAGACTCTTTTAACCCTTCCAAAGCTGGGATTGTCAGCCTGTGGCTTCCAAACCCCGTGAGGGGATCTCGAAAAGTCAATTAACAAATCAGAGGAAAAGCCTCAAAAATAAGTTTAAATTCATTAAAGGACAGGAGGGATTAATTCCACATGGAAACCTGGAGAGATCCATGAAACAAAGAGTTTCTCCACCATCTCAAAGCATTTCCTGCACTGTTCCTGTGCTCCATACCACTGGAATCTTCCTTAAAATCTGCCACCCCTTCTCCATGAGGAAGAAACTGGTGATGATTTGTGAATAGAAAAATAAATCACACCCAAATATTTAATTACAATTCATTTCCTGGAGTCTTAATTCAACCAGGGACTACAGTGACACCACTGCAAGTGTGACCTATTCGTGGAAATACTGATGGGAAATAACCACAACAATTAAGCAAAAGTACCAAACCACGGGAAGGATCCATGGGGTGGATCAGATCAACTAATTTTCTGGACTAGTTACCAAAATTTTGGTGGATCTTCTCATGTGGTAATTAGAATAAATATATATAAAAAGATTTCTTTTTTATACATATATATAACCCCCCCAATTTTATATATATTTATATATATATATATATATATAGAATATCAGCTCATGATGTAGGAACCAGTAGTTACAACCAGTCAGTTTTCCAGGGGTGGATCCACAGCCAAATTTGCTGGACTCTCTGTCCCCCTGGATGCTCTTGAGTCAAACCTCGAGGTGACCAAACTGGGGCTGTTTCAGGATCATCTAAAAGTGCTTATTTCACTTTTTTTTATCCGCCCTGGGGAACGTTCTGGGTGTTCTTCAGCCTGGCCATCAGCACCAGCCTCCCTTTATCCCACCTGCTCTTCCAGGACTGTCCTTTTGGGAAGGGAGTTCAGGAGATTTGATCCCCCATGGAAGCACCTGGCCAGGACAAAGAATTTATAATGAAAAAACTCCTCGGAATGCTCTGAATTTCAGCCTCTTCTCCTCAAATACACCACCACAAAAAGCCTCCTCTTTCTTTCCTGCGAGACTTCCAGCCTAATAATAATAATAACAATAATAATTTCAAAGCTCTGCCAACTTTTCAGGGCGTGGAGGTTCCTTCAGCTGCCAAGCTCAGCTCCCAGTGCCTGCGGCAAACATAAGCTGCACGAGGAGATGGGAATCTGCTCCTGGAAAACATCCCCTGTGCTAAAAACTCGTCCCTGGCATGGTTATTCCAGAGGAGGATTTTCCACCTGCTTCAAAGCTCCTTGGTGGCAGAGTTTTGATGATATGTGAGTCTTTAAATATATATATATATAGTGTAAAAATGGTTTATAATCACAATTTGTCAGGGAATTTGCCAGATGGCCAAAAAAGTGAGAGTTTTCTAATCAAAATCCCCCCTTGAAATGGAGAGTGGAGGGAATAAAGTTGCTGCAACAGGATTTTGGAACAAAAAACATAATACTGCAGCGGGAATCTTCAGGTATTTGCACTGATTTTGCGGTGTCTGTGCAGTCAAAAATCCCAGCTTGGAGTTTTCTCATCCACTTCCAGAAAGAATCCTGTTGGCCTTGAACCCCAAAACAGGTGATTTTGCTGATGGATTTTGCTTGGAGCCGATTCACCTCACCCCTACTCTCATTTTGAGGTTTTACTCTCAGAATTTGAAGTCTCTTCACACCTTAAACCTTCCAGATGGGACCAAGCGATGGAGAAGAGCAAATATTGGGATTTTTTTAGTGCTGGCACGTCCTGGCTCCTGGCTGTGCACGTGGGATGCTGCTCTCGATGTATTTGCAACTCCACTTTGATTCCTGAAGTTGTAGCAAAATCCATCCTGTATCTGTTTTAATCCCCGGGACTGAACCATTCCTAACTCCCAGAAGGTCCTTTTTTCCTGGATTTCAGCAGGGGCTGGATGAGATCCCTGGTGTTTCTGAGCACAGTGTGAAGCTGGTGCTGATACCTGGGCAAAGTGCTCGCCCGGCTCTGGCACTGCAGCCCGGGGGGAATTTAAAACCAATTGACTCTTGTTTGAAAACCTCCAAACAGCTGAGGGGCCAGAAAAATAAAATAAAATAAAATAATGAAATAAAATAAAATAAAAATCGAAATAAAATAAAGTAATAAAATAATAAAATAAAAAGAAAAAGAAATGAAATTAAATAAAATAAAATAATAAAATAATAAAATAATAAAATAAAAAATAAAATTAAATAAAATTAAATAAAAATAAAATAAAAATAAATAAAATGAAATAAAATATTATGAAATTAAATTAAATTAAAATAAAAAGAAATAAAATGAAATAATAAAATAAAATACAACGAAATAAAATAAAACAAAAATAAAATAAAATAAAATAAAATAAAATAAAATAAAATAAAATAAAAATCAGCTTCAGCCCAAATCCAACCCCAAACGCTGAAACTCAGCAACAGTCGTGTAAGGGAGGAGAAAAGAGCTCCCCCCTTTGTCCTGAGCCTCACTGAGCCCCAGGAATTCAGCATTTTCTCTGGCAGGGGCCTCCCCTCCCTCTCACTTTGGAATTTCCTCCCGTTTGGCCTCTGTCCAGGACTGAATTCTTACCTTCAGGGAAAGGTATGAGGTGCATTAATTTGCTTTGCCTTTTTTTTGCCTGGTCATCCTTCGTTTCCCTTGGCCCAAGGAATGCTCCTCAGGAAGGTGCTGCAGGTGGAGCCCGGGCCGTGCAGGGAGATGCCCAGTGTTTGTCACCCCAACACACAGCCCAGACTCCTCCTCTGGAGCCTCCAGAGCAGCCTTTGGAATTCTGGAGGCTGGGAGGTGTCTCTGGAGATTGTTCAGTCCGTCCCAGCTGCAGAATGATGTTCAGGGTTGTGTCCAGTCAGCTGCTGATTCTCTCCAGGGATGGAGATTCTACGACCCGTTCCAACGTTCAGCCCTCCCATCATAACAAAGAGCTTTCCTCTGTTTAAACTGACTCCTCTGGATTTCACTTTGTGCCTGTTGCCTCTTTCCTGTCTCTGGGCATCACTGAGGAGATCCTGGTTCCACCTCCTTTTGTCCTCCCCCTGCAGGTATTTCACTGAATCCCAGGATGGTTTGGGTTGGAAGAGACGCTGAAGATGATCCAGTGCCACCCCCTGCCATGGGCAGGGACACCTTCCACCAGCCCAGGATGCTCCAACCTGGCCTTGGACACTTCCAGGGATCCAGGGGCAGCCACAGCTTCTCTGGGCAACCTGTGCCAGGAGCTCCCCACCCTCCCAGCCTGGAATCCCTTCCCAATATCCCATCTAAACCTCCTCCCTTTCGGTCTGAAGCCATTCCCTGTGTCCTGTCACTCCAGGCCCTTGTCCAAAGTCTCTCTCCACCTTTCCTGTAGCTCTTTCAGGTCCTGGAAGGCCACAATCAGTTCCCCCCAAATCTTCTCCTCTCCAGGCTGAACAATCCCTGCTCTCCCAGTCTTTCCTGCCAGCAGAGCAGCTCCATCCCCTGCTCCTCTTGGTGCCTCCCCTGGACTGTCTCCAGCAGCTCCCCGTGCTGATGCCCCCGAGCTCTCTCCTCCCATTGCTGCCTCCAGACAGGAGGTAGAGGATGAGATCCTGTCCCACCAAGGCAAGAGCAGTGCAGATAGAGGTGCTTCGTGCTGGGGGCCCCATCTGTTCGTGCCTCCACATGAGAGCTGTGAGTCCCCGTAAACAGAGCCGGGATTTTGGCCTGATTGCAGCAAAATAAGCCCAAGATGTTGTTCTGCCCATTAACCTTCCAGTGATGGAGCAAAGAGATCAGGAAACGAGCTCCATGGACGGATCCTGAGTGATGTTCCCTATCAGATCTGGCTGCTCCTGAGGTATGTGAGAAATGAGCCTTTCAAACCAGGGGAGGGTTGTTTGCCAGAGTCCTTTTAAACTTGGAATTCACGGGGCAGGATAATTGTGTCTCTTTCCTTCTTTCTCTTTCAAAGAAACATCTGAATAAAAGGGGACATGTTGACCTTGGAAATTGCCTCCTCCTGTCCCTGGAGGAGAAGAGAGGCAGAAGGAAGGGGTTAGAATGTGAAGTGCTTTGGGGTTTGGATGTCAAACTCTTCTGCCTTCTGTTGCAACACGTTTGCTGAGCAACACGAGGGGTGAAAAATCACATTTTTCTGCTCACAGCCCCTTTATCGGCCCTCACATCTGACAACAGGACTGAGAATCACGACCAGCTCTTGACTAGGAATAAAAGGTGACCTGATGACCCCCCCACTGGTGCTGGAAGAAACCTTGGAGAGCATCTAAAGCTTGGCTTGGTGCTGAGCACAACAACAACAACAACAGCAGCGCTACAAAGGGCTCCTGTCAAACATAACCAACACTAAAGAAAGGCAGCAGCTCTGAGCAAAGCTAATTAACAGCAGGCCCTGCTTGTTTCATCTTTCCTGAGAAGCTTTTATTCAACTTCCACACGAGCCAAGAGGAAGATTTCTAGTAACTACACGTGTGGATGCAATCCTGGAAAACCAGGCAGTGCCTCTGCAAACAATTGCCAACACTGAAATCTTTGGATATGAAATCTCTGAGCAGGTGATGCCACTCAGGGCACGAAGCATTGGAAGAGCTACTCAAGATATTCTGTACAAACTAGAAGTTCAGGCATTGAAAAGCAGTTTTCAAGCTTCACAAAGGAAATGCTGGAATATTTCCATTCTGGTTTATCAGGATTTTAATGGGTTTAATTTTCGGTGCTCCTTTGAAAAGGTTGGATTTTGGGTTGATGGAGAAGGTCAGTCTGTGGTTATTTCATCTCCAATGTTATGAAGGGAAAATAATAATATTACTACTAAGTCATAAGAGAATAGTAAATAAGGTTTTTATGAAGAAAACATTAAGTTAGAAATTCTATTTTTATTCAAACAACTTAGTCTGAAAAAAAACCCCTTTACCTGCAAGTAAAAATGGACTTGAAAGAGCAGCAGAAAACTTAATAGGAAATAAACTTTTCCAAAGGGATCTAAATGACTTTTTCCTGTTTTATGTTTTGGACTTAATATCCCATCTAAAGCTACTCTCTTTAGTGGGAAGCCATTCCCTGTGTCCTGTCCCTCCATCCCTTGTCCCCAGTCCCTCTCCAGCTCTCCTGGAGCCCCTTTAGGCCCTGCCAGGGGCTCTCAGGTCTCCCTGGATCCTTCTCTTCTCCAGGAGAATCCCCCCCCAGTATTCCCAGCCTGGCTCCATATCTCTTTCCAACCACTATCCCAACAAAACTCTGGTGCAAAGAGCAGTGGGATCATTCAGGAAGAAGCTGCCACATCTTTGCCACAACTCAGTGCTGTGACCTGGGATTTAAAAAGGCAACATCCTATGGCTGGCTCGGTTTTTCCAGGAGCCCTCCAGCTGGTTCAGGGTGTCCCATGGATGTCTGGAATTCAACTGCCAACTCCAGGGAGAAAAAAACAACCACCACTCTGATTCAAATCCTCCTGGGGAAAGGCACTGCAACATCACTTATATTTTATGTAGTAAAACTACTGTAGTCAGAGATGGAATTTGCTATCAGTTGGTGGCTTCTTACCAATTTTCCCCCTCATTTTTAATCAAAAGGCCCAGCTATAACATTCCATATCAAAGTCAAGCCCCAGGGGATATTTCCTCGATCGAGCAAAAGGCGTTTTGAGCTCAGCTCTTGGCAAAAGAAAAATCATCTGCAGCTATTGATCACAGGGAGCCTAACAGGTTAGAAAAACGTTTGCACAAAGGGAGAAGGCAATAATAATAAGTGACATCTGCGCTGATAACCGGCCTGCCAACATCCTCAGCCAGCTGGAATGGGAAGCGGGAATGATACAAAGCTCTGGATGCACTGACATTCCCGAAAATTAAAGCAAAAATCATGTACAGTAAATACTGACAACAGGACTGAGGGATCAGGGGATTTTTGTAGCCGTCAGTCTAAAAAAAAGTGGCTAAAAAAGTGACTGTCAAATAGCTATTTTTCATTTTTCCTGGAGGGAAAGCTCATGACATCTGAAGCAGTGTCACGGGAGGTCGTGGATAAAGATGGGAGGTGTTGGAGATGGGAGGTCATGCAATGGAGACAGCCCTGGGGGCAGGTCCCAGCTGCCAAACATCTCCCTTTCTTCACAGAACCAGAGAATCCAGAATAGTTTGAGTTGGAAAAAACCTTCAAGATCATCTTATTCCAATCCCCTGCCATGGGCAGGGACACCTTCCACCAGACCAGGTTGCTCTGCTGGTTAAAGCCCCTTCAGCAGGACCTGATGTTGCTGCACAGAGCTGGGATCTCCAGGATCATCCCCCAGGGATGGAGGAAACACAGGCAGGAGGAAATCCCAGGAGCCTCCCACTCCGTGTAGGACACTTGGCAGCTCCAAACTACTGAACCAAAGGACATGGCACTGGTGGCCTGTCCTTTACTCCCCAGCTCAGTGACTCTCTGCAGGATAAATCAGTGGCACAGGATTTAAAAATCCTGTTTAAAGAGGACTTTAGTATGTTATAAAATGCCCTGTGCTTTCATCGGGCCTCTAAACCTGAACTTCTCACTGGGGTGTGTTTATTATCCATCAAGACTTCAAAAAAAAACCCCAAACCCTAAAAAATAAAAAGAGAAGAGAAGCAGTTATCCCACAGGGAATATCTCCCTTTCCTCTCAGTAGCACTGGATTCCTAACAACTGTTAGAAAAATGCCTTTCCATGCAGGAAAGCAGATCCCAACTGCTTCAGACTCGCTGGTGAGGGATCCTGAGAACAAGAAAAGGAAAAGAAACCCATTCTGGACTTAATTTTAACTCCATTTTTTAACTGGTTCGTTGATTTAAGGGTTTCCTTTAAAAAGTTTAATTAAAAAAGGAATTTATAGTAGCACTGGTAACACACTGCACAGGTTGTGACTCTGTCTGTACATCCACGAGGATGTAAAAAGCATCAGTGCATGATTTAACAGGAACTTCACCCTAAATCCAAGGATTTGGTGAGAAGTTTGAGCAGGAACTTCACCCTAAATCCAAGGATTGGGTGAGAATTTTGAGCACAAACTTCTGCGTGTGCTCAAACACTTTTTTATCCCTTCCTTAAACATAAAACTGCTTATCTCCAGATGTGGAAAACCACCTGGAAACCCATGGAAAACCAGTCCTGCTCCATGGAGAAGCCAGTGCACTGCAGTTTAAATGGCAACCAGAAGCGTGGCTGTTCTAAGTGCTTTAAATTCTTAAAACCAACTTATTAAGACACGTTGCCCCCATTGCCAGGAACAAGTGGCCTCTGAGAGGAAAACTCCTGCTTTAATTTTGAGGTCAACGCCTTTTCAGTTTAAATCTCCCCCTTTTTGTTTAATTGAAAACACGTCCCTCTTCACTAAATCAACTCTCCAAAACGGGCAAACACACAAAGAGAAATAATCATAAATTATTATCCTCACTGTTATTGTTTTGGGGTTGGGGGGGTGTTTTATTACATCATGTGTGTTCTCATCGACGTATCTGATCGAAAATGGCCTGGCGGTGACTGAGAATAATGTGGATTGTTTCTCTAACCCTGATTAGGAAGCTGCAGGAGGGTGTGGGGGAGGATTTCTTCAGCAGGGAGAAAGAGGAACAGAGGCAGCGTCAGGGTGGGCATTTGTGTCCTGAGGAATGGGCTTGGCCTGCTGGAAAAATTCCTGCAGCTCCTGCTGCACCTCTGGCACTTCTTTACGTGCCATGGAGTGGTTTGGGTTGGAAGGGACCTTCAAGATCATCTCATTCCAACTCCCTGCCATGGGCAGGGACACCTTCCACCAGCACAGGTTGCTCCAACCTGGCCTTGGACACTTCCAGGGATGCAGGGACAGCCACAGCTTCTCTGGGCAACCTGTGCCAGGGACTGAACATCCTCCCAGCCTGGAATTCCTTCCCAGTATCCCATCTAACCCTGCTCTTTGTCAGTTTGAAACCATTCCCACTCATCCTTTCCCTCCATCCCTTGTAAACAGCCTCTTTCCATCTTTCCTGTAGCATCTTCAGGTCCTGGAAGGCCACAGTCAGTTCCCCCCAAAGCTTCTCCTCTCCAGGCTGAGCAATCCCAGCTCTCCCAGCCTTTCCTGCCAGCAGAGCTGCTCCAACCCTGGGATCCAATTGGAGCCTCCTCTGGTCTCTCTCCAGCAGCTCCACGTCCTCCCTGTGCTGGAGGCAGCTCTGCAGGGGGGTCTCACCTGAGGGGGCAGAGGGGCAGAACCAGCTCCTTTGGCCTCAGCAGGACCAGGGTTTCCAACATCACCCCAAAAGTGGTGTTTCCACCTTCCTGGCACCCTCTGGGACTGTGGTTCAGGTGAGCAGAGACCGAGCTGGGACACAGATCCTCTCCCTGTTCGGGCTTTTCCACGTTCTGCAGGTGTTTCCAGCCCAAATGAGAATCACAATTAGACCATTTTTTGACCATTCAGTGGTCGAGAATTGTCCCTACTCAGAAACTTGTGCCCTGAGCCACATCAATTGTTCCCTGAGCCCTGGAATCCCTCGGAGCTCCGAGGGGTCCTCTGTAAGCCAGGCTGCAGTTTGACCTGTATTAATGCTGACAGATGTTTATCTCACTTTCTCATAAAGGCATCCACGGATGGGAACTCCACATCCTTTCCAGGAAACTCCTTCTAATGTTTCCCACTCTCCAGCAGCAGAAGGATCCCTTTGGTATCTCGTGAGAGCACAGTATTCTCCCAGGGGCTGTGGCTTTAGGAGGGTGTGTTTCTTGGATGCTTTCTCTGTCTGGGAGGTAAAAGAGGAGTATTTTTATTACAGCTTTTAAGCACTCCCTGGTTTCCAGTCTCTACAGGATTCCTGGATATTCAAACCATGTACAGCTTACCCAAATCCCCCCTCCACAAAGCCAACAAGCATTAATTAATTTCCACTTCTCATCACAGTCAGCACACTCAGAGTGACCAGACTTCAGCCAAGCCCTCTCTGGTTGCTTTTCACTCTAGCAGTGATTCCTGGTGAATCAGAGCACGAGAAGCAGCTGATATGGATGGGCTGCATCATCCCAGGACTACTGGAAAGCTCGCTGAGCACGGACGTGGAGCTGAGCCACGAGGTCATAAAACACGAGATTGCTGCTTCCAGGAAATATCCCCAGGCAGAACAAACCGGTCAGTCAGCACTTTCACTACGACCTGAGGAAGAGCAGTTCGGTCTTTCCCAGTTTCCCTTTGACATTCACAGAGATCATAAAGAGCCAAGAGGCTTCAGGATAAGGGCTGAGGTCACGGACATCCTGCAAAGCCCTTTCTTGCTGGAATATCACCCCCCTAACAGGGACGTGGGTTTTGTGGAGAGCCTCATCTTGTTGCGGGTTTCCAGATAAGTCACACGACCCCTGACTGTTGGATTCTGCCACAGCACCCCAGCAGTGCCTCTGGATGCCAGGATACAACTCCCTCTCCCGTGCCCAGCTGGGTCATCGTCCCCCGACCTCCGGTTTCCCGGAGAGCAGGAGACGACGTCAGATTTTTTGGGTGGGGAAGGGAGTTCGTGTTAAATAAACCTAATCTGCAGCAGAAACCTTGCTCTGGGGGTTCAAAGAGCACGTGAGGGGTTGTCTGGGACACCGGGATAGCTCCAGGACGGCTCCAGGCGGGAATGGTGTGCTGCTCAAGGAGGTAAAACCCAGCCCGGTCTCGGCAGCCTCACCTGAGGGGAAGGATTTGCTGCCAAACCTGAGCCATCTGTAATCCCTTGATGACAAATGTGTTTCTAGACCTCCAAATCGTGCCTGTCAGCTCTATCCAATCTATTCCTAAGGTGTGTCCCAACAGTGGGATCATTATTCCGCTTTTTCCTACGGCTGGGAAACTTTTCCTCTGTGGGAAAAGGCGACTTTTGGTTCTCCCTTTCCACGTAAATCCCATCCTGGTTACACTTCGGGGCCACTGGACACGTAGCCCAGAAGTTCCCAATTCCAGGCCAGAAATAGAAACTCACAATTTCTTGCACATTAAATATGGGAAAAGCCTACCTGTTGGGATGTGCTGGAGCTTAAGGGTTTCCTGGGAGGAAAGGGGAATTCACGTTGGCAGTGGAGTAGTTGGACTCCCTGGAAATTAAAAAGCAAGAGCCTGGAGTGCTACAGGAATTTTTGTTACGTGTAATCTACTGAGGGGGAGCCCTGGGGTTTGTTCATCAGTCAATTAGAACACTGAAGAG
Source organism: Myiotriccus ornatus (assembly GCA_036023395.1). Taxonomy (NCBI): domain Eukaryota; kingdom Metazoa; phylum Chordata; class Aves; order Passeriformes; family Tyrannidae; genus Myiotriccus; species Myiotriccus ornatus. Next base: position 1,137,403 of record JAYRBT010000082.1, on the reverse strand, counting down.
GAAATAATTATCATAAAAATATTATATAAAGTGATTTTAATTATAATAAATCAGTCTAAACTCGTGATAAGCAACTTAGGCCATAAGTAAAGAAAAATTTCCTAATAAAAAGAGTGTTTTTCTGGAAGAACATCCTATTATAATTATGAAGGAAAAGAGCATGAATGGGAAAAAGGTGGATGATGCTTTGTTGCGTTACCAGAGCTCGAAGGATTTCCATTTTAATTCTTTAGTCCTGTCAGGAAAACCTTCATCTCACCTTCATCTGACCACAACCTGACACTGCTGGAGCTGTTCTGTCAACAAAGTGCCACCTGGAAACCCCATCAACTATTAGAAGGACACAGTTAATCAGGATATTATCTATTTACTCCACCTGAAAGTTCCCCACAAAACTAGAAAAATCCTGAAATCCTTGCTCAGGTTTGAAATCCAGTGCAGGCCAAGCACCTCTGTGTAACTTTGGGAAGCTTCTCTGTCTCCCTTCTGGAGGCTGGTTTGGATGTTTGGCTCTGCTCCGTGTCAGTCTGCCGTTATAAAACACCTAAAATTGGTGCTTGGTTTTCCAGCCTCGAGTTTTTCCTGCTTGGCCACCAGCCCGTTCTAGATCTCCAGGGTTTGGCTCTTCTGATTCCAGAGGTTTGCCTGGCATCTGGTTAATTTTTAGAGAGTGAAGGATGCACAGAGCGGAAAAGTAAGTTCTTTTTTTTTTTTCTGATTGGCAGGATGGGAAAAATGGAGTTCGGGTTTGGGTTGGAAGGGACCTGAAAGCCCTTGCAACCCCCTCAATCTTTCAACTTCATCTTTCAACTTGATTTTTCAACTTCATCTTTCAATTCCTCTCTTCATTTCCCCCTTTATGCCCCTTTCCTCCTCTGTTACCACCACTGGAGAATCTTTCCAAAACTTTGCTCTTCTAATCTATGTAAATCTTCTGTTTTCTGGCCTAAAATTTGTTAGCTCTGTGTATTTTCTTCTGTTTTTGCACACCACCAACATCTTTCCGTGCACACAGGTTTCTGCCTTCCCAATATTCACATCTCTCAGGTCCTTCTGGAATTACAGACACTGTAAATTCCTCATCTGTAAAAGGCTCTTAATTTCCCTGATCAGTTTTCCAGCTTTTTATCACATTGTGACTTCCAGAGAGCAACTTGTTGAGTTTAGGGTGGAATTGGCCTCTTTAAATCTAAAAGAGATTTGGGGTTATATATATATATATTTGTATATACGTGTATATAAATGCATATATATGTGTATATATATAATATATATACATATATATATATTTGGGGTCATATATGTGTATATATATGTATATATGTGTGTATATCTATATATATTTGGGGTCATACAACTCACCTTAAAACTCCTGCACCAGGTTAACTCCTGCCAGGAGTTTTAAGCCCCAAATTCCAGACTTTCTGCTGCTTTCTGGCATCAACTCCAAAGCCCTTTATTGGATCCTGGGAGCTTATGGAGAGTAAAAGATCCACCACTCTTAAGGAGGGCAGGGTTAGATGGGATTTTGGGAAGGAATTCCTGGCTGGAAGGGTAGGGAGGCTCTGACACAGGTTACCCAAAGAAGCTGGGATCCCTAGGAGTGTCCAAGGCCAGGTTGGAGCAAACTGGGTTAGTGGAAGGTGTCCCTGCTCATGGCAGGGAGTTGGAATGAGATGAGTTTTAACTTCTCTTCCAACCCAAACCTTTCTGGGATTCTGTGACTCAGCGGGATGGATGGCCAGAGTAGTTTACATTAAAATAAAATTCAAATAAATAAATAAATAAAATAAATTTTAAAAAAATATAAAATATAAAATACAGAATTTTCCATCTCATTCCACCCCTGCCATGGGCAGGGCCACCTTCCACTAGCCCTGGTTGCTCCAGCCTGGCCTTGGACACTCCCAGGCATGGGGCAGCCACAGCTCCCCTGGGCACCTTATGCCAGGGTCTCACCACCCTCCCAGGGAAGAATTTCTTCCTAAATTCTAATCTAAAATCACCCTCTTCCAGTTTAAAACCACTGCCCCTTGTCCTGTCTCTAAAATAAATGGGGGAAGAAGGTGAATTCTCTGCTTTATGAGAAACAGAGCTTTGCAGAGCTTTCCAGGGGAGAAAACCAGGGGATAGTTGGTCACATGAACTGACTCCTTTACAGCAAAAATCCTGGAAAAACACAGTGACAAACTGCTCAAGGTTTAGGTAGGACAAATGAACCAACCCAAAACCCCCACGGACCCTCCACTGGTTCCTGTTCCAGCTGGTGTGACTCAGGTTTAGCTCCAGACTGTCTCAGCCATGCAGGTTCCTCTGCCAAGCTGGGCTTATTTCTGAACAGGAGGACACAAATGTGGCTTCATTTAACCCTTCACTTACCCCCTGTCAGTTTATCTCCCTCTGTGACTGCTCCTGAAACGAGGTTTGACGTCGCCCCAGCTCTGGGTGGGCTTTGTGATCCGAGCAGAAGTCAGTCCCGGTTGGTGCCCAGCAGGTCGATGCCTCACCCCGTGGGTTTTGGAGGGTGATCCCCCTTCCCTCTGCGAGCCAGAGAGAAGATTTAGATATCTGGGAGGACACACAATAACTCCCAAGGGGTATTTTCACTATTTTTAGCTGGTAGGTGGGGAAAAAAAAAAAGGAGGAAAAGAGAGGAAAAGGAAAGAAAGATGGACCTGTGGAAAAGGCTTTAAACTGTGCAAAGTCTGGGCTGAGCAGGAGCAGAGCCAGGGACACAGGAGATATTTTATTCACTCCTTACCTTCACTCTCTTTTGCCTTCCTTAGTCCAGAGGTGCCAATTTGCTGGAGCCGAATCCAAAGCCCTTTTGAGATTCCCAGACCACCCTTTTGCAGGAGGGGGTTGAGCACAGATCCAGCAGATCCCAGAAACTAAACCCCTTGTGTGCCACTGCTCCCACCTTGCCAAGGCAAAGTCTGGGGATGGCACTTTAATTTAACTGGGGGCCAAATGCCGAGGTCTGAGGTGGATTCAGGGATTTGGGTTGTTTCTCCAGGGCCTGCCATGTATTTGCTGGGTGTCTTGGAGCTTTTCCTGTTTGCTCTTCCAAGTCCTCAGAGTCCTTGTGTCTCCTTGCCATGAAAAATCCAGCGGACACTGAGAAAACAAAAACAAAAAACGAAGGAATAAAGATGCTACTGAATTCCTTCTTCCAAAAACACGCCACCAGTGGAGAGTACACAGCTATTCCAACCCTCCATCCTAAGGATATCAATGGAAATCCCTGTTATGGACGTACCCAGTTTATTTTCGGAGTTCTTAAAATTAAACTTCATCTCTTTCTGAGTGTCTTGGTTTATTTTTATTTTTTTTCTGAAAGGATGATGATGAAATTATCAGCTGAAGAATAATCCTGACCTTTCATGTGAAGCCATAAAGGTGTTTTAAATTGCAGCTTTGATCACATTCCTGGTATATTGAAACTCATCCTAATTTAAAGTGTGGTACAATTCTGACCAGCTCAGCATTTAAATGTTCAGGGAAGGGAAATTTGGGCAAGACAAAAATGGAAGAGGTAAATAAAACCAGTTGGGTCCAGGTAGGAGCTAAAACACGGCCAAATTAAATCATTTGCATGGCATTAGTAAAGAATGGGATGGGTTCAAGGATTAACATTTTTTTACCTTGGAGTTTTGAAATGCAGCCTTCCCCTGTCAAACCTCCCCTCTCCAACTTGGGCCTGGTGGGATGGTCACAGAATCATAAAATCACAGAATAGTTTAGGTTGGAAAAGACCTCCAAGGTCATCGAGTCCAATCTTCAACCCAGCACCTCCATTGCCACTAAACCACATGAAGAAGTGCAAGTTTCTGAACAATTCCAGGGGTGGTGACTCCACCACTTCCCAGGGCAGCCTGCTCCAAGGCTTAACCAGTCTCTCAATAAGGAAATTTTTCCTAATTTCCAGCCTGAACCTCTCCTGGCAAAAGTTGAGGTCATTTCCCCTTGTCACAAAAAGGTTATTTTTAATTTCCAGTCCTGGACGAGATTTTTTTTTTTCCCAGATCCACCTCATCCATTGAAATAAATCGTCACCTTTGATTTCTTTTTCCCTGTTCCTCCCAGGAAGGAGCAATTCCAGGTATCACATGGGTGGAGTTATTTGTCTGCTTTTAAGAGCCAAACTCTCACGGATTTATTCCAGATCTGTGCCATTTTGTCTGGGATTCACAAAATCGTGGAATAACCTGGGTTGGAAAGGACCCACAAGGACCATCCAAGTCCAACTCCTGGCCCTGGAAGTGCAGAGCAGATGGACCCTTCTTAACTGAGATACTTCTAAACCAAACCCCCTTCTCAGCACGACTTTCCTCTCCCTTCAAAGCCATTTCGGCCTTTATTTCCTGGAAGAGTGGAAGGAATGTCTTTGGGAGCAGGGAAAACAAGTCCCCAGGAGCAAGTCGCTTGGTGCAAGTAGGATTCCCAGAAAGGTGGGTCCACCAGGCCTTCCATGATCCACCTGAATCCCTGGAACTCCCACCCTGAGGTGGGAGGGATGACTCGGTGCCCACCACAGTTTTCATTTGGGGATTGCAGCGAGAATAAATCCGTGTCTCTTGCTAAAAGCTTTGCCCAAAACGTGTTTGGGGTGAGACAAAACATTGTGGGAGGGGTGGAAGGTCCAATGAAATGATCTAATTCCACTGAGACCTTAAAATCTGAGAAACTTGGCAGCTTCCTCGGGCCTTTATATCTTTCCATCGGGCTGAGCTTTCCACAAGGGAGTTGTTTTATTGCTGCCCCTAAATGATCAAAAGAACTAGAAAGAAACCTCCAAAAAATCTGTTAATTCTTGACTTCATTCCATTCTTAACTAATATTGTGCAAGTTTGGCTGTGTTTTAGCTCCTCCTCTACTGGATAAGGCATTTCTTCCTCTGCTACAGAAATGAGGAGTTTCTCGGGAATTTCTCAGGAGTTTCTTGGGAGTTTCTCAGGAGTTTCTCAGGGCAGGGATGGCCTGCTGTGAATTCCAGACCTTACACAGAGTTCAGCACAATGAAATTCTGATCTTGTGTGCAGAAGAGCTTCAGCAGTAATTATAATTACAAGGTGCAAACAGCTTTTTGGGAGGCTGTGGGAATCCATCCTCCTCTTGCCTCCTGGGAGGAAAAAAATGGGATGGAGAGTTCAAACTCCTCTTGACTTGCCAGTGATGGATTGAGCAAAGCTAAAGCCCTGTGATAGGAAACGAAGGATCATCTTCCAGGGGTTGCTGAAGTGTTTCTGAACGTGTTTATGGTGGGAGGTTGCATTCTAGGAAGATTTATTAGGCCTGGCAGTCCCTGTGAGGGTTTGCTCCATGATTAATACCGTGAACAGCTCCCAGTCAACAGCTTCCAAATATTGTCCCGGAACTTGCCAGGGAAAAGCTGCAGCTCCAGCCCATCCAGAGAACAGGAGCAGCTTTTGTACTGCTCGAATTTCAGAGCTCCAGAGTTGCCTTGAGGTGCTGGTGGTGGCGAGCAAAGAACTGAAATGGAAACTGCTGGATGTGAAGTGCCGGTGGTGCCAGTGCCAGTCCTGGTGTTCCCAACCTCTCACAGGGAGGGAAGGAATTCACTGAGCCCAAAGGGTGACAAAAATGCATCTACACCACATTGTTCTAATTCTTTATTCCCTCCCCTTTCCCCTCTCTCCTCTCTTCTCTTTTCTTTTCTCTTCTCTTTTTCTTCTCTTCCCTTCCCAAAATTTCCTCTCCCAAAACTTACCAAAAATTCTCTTCCTTTGGTATCGGGGGACCTGCAGAAGCGGCTTAAACTCCCAAATTTTCTGTCAGCTCTAGTCAGATGGGACATCTCACACCCAAGTGTGGCTGAAGCAGAAGCTTCCTGAGCTCCAGAGATTATGCTGACACCTAAAATTCTGCTTCTAATTTGAACATCTCTGAAACACAGCTGAAAGTTCACAAAACTTTGCCGAAAACAAAGCCTGACTCAAGAACCTGCTTTATCCAAACCTTCCTTTCGACCTTGGGAAGCAGAGTTTAACCTGGGAGGACTCAGCAATGGGCAGTTCCAGCTGGGAATTGGAGGGTAATGAAGCCATTATGTGAATTATCAGCTAAATTACTTCAACCCCCTTGGGGCTTAAAATGAGTTGATTCCAAGTAGATTGTTTAAAAGTGTTTTTTTTCCCCTGGGCTTTAAACACTCCTTGACCCGTAAGTCTCACTTACATGGAACAGTTGCTCTTTCAATAATTCCAGCCCTTTTGGAATAATCTTTGGGACATGCCCTGGGAGAGTTTGGGATGGTTAAATCCATCAGCACCATTTTCCATCTCATTCACACGCTGCAGCTCTGGGAGCTGGAGTGAAACCAAAAGGAAGTGAGGGGAGACTGGTACAGATGTTGTCCCGTTTGTAGACAACTTGCAAACACCAAGTGTCCCTGTCCATGGCAGGGGGTCAGAATCAGAGGATCTTTATGGTCCCTTCCAACCCAAACCATCCCATGGTTCCATGATATGTCTGACATCAGATTTCATGAAATCATTATGGTTGGAAAAGCCATCGAGTCCAACCTTCAACCAAACACCCCCACACCCACTACACCCTATTTCATCTGCTCTTTTTGAGCACTTCCAGGGGTGGTGACTCTGTCACTTCCCTGGGCAGCCCATTCCAACGCTCAACCACTCTTCAGCTAAGGAATTTCTTCCTAATATCCAGCCTAAACCTCCCCTGGAGCAACCTAAGGGCATCTCAGCTTTGCCACTGTGGAAACCCTGGAAAATGGCCCCGGGAAAGTCCAGCCCAGCTGGAGTTGTCCATCCTGGAGTTGTCTAAATCCAGCTGCAGTAAATCAGGATTCTTCTCATTTCTCCTTAACCGAAGGCTTTCCATGTGTCCTCCTGGATTAGAACCTGAGTGGTGTTGTGGGAAAAAGTCATTGTGGAATCCTGGAATGGTTTGGGTTGGAAGGGACCTTAAAGATCATCCAGTTGCAACCCCTTGCCGTGGGCAGGGACACCTTGGCTAGACCAGGAATAATAATAATAATAATAATAATAATAATAATGCAATCTAATTGCTCCAAACCAATTACCTTTGTCACTCATTTAAATTTCAGAGCCTGAGTGTCAGAGGTGGAATTAATTAGAGATGCTTGAGGGATAAAAAGCAAAAAGAACCCAACCAAACAATCAAATAGAAGCATTAATTAATTAATTACTTGATTTACGTTGCCCAGGAGAGAGACAAAAGTTCCACTCACTCCTGTTTTCTTCCAGAGAGTGGGAGGTGATTCCTCCACATGCAGAGAAATGGAAAGGAATAATAGGCATATTTTTTAATCACATTTTTGATGTTGGTTGTTGAAAAAGTGATCAAAATACAAGGTTTTCAGGGAATCCTGTGCATCTGCCTCAAAGAAGATGGGTGCAAACATAGAAGTTTCCAGCAATCCAAATATATTCTTAAAGCCAGAAGGAGCCATAAAAAAATAAGTATGATTATTTTTTTGGGTGATGAGTGATGGATAATGGATGATGGATGATTCTCATTCATTTCCCAGACAATAATGAACTCCTTGTGCAAAAGAAAAATAAAAATAATGAGTCTCTGGAGTGATTCTAATAGCTCTGGAATACTCAGGTTTGGGAAAATGGCAGATTATTGGTTCCTAATTATGGCTGGTCTACAATATTCCGGTCTGGAATGGGCTCCTTCTTCCAGGATCGCACTGACACTGAGGTAATTCCCGGTTTCAGGGTGTTTCTCAGCGCATGGAAACATTTGTTCATGGATCTCTTTTAACTCCCCTGCATTATGCTCGTGGTCCATGTGGTTACACCCCCTTTAATGTCATCTCAAGGATGGATTTTCTTCCACGCACACATCTTTTCCAGCCCGTAAGTAAAGTGGGATGCAGCAGCTCAAATGTCATTTAACAGAACAAAAATCATCAAAAGAAGAAAAAAAAAAGTTATTGAAGTTGCAAATATTGGATTTAGATCAACTTTGGGGGAGGTGACTTTGGAAAGGGACCCCTCGTGAGGAACTGGGGGGAAAAGACAAGAAGTAATGGGTTCAGCGTGAAAGGGGGGAAGTTTAGATGGGATATTGGGAAGGAATTGCTGGCTGGGAGGGTGGGCAGGCCCTGGCACAGGTTGCCCAGAGAAGCTGTGGCTGCCCCTGGATCCCTGGAAGTGTCCAAGGCCAGGCTGGAGCAACCTGGGCTGGTGGAAGGTGTCCCTGCTCATGGCAGGGGTGGAATGAGATGATCTTGAAGGTCCCTTCCAACCCAAACCATCTCGTGTTTCTGTGACTCTATAATTCCATGATGTCTGAACAATACATTTCTGCCTTTATATTATCTTTCCTAATCTGAGAAAATAAAAAAAAAAATCAATAATAAGAGTAATATTTTCATCCTTTGTGAGAAATGAAGTGATTCAATTTTTATCTGCCAGTGTCGTTGATGACGATTTGCCTTCTGGAATTTAACCACTTAAAAGTTAACAGGAGTTGGAGAGAAGGGAGCAGCCCAACAAACCTTTTTATTGCTATTATTTAGCCCTTAATTTAATGTTTGGCTTGGAAATAGTCACAAAACTCTCCTCATACCTCACCTCGTACATATTTGTGTCTCCACTCAAAATTAAACAGGACTTGTTTAAATGGCTGTAAAATGTCCAGTTTCCTGGAAAACATAAGGATTGTCCTACCACTATTCCTCGTGGAGATCTTTTGGGGCTGGTTATAACAAGGGGCACATGAAGCCAGGATAATATTCCAGAACCTCTGGTGGTTTCCAAGCAAGGGGCAGCCGGCCACTGGAGTTCCAGAGATCCTGGTGGAATGTTTTCCCTCCCAAAGGAAAAAGTCATTCTCTCCTAAGCTCAGGAATTCAGCTCAGGTGTTGGAATAAGAACTGTGGTTATCCCAGGTCCTCCAGGAATTGCTTTTCCATGGATCTCTGCAGGCAACTCCACAGGGGTGGGAAGGGTCTGGGTCACCGCCAGGAGAAACGGCATCAAAGCCAAGATGAGCTCTGATGGAAAACACAAATCCCATGGGGGAAAATGAGGGAAGTTTCCATGGGGTTGTGCTGCCTGGGTGCAGGGTAGGAATACCTAGTGAGCAGGGTAAATAGAGGGAAAGGCAGGAATCAGGAGTTATCCAAGGTGTCACAGCGAAGCAGCAGGAGAGGGAAGGAATGGCACTGCCAGCCGAAATCCCACCCCACTGCTGGATCCATTACCCTCAATTAATTTCCCTTCTGCTTTGAGGTTTAGAAATCAGACTACTCCTGACTCTTTATCCTCCTCCTGAGCCATCCATTCACCAACCACTTCCCTCTTCCTCATCCCATTCTCCTTCTCCTTTGCCATCCAACCACCTTCCCCTTGGAGTCCCCAGGGAGAAGGGCCTGAAGATTAATGGAAAACCAAGACTTCATAAACTGTTCCTCCGGCAAGTGGACTTCATCCAGACTCTCAATGACACCCCAAAGTGTATTTTGGGGGGCAATTAGAAGTGCTGCATCCACGGAGAGCTCATTTACTCCAAAATGAGTGTGGGAGACACGTTAAGCAAGATGTTTTCTCAGGTTTGCTTTTTTTTTTTTCCCTTCCACCTGACACTGCCCCATCAGGACACAAAGCTGCAGTCTGAGTGCAAATAATGAAGTGAGATGTTCCATAAAGTTATTTCCAGCTGATGGACCACATTCTGAATAAATATACGAGAGACTCCCAGAGGAAACCAGCAGGTCACTCAGGATTGCACCAGTTTGGATCCAGCAGTGCACGAGAGATCCACACCTCTCTTGTAAGGGCAGCAGTTTCCATGCAGATGTGAAACTTTTATATATATATTTCATTTGGTGGGTTGTTGGGGTTTTTTTTGCTGGCTACCAGGATAACACCCACTGCAAAGTTCAAGCAAGAATCAGCTGAGTTAATTATTTCAGTCCAGGAGGATTCCGCTGTGTGGGTCAGGTAAGAGCGAGTGTGAAACAAAACCACTGGTGGGGTGGGGGGGGAAGGTTAAAAAGCAGAAGTGCCAGCAGAGATTTCTCTGGAAAATAGGACAGATTCAGGACAATTTGCATCAGACAGGGGAAGGTCAGTGTTTCTGGCAGACGGTGGGTCTGCTGCTCTGATTCAACTCAAACAGAACCGTTTCGTCCTCGGGCTCCCCACTGACACATTCAGAGCAGTTTGGATTTGGATGAGGGAAGTGTCTCAGGAAAAACAAGACCTAGACATCCACTTTTGAACTAAACCTGAACCCAAACAGGGCTTGGATTTGGATTTGATGAAAGCTTAATTTCTTTTTTCTTCCTTTTTTTTTTTTCCTTTCACCCTTTTCTTCCCCTTTTTTTCTGGAAAAACGAAGCGATGCCTCTCTCAGTTCCAGATTCCAAGGCCTGGGAAAAAAAAAAAAACCACAGGCTCAGTCATAAGAAAGATGTGAAACCGAGGGTTTGGGTACCTGTTCAAAGGAACAAAATCATATTTTAAGACTAATTCAGCTGCATTAGAACTAAAAGTGGTGTCTCACCTCTGCTTTGGAAACTCTTTATTGTGGTTTTTGCTACCTGTGCCTCAACACCAGCGATGCTTTTCGGTCTGCCAGAAGCAGGGGGCTGCTACAGGCATGAGGAGCTCGTGAAAAGAGATGGATTTTAACGATGCCAAGAGCTGTCACAGTTTCTGTGGCAGCAACCCGTGCTCTGTCTTGCCTCACCGACCCCTCCTCCAGCAGCAGCAGCTCCGTTTCTCCCGCAGGGTGATGGTCTTTCTCCAGTCCCACCTCGCTTACTGCTCCCTCCACGGGTCTTTCCAGCGAGAACAAATTAAAGGAGAAGTGTCTGTGAAGGAACTTTGCGGTTCAGAGGCCTGAGGATGCCTGAGGGGTGACCTCAGCCTGTGCTTTCGCCGCTGCGCTTGGCAAGGAGGGAAGATGGGGAGCTGAAATCCCGATCCCTCTGATGTCACAGGCTCTTGGCCTCTACACAAGGAGATTTTTCCCTATTAATGGCCTAAAATTCGTATTTCAGTGACACTCAGAAGGCCAGAGCAGTGTCTTGCTCGGAAAGAAGGAGCATCAGGAGCAATAAAGCTTCTCTCGGTTGATCCAGTGGGAGGTGTTTCATCGGGAGAGCCTTTTCCTTATTTCACTCCACACTGGGAGATACCTTGAATTTCCTGTAAACCCTGAAGAAAAGGGCAGTTCAAACAAATGCTGTGAGTGCTGGAAGCCAGGGACATTTATTTCTCCTAAACCCACAAACTTATCTGCAGCTTCAGGGTCTGTGGCACAGCCCAGCCCTTGACCTGGTGGTGAAAGACGGGCCAAGAGGGCACAGCATCGTCCAGCCCCCTTCAAAGAGCAAGAGGAGCCCCGTGGGAGGGAGAATTGGAGAGGAAAACAAACCAGACCCCCCGAAAAGGACAAGATCTGATCTCCTGACACTCGTTTTGCCTTGAACCACCTGGGAGTTCTCTGCAGCAGCAGATTGTGTTCCAGTCAAACAGCCCCGCGGCTGCTTCTCTTGGCTGGAGGAGCCAGGGCTTGCCCCCGACAAGAGACATTCATGAACATCATCCAAAGCAAAGCTTTTAAAAATAGGAAAGCTGACCTTTTTTTGTCTTGTCTGACAGCTCTGAGAAGGGAGAAGCACATGTAGGACCGAGGGCTGGTTCCTGGGCTGAGCCTTATCAGCCTGCAGTGTCAAACAGGGTGCTCAGCTGCTCCAGCCAGCACTGAACAAGCTAAATCTGGACTTAGGGGGAAAGATGTTTCCCCAAATGATGCTTTGCCTGAGTTATTTATCCTCTTGGGGGAAAGAAAAACCTTAATTATTCTTTGTAAGACACCTCTCCAGCTCCAGAGTTCCGAACTAGCCCAGTGCCCTGCTCTGCTGCTTGGGCTGAGGAGTTTTCCCATTATTTGGGGAATGTTCCACTGCTTTCTTGGCTCATTGGACAGTGCAGGCTGCACCTCACCCTGCCTCCAGCCAGGGAGAGCCCAACAATCCCCACAGCCTGGAAGGGCTGAGATCAGCTGAGACACCCAAGATCCTCATCCTAAAATACATCCTGCAAATCCTGATGGAGAGCTTGGGAGAAATTTCCAAGGTGTCCTTCAGATCTCCCTTGGAGAGCCACTGACTTGAGTTGGTTGGCTCTCAGAGGAGCTTGGAGTGACACCTTGGAAAGGGATGCTTTGTATTAATTTTGCTGTGACCAACCAGCTCCTATGCAGGAGAAAAATTCCCCCAGGAATGTGCAGTCCTGCTGGAACTCCCCTGGGATATGAGGCCCAGACGTGGTGAAATGGGTCATGAGAAGAAATCCTTCCCTGGGAGGGTGGGCAGGCCCTGGCACAGGTTGCCCAGAGAAGCTGTGGCTGCCCCTGGATCCCTGGAAGTGTCCAAGGCCAGGTTGGAGCAACCTGGGACAGTGGGAGGTGTCCCTGCCCATGGCAGGGGGTGGCACTGGATGATCCTTAAGGTGCCTCCCAACCCAAACCATCCTGGAATTCTACAGTGACACTGAGCAGCTCATGGAACTCTCCTAAACTGGGGTTGCAATTTTAATCTGAGGAGAAGACAGGTCTGGTTTTGGGGGGTGGATGAGCCTCTGGGATTCTTTCTTGCTTCTTTCTGGAGCTGCAGCTTCAGAGGAGACACAGAACACCTGAAGGCTCTTTGAAAGCAGCAGGTCAGGTCATGGTCTCTCCTAATCTGGCGAAGCTCCAAAGCCTTTACCCCATCCCGGGGTCTGGCCCAGACCACTTAGTTCTTCCTAATTCCAAAGCAACTTTGTGTTCTGCCTCAACAAAAAGGTGAACAGTGGCTTCTGGCCAGAACATACCAACCTTTAGGAGTTCATCATATGAAAATAAACCTGTGATACCCACATGAGCGTGTTATATGTGTATATATATATATATATATATATTTCTTTATATACATCAATACATATATTTGCCCTGTCTTGGCTGGGGCCTGTTTTGGAAAGGAGACAGCAGTGAACTTATTAAGAATCCCCACTCCTGTTAAAATACCTCTTTAGTACAACAAACCGTGCTATTGTTGAACTGGGAAAAGATATTCCATAAATCTCCCAAAGTCAAACACCATGACGGGAATATGGAAAAATAGATCTATATATTAACTGCTCTTTTTAACAGCATTATTTGACCCTTAGAAAAACAAACAGAGGAAAGAAAAACGTTACAAGCCCAGAAAAAAATTCTCTGACTCTTATCAAAAGCACATTTGAAGAGAGGCCTCGGAGGCATCTATTGTTTAATGGGTTATGCTTGATTTATTGACGATTATGTAGCAAAAAAAATTAATGCAGTCATTCCAAGGCCATGAGAGGTGCAGGCCTTCAATTTATTAGAGCTTGGAACTGGAGAAAAGCTTTTTTTTTGTTTTTTTTCCCCCCTCTTTTTTTTTTTTTTTTTGCATTTGAAGAGCCTTGTTTGACCAACAGCGTGAAACAGTTTGATGGGCAAGTCCCCGAGTGCCGAGCCAGACGTTTCTCCTTTTCCATCGGTAACTGGCCACGTGAGAGGCTGCAGCTCGAGTTTACACAGCTGGATGTGGGGCACGGAGTTCACTGCATTTATTTTAGGCCTCTTTTCGCAATGGCAACAACCCCCTGTCCCTCCCTGCCCTCCCCGGGAGCGCTGGCGGCTCTCCCGCTGCTCGCACGTGGGCACGTGGACATGGGCGTGTCTCCTGCCCCGTTTCGTCCACAGAGGTCACACCCACCTCTTTTTGGGTACAGGAGAGGGAAAAAGTGTCTGAGGGGAGAGTGGAGCCAAAAAAATTCCAGAGCAGGTCAATAGTGGTGAGGTCAAAGCCAAGTTGGAGCAACCTGGGGTAGTGGAAGGTGTCCCTGCCCATGGCACAGGGTGGAATGGATGATCTTGAAGGTCCTTTCTGCCCTAAACTTTCTATGATTCACCCACAGAGGTCACACTCACCTCTTTTTGGGTACAGGAGACAGAAAAGGGGAGACATAAAAATCTGGAGTAGGTCTACAGTGAGGAGGTCAAAGCCAGGCTGGAGCAACCTGGGAGAGTGGAAGGTGTCAGGGGGTTGGAAGGAGATGGTCTTTAAGGTCGCTTCTGTCCCAAACCTTTGTATGATTCACCCATGGAGGTCACACTCACCTCTTTTTGGGTACAAGAGAGGGAAAAAGTGTCTGAGAGAAAAGTGGAGCCCAAAAAATCCAGAGCAGGTCAATAGTGGTGAGGCCAGGTTGAAGCAACCTGGGATAGTGGAAGGTGTCCCTGCCCATGGCAGGGGGTTGGAATGAGATGAAGGTCTTTTCTGCCCTAAACCTTTCTATGCTTCACCCACAGAGGTCACACCCACCTCTTTTTAGGTACTGGAAAGGGGAAAGTATCTGAGGAAAAAGTGGAGGGAAAGGAGTGGAAAAACCAGAGTGTTTCAATGGTGGTGAGGTGAAAGCCAGGTTGGAACAACCTGGTGTCCCTGCCCGTGGCAGAGGGTGCAATGAGATGAACTTCAGATCCCTTCTGCCCTAAACCTTTCTACGATTCATCCACAGGGGTCACACTCACCTCTTTTTGGGTACTGGAGAGGGAAAAGTGTGTGAGGGAAAAATGGAGGGAAAGGAGTGAAAAAATTCGGAGTAGTTCAACAGCGCTGAGGTCAAGGCTGGGTTGGGCTGCACTTGGAGCAACCTGGTCTAGTGGAAGGTGTCCACTTGCCAGGAACAAGATGGTCTTTAAGGTCCCTCCCAACCCAACCCATTGCAGGATTCCTGCTGTTATGAGGTGCTGCTCATTTCCACTGGTCATGGACATGAACTGGTGCAGAGATCCCCCAGTCTCGCACCAAACCCTTCCCACCCTTCTCACCAGAGCACCGGTCAGGCCCAGCTGTTCTGGCTCAGCATCTCCTTGGTTAAATTTCAGGGTCCCAGCTGCTCCTTTCCTCTCTGAAACCCACTTAAAATGTAAAAAAAAACAACCCAAGTTGTTTTGTCTCCAGCAAACGGAGCTGTTGGGTAGTTTTTGGGGGGTCCACCAATATGACTGATGGGTTGGACCCCAGAAGAGACAACCCTTGGTAGAGCAGACCTGGAATGGTTTGGGTGGGAAGGGACATTAAGGATCATCTGTCCATGGGCAGGGACACCTTCCACCAGCCCAGGTTGTCCAGCCTGGCCTTGGACACTTCCAGGGATCCTGGAGCAGCCACAGCTTCTCTGGGAATCCATTCCCAAGAGGGATTAACTCCCCGTCGCTCACTGGACAATCAGGGGCTGAAAATGGGGCTGTTTCCTGTGTGTTTGTAAATTAAATTCAATGCAAATTGAACGACTTGTTGGCTCAGCCTGAAATGGCTCCTTTTGGAAATGGCTGGCAAAAGATGAAACAAAATTGAAAGAAATGCAACAAAAATAAAATGAGTAATTGAAGTAAAGTAAAATAAAATGAAATAATGAAAGATGAAATTAAATGAAGTGAAATGAAATGAAATAAAATAACAAAATGAAATGAAATGGATAAAACAAAATGCAATAATGAAATGAAGTCAAATGAAATGAAATAAAACAAAATAATTAAATGACATAAGATTAAAAAATGAAATAAAATGAAATAAACCAAAAAATAACGAAATTAAATAAAATAGTAAAATGAAATAAATAAAATAAAATGAAACAATGAAAAAAATGAAGTGAAATGAAATTAAGAAGTAAAATAAAATAAAAAAAGAAATTAAATAAAATAATGAAATGAAATAAAATGAAATTAAATAAATATAAAATAAAATAAAATATATTTTTAGTTTTATATTATTTAATAATATTATATACCACATAATATACTATAATATTACAATGTATACTATATAATATCATAATATGTATTATAATATGATATAATGATATATATAATTATGATATATATAACATCTATTATAATAGTTTATATTATGATAAATATATAACATAATACAATATAACAATTGTTATTCCAATATAATTTCTTAAAACAATGTAATGATATAAGTGTAATTAATAATATAATTAATTTAGTATAAATACTGATCGTATAATAAAAATAATTAAAATTAATTATTTATATAAGTAATATAATAAATAATGTTATATTGTTATTGCAACAGAAAATATATAAAGATATAGATCTTATCATTGTACATTTAGAAATGGGATTCCAAGCTGCCACAAAATGTCTTGCAGGGCTGCAGGACATATCCCTGGCACTTAAGGCTCATCCTAAAGTACATCCTGCAAATCCTGATGGAGATTTTGGGAGAAATTTCCAAGGTGTCCTTCAGATGCCCCCTGGGGAGTCGCTGAGCTGACTTGGTTGGCTCTCAGAGGAGCTTGGAGTGACACCTCAGTATTCCCCCTTCACAGGATCAAAATCACTGGAGAATAGAGGACAATTTAGAGCCTTCCAGAATAGAGATTAAGTAGAAATGGGAAATAGGACTATAAGAAGATTAATCCTGTAAGAAATGATCTGTGGACTTCTAGAACTACCTATCAAACCCGTTTATTTTCCTGCCTCGCCCTCTCCCGGGAAATAAACCAGTAAATGGTGGGGTGCACTTAGAAATGGGATTCCAAGCTGCCTCAAAATGTCTTGGAGGGCTGCAGGTCCCTGGTACTCAAAGCCTTTACAAAATGAGGATTAACAAGTGTTCATTCACCACTCCGGTGTCTTTGGTGGCCTCCTGTGGCATCTTATCCCGCCTGCCCATGGAAGTGTCACTCTTTATTGGGCTCCTAAAAAACCCGGCAGATGACGACCAAAATAGACCCTGGAGCTCTGCCAAGCACAATGATGGCCTTTCCTGGAGCATTCCCAGAGTTTCCAGCTCTTCAGACAGGGTGTAACGTGGTAAACCTAAACAGCATGGGATTTAAATATCCAGGGAGTCCCAAGTGACTCACGGCCCTGGGAGCTTCCCGTTGCTTCCAAACACTTTTGCTTAATGAGGCTTTATTGTCAGCAAATGTGAAATAATTATTGTCTGGGGATCAGGCCCTCTTGGGATTCCTTTTCTTAGATGGAGATAATAATAATGAAATTAAAGAGAACTGTTTCGAGGCTCACAGTGGTTTTAGAGTGGGGATAGTTTAGTCCCGGGGCTCTGGATGTTTTGGGCTTGGATACCTTTGGACATGATTAATAAACAAATCTCCGCCTTGTTGGTGCTGGTCTCATGGTATAAAAAGCCAGCCAAGGTTGCTTCAGTGTCCAAGGAAAAGATAAGACTATAAACCTCTATGTCAGTGGAGATCACACAATCCCAGAATTCCAGAATGGTTTGGGTTGGAAGGGGTCTTACACATCATTTGCTCCAATCCCCTTGGATGTTCCTGGTATTCCAGGTCTCTCCAAGCCTTATCCAACCTCGCCTTGGACACATCCAGGGATGAGGCAACCACAAATTCTCCAGGCAACCTGTGCCAGGGCCTCCCCACCCTCACAGGGAAGAATTCCTTCCCAATATTCCATTTCAAATGCCAGGAGGGAATTTCTAACAATCAGCCATTTGCTGATATTACACTTAAATGGTCTCTCTCATCAAGCCCTTTAGTTTCGTCATTTTGAAATAAAAATAGCTGGGAGGTTCACAAGGTTTTATAGGAAAAATAAACAGATTTTCAGTGTCAATTTATGTCTTGTTTTTGCAGGACCTGTTGGGTTTGCTAATTGACACCCACACAAGAAATATCACCTCAGATGCTCAAACCAGAGCTGTATCTGAGTAAATAAATACACAGACTTCGTGAAACACAGGGGAAAATATTTGTATTCAGCCTTAAACATTTATCTCTGATCCTCTGGCTCACAGTAGTCACACTGTCACCACCCAGAAACTGCAAACTTCCTATTTGCTTTCTGACAGTCTGCTGAAAAATTATAAATTACTCCCTTCTCAACATTTATTCCATCACGTGGAGAATGAGACCTGATATCCCCTGGTGCCCTCCTGGAAATGGATGTGCAACACCCTTCTGGGTCCTGCTGGAGCAACTCCCTTCCTCCTGCTTTATCACCAGGCAGCTCAAGATGATTTGCAAGTGTTGTCAGATGGCTGAGGAAAGCCCCAGAAATGTGTTCTCTGCCACAGGGGGACGTGGGTTTATTTTTAAAGGTGGGTTATGCTTGTCGTGTAGAGCCTTCTGGTGGATAATCATGTCAGGATGTTGCAGAAAAGGTGCTGAAAATAAAATAAAAAAAAAAAACAACAACCAGCCAAGAAAGGAAATTAAGAGAGTTTCTCACGTCCTTGCTTTTTGGGAGAATAAGGAAACCTGGTTAAGCCAAGAAAGGGTGGAAGAGCTGTTGGAAATGGAAGTGGAAAAGGCTGATCAAGGATTGCCAGAGTCACTGGGAGAGCCCTTTCTGGGAGCTGAAGTGACAGTGAAAGGCTTTTGAGAGGGGAAGGATTTAACAAAGCAAACTGACTCCTGAGGGACAGCACGGAAGGACCCAGACAAATCCCTGAGGATCACGAGGTTCAGCTCCTTCCCAGGACTGAAGTGCCCACAAATGCCATCCTGCTTTGGCTGGAAGCACTTTCACTGCTCATGGACAAGTATTCCCTCCTGATATTCCTGCAGGAAAAGTGTGTTTTTATTTCCCAGTGCTCACAAGTCAGCAGAGCGCCGACCTGTGACCCCACAATTACTTTAATTGCCCAAACCGTTTAAAATCCCCTTTTTCACCTGATTCTTCTGTCTTGAGTTGTTTCCTGTCCAGTTTTAAGAGCCCCTCCTTTCACAAAAGGCGCTTCCCAGAGAAACACCATCCCACCAACTCAATTTTCCGTGGAAAGCTCGGTCCTATCGGCATGTCAAGGCCAGGGATATTAAAATAATGGAGATAATAAAGAGCTCTGTAAACCCCAGAGCCCAAATCCTGCCCTGGCTCACGTGTGGTTTTGCTTGAAATCAAATTCCTGGGGCTGCCGAGGCTCAAGTGGTGCCACGACACAAGGGGTGCCGTCCCACCCTCCCTCCTTTTCCCTTTCCAAACAGGAGAATTAGGGTTCAATCCAGCTAATAAATAGCACCTTGTGCAAAGTCTTGGAAAAGCCTTTATTCCTGCCTGAATAAAGAGCAGAAACACCCTCCAGCTTGGCTCAGGTGGAATTTCAGCAGAGGTTTCATCTTTACAGATATGAAGCTGGGGACCACCTTTGCTTTTCTTTCAGTCACCCCCAGCCTGGTTTGACCAAACTGGATTTCCCTGAATAATTTTCTGTATGTTGAGAGGGAAACAGGTTTGGGTTTTTTTTTCTTTCTTTTTTTTATACTTATTTAAAAAAAATATATATATATAATTTTTCTGTTTATTTTCAATACCTTTGGCACAACTGTGAAAAATGAAAGTGAGCAACAATTGTCCTTTAATAAGGAATCAAAGAGGACCTCCTAAAGTCCTATTTTAGCTCCTGGTCTTCACTTTTTCAGCTATTTCCATGCAAGAAAAATCCTAAGTACTTGTTTTCCCGCTCCTACCTTGAGGACCTTTTGGTTAATGTCAAATTTGACAATGAGGTAGAGATTTCAAGGCTATTAAGTTTCTACAAATATTGCCAAAGTGTGCCCAGCCAGAGAAAACAAGGCCGGAGCCACAGCATTTGTCACCGGGAAAGCCACACGGGAATAAAGGCTCTTGCAACGACTTCTCCCAGTTTGCAGTTCCCTCGAGGTACAACAAGCCAGGAATGGGATCTGCCACCTCAGGGACCTGGGGAGCAGCACTTTGTTCCTCGTTATCCTTAAACTGCCCAGGTGGAATCTGCAGGGATCAGAAACGAGGTGTGGGAATCGTAGAATCGTGGAATTGTCGGGGTTCGGAAAGACCTTTGGGATCATGGAGACCAACCATCAACCCAGCACTGCCGAGGCCACCACTGACCATGTCCCCAAGTGCCACATCCACAGGGCTTGGAAATCCCTCCAGGGATCCCTGCCAGGGCTGGACAGCCCTTTCCAGGCCAATATCCAACCTAAACCTGGTCTGGTGCAACGTGAGGCCGTTCCCTCTCCTCCTGTCCCTGTTCCCTGGGAGCAGAGCCCGACCCCCCCCGGCTCCCCCCTCCTGGCAG